>JADWQK010001803.1:0-547393 GCA_017933935.1 Sesamia nonagrioides | reverse complement strand
TTACTGAAACCCCTCTCGTAAATCACGCTAAGCTGTTGGTCCGGATACCATTCGTGGATTTTTTGACAGTGGTTATTGACGTCATCAGAAGCTTGAAAGCCTGTTCTTTTTTTAATTCTGGTTAGGAAATCATCAAATGACCTATCCCGCTCTGGGTAGAGCGGAAGGGCGTGTCAGGCTTTTACTGACTAAAACCCACTTGTGTTTCTTCACTTGCCTGTGCGCCAGGGCCACGGTTTCCTTTTTAACCAACCCGCATCCCTGATTCAGAAGACATCGGTCTTCGTGGAGCCCGTCACGATGTGCTGACATCGCTTTGACAAGGGCCTGGTCCTTACCGGGCGACAAGCTGCAGTTGTGCTCGCCGCAAGCTTAAAAGCCTGACAATCACTTTTACTGAAAGGTATAGTGTTACCCAGTAAACATATTTGGGATAACGCTGGGCAGTTCAGTCAAATCTTTTTCTACTCGGTCGTATTAAGATAAAACCCATCGCGTCCACGGAGTTCAATTAGCCAATTTAATCATCATCATCTCAGCGTTAATCCTAATCGCATCCGAAGTATTTTCAGCTTTGGAGTCTGGAGTCTGCTTTACCAGTGTAACTGCTGATTTTGGCTAAACTTCGACAATTTCCGGGAAGCGACTACCGTCTGGCCTCCACAACCCGAAAGCGATATCGAAGCATTGCAGTTAGACCAATTGTTGGACTTTTGAGGGCTCCTACAACCCGTAACGACTGCCACTAGATGTTCGTATGACAACCGGCACCAACGGTTTAACGTGCTTTCCGAGGCACGACCAGACCAGTGCAAATATTAATTTTTGCCGCGGCCGCGTTCTCTACTGCTACGCCACAGAGGCTGTCAATTAGCCAATTTAATATAAGCGCAAAATAAGCTTAATAAACGCAAAATGAGATTAAGAACTCTAGATTCCACACCTCTAACATAAAATTAACAAAAACATCTCCTGGACAGCTTGACAAATCACCGACCCATTCAGGTCGTGAATTAGCTTTTTTAATTTATTAATTGATGAGGGACCGGCCCAAAGGACCATACCAAAAGGACTAAACCATGCCAACCAATCCATACGAATATCGTTCAAACAATAGAATCCTACTAATCCATTTTACTTAGTAGTTTGACCCTAGTTTCTTTGTATTACAAATACACACATAAGGATAATTATGTCCGTAAAGTTTTCGAAGCGTGACCCAAAAGTCTGATAAATAAATAATGAAGAGAAAGTGGGGAAGTTGGAGGGGTAAGATAAACAGATAGAGGATAGTGAGGGGATTAAATACAAACTAGAACTCAAACAAGGCACCCTGGTCCTTCATATTGATTTGAACCTGTGGAAAGTTTGGAGGGTTACCTTCACGAGGTATTTTTAGAATAAGGGGTAGTTTATTATTTATTTTATTTAATTCTGGAAACTTACAGCTAATGTTATAGACAGTGGCCTTCAACAATGTGCAATTATTGAAACAACACGATCTATTAATACAAACTAAAATAATCAGACGCAAACAAGCTTTAAAAAACACACAACAAATGCTTAAGAAACCCTGGTATTGAAATTAGATTCCCAGTGATAATTTTAATTACCGACCTCCACGTAGACGAAGACGCAGGCAAAAGCTAGTAATAAATAATTCTATAGTTAAATCAGACCCGACTATTAATTTAAGGAACTTTATGAAACATAGGAGAATTTAATGTCTGTGTTGAGAGTAGTAAGGCCGAAGCAGAGATTACATGGGAGCTGTGTGTGGAAAACAACTTCTCGCAGGAAAGAAAGAATAAGAAAGTAGATACTTATTGTGATATATACAGGGAAACTTTTTTTCGAGTGCGCAAAAAAAAAATGGGTGGCTCAGAATCAATAACAGAACAAATCTGCATTATTAGTTTAAAATAAAAAATCACGTTTTTGTCCACCCTAAAATCAGCAAATGAGAGACACCAATTATTCATATCAATATCGTAGTATTAGCATATGGCCGCGTAGTGAACATGCGGGCGGCGCGGGCGCGCGGGGGTCCTGTGATGTTCCCGCCGTCCCACACTGGTGAAATTCGCTCAAAAATTGGCCAAAATTACGTCAAGCGTGTTATACCCATATATTGCTGTAATCTGCCTAAAATAATAGGTTGATGGTGTTTTAAAAAGCAAAACTATTAAATGTATGTTTCATTGATGTATTTAATCTTAATAATACTAGTTAAAAAAAAACTAGTTAAAAAAAAACAATTACGATACAGAACTTATTTTTGGTTCTTTTAAAAGATTTATTACACCTTGAGGATAGGGTTTAACTTGTCTTTGTGGTAGCTTTCTGAGACTTGTGACGTGAGGATCTAATGAAATTAAAAGTTAGTGAAACAAATCTTCCATAGACTGTTTCCTAGAAAATTTCTGTGTGAAACCTTCACGATATTTTTTAATATCTTTGTTCTTACTTTCTTGGGCCTCTTCAGATAGAAGACCTATTGGAACCACTGCATTCTGTACCCATGGATTAATATTCTGTGAACATTGTAAGTGTTGCACTATTTTGTTTTGGTGACGCAGTTAGACGCAGCTAATTTTGGTGTGATATGAAAGCTATAGATATGTTCTTTCGAAATATTTAAAAGAAACGGGTTGAGTGCGATTGAGTATGAACTTTTTCACTGAGTAAAACAAAAAAAATAAATAAAAGATAGACTTCTATTCAAACCTACATATCTATTACATCGCAAGTAATGTAAACTTTTTAGTAATACAGAAATAATAAACTAGCCTGAAGGTATAGAATCCAGTACGTTTTACACCAAACATCAACTAAATAAAATTTAAACATTGTCATGAAACAAAAGCTTAAAATTGTAATAAATTACTCAACAAGCAAAACTGTTTAAATTGAGTGTTGTGGGTATCTGAATAAAAACTGTCAAAGCTTTAAATGGTCATTAATGGATGGCGCCATATGTCTTGTTCCTAAATTAGGTTACTAATTTTGAATCGGAGTAACTTTGTGTTTTTCAATTTTGGCCACTAATTACGTAAATTTCACCAGTGTGCGCGTCCCCACTCCGCCGAACATGAATAGGACCGCGTGCGGTGACCATAACATCGATTTCATAATAAACATCTTTCGTTATAAATAACTATTTTTTTTTTGTACTAAAACATATCAAAGTAATAATATTTTTATCTAAAAAATTCTATATAAATTGACAAAGTTTGCGCACTGGATAAAATTTTATCCTGTATAGGAACATCATAAAACTAAAGCAAACCAAACACAATGAAAAATAAAAAAAAAACAAAAAAGAGAACAAAATTAGAAAGTAATTTCACAATCAAAATGCAAGATGGCCGCTGCGAACGTTTTATATTCTACTAGCTTTCCGCCCGCGGCTTCGCCCGCGTGGTATTCGATTATATCGCACTTTTTAGATTCCTCATTCTCGGGGATTAATTATTATCGTATCATTTAGCTTCTGAGTTTACATGTGCATATTCGTTAGCAATATATTACCTTGTTTTAAACGACACACAGCGCCATCTATCACCGAACTGGTATGAAACTAACAATATTTTTGTTTTCCCTCAGGAATATCGATTTTTTCCGGGATAAAAAGTACCCTGTTATTTAATCCGGACTTTCGACCATCAGACCGGATTATGGTCAAGCATTAGTTTATAATCTATACTAATATATAAAGCTGAAGAGTTTCTTTGTTTGAACGCGCTAATCTCAGGAACCACTGAACCGATTTGAAAAATTATTTTTACGTTTGATAGCCCATTAACCTAGGAAGGCTTCAACCCAGGAAGGCTTCAAGCACTAGTTTATAATCTATACTGATATATAAAGCTGAAGAGTTTCTTTGTTTGAACGCGCTAATTTCAGGAACCACTGAACCGATTTGAAAAATTATTTTTACGTTTGATAGCCCATTAACCCAGGAAGTCTTCATTACGCTGCGACCAATAGGAGCCGAGCATAATAACTAACTACACGCGAACAAAGTCGCGGACGGCCGCTAGTTAGATATATTATTTGACAAACTGGAACTGAGATCGAACTGAGAACATTTTTAAAATTATGATAAGCTTAGATGATTTCTTTCCAGGAAAACTTTCATCGAACAAGCGCAATATGTCTACTCTCAGTCATTATTTCCACACAAAACCTTTCACAAAACCGGACACTCGCCGGAACGGACGAAATGCAAAAAAAAACAGACAAAATCATAAGAAAAACCAGTTATTCGTTTGTGGGTACACAAAGCTACAATATGGCGGGCGTCCATTACCCGATTAGAGTTCCGTCGGCCGCGAGCTTTTAACACTTTGAAAGCAACAAAGGAACCCTGATTTCGTTATTGTCAGTATTGTGTCCGTTGAATTTATTTTGTATTGTTGAGTAGTTATTGCGGAGGTTCTGACTTGAAAATTGAAGTCTTCTAGTATTTTTTTATAGTGAAGCTTTCGGAATCGGCCTCTCCTTTTTACGTAAGAAACGTAATATTTTTTTTTACAAAAAGTTAGAAACAAACTTCAAAAAAACACTTAAAAAGAAAACTAATTTTTCTCTTGCCATTGCTCTAGAAGTCGATGGCGAGCTAAACAACAGAAACGTCGAGACTTTCTATATTTTTGTAAAAAAAAAAAAAATTATCTCATGATTTTTTCCAATGTCAGTAATAATTCGAAAGTTACCTTTTTCACCTCATAACAACAGTGGCAGCCATAACGCATGTTAGAATAAGTTATAATCAATACGAAAAAAAGTCCTATCTCAAAAACTACTGAATCGATTACCTAGAACAACAAAAAAATAATGACTTAAATCTGACTTGTAGTTCCGGAAATATGCGCGCACAAACATAAAAACATAGATAGGTACATATACTTTTAAAATTTGGCACATTTGTTCAGACGCTGATACAGACTTACTTATACGAAAACTGGGCAGTTCTGGAAATATTACATACGGGTCGAATAGCTAACCTCCTTTTTTTGAAGTCGGTTAAAAAGTGACTGAATTTGGACTCAATTTGAATCCCTACTTTAAATTATTATCCGAAGGACTTAGAAGGATATTACTAATTAATTGCTTAATAGGGTTGAATAATTCGTCTGTTCAAGAACGAAAATAACGCAATGAACTTTGTCAAACTGTCAAATGTCATTCTATGTATATTACGCAAACACCTGAAAGATGGCGCCACTGTATTTGCGTTATCATAATTAGTACTATAATTTTAACTGCTGTCCTTCGTGACTATCTTTGGCAGTCTTTACGGGTCGTCAGAAGCCAGATAATCTGCCCACCAATCTTAACAAAGTCTTACCCAGTAACTGGGTTGTCAAGTTCAATAATATAATACTTAAAAAATAAAGAAGGTAATATAAATAAATGTAGGTAATATAGGGAATATTACTCAAAACTCGGCGTAGAGGGCGCCACAAGCATAAAGGTACAGTAAACAAACCACCATATAACAAGATCTCGAATCCTTTGCTACTGTATTATTTAAATGTAACCAACTGGGTATTCACTATTCTGAAAAGACATGAAAATTTTCATCATTTTTATATTTTTACCATACATATTGGCCTTCTACGGCTATTTAAAACCGGATGAAAGAAACTGTTTCGTGAACTGTGTGCGAGTTTGAAGGTTTAAAAGAAAGAAGGCAGGAAGGCGGACGACAATAAAAATAAATAATTTAATAGTGCCATTTTTTTTTAATATTATACAACTCATTAAAAAATCGAAAAAATAAATTGCCAGTAAAAAATATCTGCTGTCTGCGCTAGTACTGCACTCTGGTGGACGAATTTCGCAGTATCATTCCCGTGCTCGATTGGACGGAGAAGTCACAGCACAAAGAAGTGTGGAAAAATATTGACAAAGCCATTGCCTAGCAGTGGGACAATATAGGATAAAGGAATAAAAAACCCTATCCACAGCCGCGACGTGAGCACCTTGCAGGCGTCGCCCAATTAAAGTGACAATGCTCTTAAAGTTCTATTCATTCGACAATCGAAAACAATGTTTAATCTGTACAGGGATATAAACTGGCGTAATTGCGGGTCTAAGTATGAATGAGATCGGTTTTAGGGAAAATAGGTTCTAATTAGGGTCGTTCCAAAACTTTTATAATTGGACTCTTAGCCTGACCTCTCGACTGTTAAGTTGAGGGCACACTGTCTGTTTGAGAATTCGTGGGCGAGGGTGTACTTCATACACTTGAGATTTTGAATTGGGATCTTCGGAATGCTGACGTCACGAATCGCATTTTTAATTGTGACGTTGAATAAGTGAGCGTAAGATTTATTTTCCTACCTGTCTCATTCCGGCTCTGTGTGTCTCTCATCCAGGTGTTTCCCGTGACTTCAGATATACAATATGTAAAGAAAACCCTGTCCGACCCATAACGATAATAAAGGTTAGGTAAACACATGACCAAATATAATATAAAATTTTATGTAATCATCATAGTAACAATACTAATGAATTTTAAAATAATCTTTCTTTCCCGCGAATTAATTTCAACTTCCCCGAATATTGGTAATTTTTAAAAAAGTTACAACACCGGTATTATTATAAGCGAATAGCGACGCGACCACGTCACAGGTGCCGCGTGTCCTGCCCCCCGCCGCCCGCGGAAGGGTTTGCTTATCGCACATGTATTAAGTTACCTCTTTTTTTTTAGGGGGATTTTTTTTTTAAGTTTAGCTTGTCTTTGTGGGCATTAGTAGAATCAGTTATCGATTCCTAACAATACCTTCACGGATCGGACAGGGTTTTCTTTACATATTGTATACGTCACCTATGAAACATATGTACATAGTCGAAATGTATGATATTAGATGTTTTAGTAACTTAAACCAAATAATGGCGCCGTGTCTCTTGTTTACAAACTAAACTAATTTTAAGTTAAGTGCATTTTTTTCATTCTACCTCATTAAGAAAAGGATAGAAGATAACATTTTAGTTTAATCCTGCAAATTAAGATAGTCCATAGACATTTTTTTTTTAGTTCAATTCTTTCAGTTCTTCTGAACGGAAAAGGCAAAGGTACACCATACAGCCTAGTCTTCAGTAAATATTCTCTTGAGTAAACTTCTATCCTAACTTATCCTAATTAATCCTAACTTATCCTAGCTTATCCTAAACTTATCCTAACTAATCTAACTCCTTTCATTTCCCGCGTTTGGACGATAAGGAGCGGTTTAGCGTAAAGACATGATGCGGCCACTATGCTACAATATTTCACTGTTCTTTTTGAATTATTCACTGAATGCACTTTTTACTACATAAATCACGCGGTTTTATTTAGTAAACGACACTATAAATAATATTAAAAGTCCAATGAAAAATGAGCGTGACACTCATCTTGACATTCCCGCCAAACCCTTCCATAGACAGTTTAGACGCGATTATAAACATGGCGACTAAAAATGCATCATTTTACGCCAGGCGCGGACTAATTTGACAGGTCTAAACTAACATTATATTTTCTGTCCTTTTCTTAAAGAAATATATAGAAAAAGATGCACTGAATTTAAATTTAGTTTAGTTTCTGAACTAAACTAAAAAATCGGCGCCATTGACTGCCCACTTTTTTTTTTTTGTTTATCCAGTGGAAATCTCTACCAGACCGTCCTCCGTCTGGGGGTCGACGGAGGGTGTGTCGGGCTCTCACCGGCTAAAACCACTGGAGCGTTCCTCTTCTTGCCTATGGCCAGGGGTGCGGGTTCTAGTTTGCCATAACGCCGCATCCCCGGCAGGTTGACTGCCCACTTCATCTAACCAATGATAACTAAACATTTAAAAAAAAGATTTCTAAATATGTAAAAAAATATTTTCGAATATTTAAAAAAATATTATTAATATCTGAGCTAGGTTGAATGAACTCTGGTAAAGATGTCGCCGCTCCATTCCGCGTGACCTTGGAACGCAAGATTCGGACTACTCTCGCATATAGGATGTTTCAAACTACGTCAAGCGTCACAATAATGCATAATATTGATCTAACATGTTTTTTTTTTTTTGTAATTTGTTGTGCCCGAAGTGTGCTCACGCCTTTACTTACAAATCCATTCTAATTAGTCATGATTTATTAAAATTAATTCGCTCGATAAAGGTTATTAAGTGAAAGGAAAATAGAAGACGGAGGCTAGTTATCACGATAATCCTCCTCGTGATAAGCAGAGCGTCAGAGTTACTTATAATGGCGGATAAAATCGATTGTTTGCTATATTTAGTTTTATTTGTAAGCTTACTTTCGACAATAATGGTTATAGCTAAATAATTTCATATAATACTAGCGGCCGCCAGCGACTTCGTTCGCGTGGAGTCAGTTATGCTCCGCTCCTAGTGGTCGCAGCGTAATGTTATATAGCCTAAAGCCTTCCTGAATTAATGGGCTATCCAACGCAAAAAGGATTTTTCAAATCGGACGAGCAGTTCCCGAGATTAGCGCGAACAAACAAATAAACAAACATACATACAAACTCTTCAGCTTTATATATTAGTATAGATTTATCAGATTTTCAGTACCTATGTACGCAAACACTTGCTGACTTTTTTTCAGCTTTGGAATGTGGGGTCAGTCAACCGCTGATTTTGGCAAAACTTCGATATTTTCCGTGAAGCAATTGCCATCTGACCTCCACAACCCGAGGGTGATATCGAAGCATTGCAGTTAAACCAATTTTGGACTTTTGGGGGCTCCAATAACCCGTAACGACTGCCACTAGATGTTCGTATGGCAACCGGGATCAACGGCTAAACGTGCTTTCCGAGGCACAACCAGACTAGGTAGTGCAAATATTCATATTCATGCGTACAAATATTTGCACTTCGCGGGGATCGAACACGCGCCTACTTGTGCAGCCGCGTTCGCTACCGCCACGCCACGGGGCTTTCGAACACTTACTGACTAATCATCATTAATAATTGTAAACACATCCAAAATAGATTTTAATAAGACAATAAATGCAATACACCCCGTCAAATCTTTCAATCTTTTATGCGAGTCAAATTACAAAATTAAACATCCGTTACTTACCAACTTACCCCAACATAAACTAAAAATTTACCCTTCCCTCTATTTACTTACCCTTTACCCCGAATAACCGTAACCATAACAAGTAAGCAAAAAGCATTCCCACATCAAATCCAATGGTACATAGAAGAGAATTTGATTTGACTACATAAAGAGATGCTTGCCATAAGACTCGAGGCATAATTGCGCTCCCGGCGGAGTATAAAATTGTGCCTAAAAGCAAATAGTAATAAAAAGAAAGAGAATTATCGTTAATACAGAAAGGTTCTCGGAACGTGTGGTGCAGAACCACTGTTAGCGGATTGATTAGAATGTGTTATTACTATGTTATTTGAAGAAGTAAGAAAGCTCAAGGGTACGCAAAGGGCGGAGAGGGCTATGCTTGGGGTTTCACTGCGTGATCAAATCAGAAATGAGGAGATCTGCAGAAAAACGAGAGTAACCGACATAGCCCGAAGAATTGCAACACTTAATTGGCATTCGGCCGGGCACATTGCCCGTAGGACTGATGCTCGATGGGCCCGACGGGTTCTCGAGTGGTGACCACGCACCGGAAGACGCAGCGTGGGTAGGCCCCCATGGTGGACCGACGACCTGGTGAAGGTCCCGGGAAAACGCTGGATGCGGAGGCGCAGGACCGGTCGTCGTGGAGATCCTTGGGGGAGGCCTATGTCCAGCAGTGGACGTCTTTCGGCTGAAAGGATCATGATGATAATTAATATGTTATGTTATAAAATGTTTAATAAACAACGTTAATGTTCATTTTATCTGTTCATTTATTTAAGGGGCCCATGCCCTTAGGTGCATTCTGCATAGGAGGCCATCCAGCGGGTAGCAGAAACCGCATTCTCTCTCCCCTCCCGTAGGACATGCATCGGGCGCCTGAAAACGGTGCAAAATAATCTGCCATTTCCATGAAATATGAACTGAAACCGGCGGACTAGAGGCGTCTGTCATCCGAATAGATAGGCCTGAGTTCTTTCACGCGAAAAACACAAAATATGTTTAATATATGAATTTACCTAAAGGATAATCATCATCATCATCAGCCTCTACTCGTCCACTGCTGGACATAGCCACTTCCATGGCACGCCAACAAGCTCGATCGTGAGCAGTTCTCCGCCAGCCACTACCAGCCACCTTTTGATGTCGTCGCTCCATCTCGCCCAAGGGCGTCCTACGCTACGTTTGCCGAGACGCGGTCTCCACTCGAGGACTCGTCTAGACGAGGAACGGTTGTCGGCCCTGCGGCATATGTAAAGTATGTACGTGTATACCTAAAGTATGTATGGAATGGTATGTAGTATGTAAATGGGAGCAGCGATGGCCTAGGCTAAGGGTATCAGGCGCAACTTTCAAGCTGTAGGTCGTAGATTTGAACCACATCAGGCGCTTTACTTTGTGTAAATTATTTCATCACCACTGCTCTCAAAATGGTTAAAATATCGTGAGGAAATTGGCGTATCCTAGAGACTTTGAAGACATGTGACATCTACAAACCTGAATTGGGTCAGAGCTCGCATATTACGGCCCACTCCCTATTACCCAGAGGAGGCCTTTGTCCCAACAGTGGGAACATAATAGACTGATTATGTATGTATATATGTTATGTAATCAGCCTATAATGTTTCTAAAAACGGTGAATGATAACTTCGTGAGGAAACCGGCATGTCCTGGAGACAAAATTTCGAAGACATGTGACCCCCAAACCAAACCGCACTGCGCCCGCGCGAAGCATGATTAGCTCTGTTCGTCACAGTCCCGGTTCGCATTAGACATCCGCGGCGAGCACCAGGTTCGAATCCCACATACGTTTACTTTACCTTGCGATTTTCGAAAATGTATGTTTTTTCTCGTCCGATGAAGGCCAGCCCGCGCCGCAGCTGAGCCAGTAATTATAATAATGTCCCAACAATGACCTCTGAGTTTGTTTCGGCGTTTCTTCTCAGAGCTAGTACTAGGAAACGCCGCGGTCATCAAACCATTAAGTATAACTTTCGATCCAGCCGTCCCTTGCTGTCCTCTCTAGCGACGCCCTAAGCCGAGGTTCGTACCCCACAGGGGGGTGCCCTTAGTGCATAGTCGCCTAATTGTAAGTTAGTTTTAAGTGCCCCTGGCTGGAGGCTTTAATTTTTAATTAAGGCATCCACAGGAAAGTCCGATTAAGTAGTTACGGTCTCTTAGTAGCCACCTACGAGATGCCATATCAAAATGAAAAAAATAAATAAAACTGCGCCCGCGTGGTTTACGGCCCCACTTCCTCTCACCGAGAGAAACTCTATGTCCCTGGAAGGGAAAGATTATAGACTGATTATATGAGAAACCTGAGAGGATAGGGCTAATGAAAAAATAAGCGGCGTAACGTTCTTGCTTTTATTTTACACCAAACTAACTTTTTAAATTAACCGCCACTTCTTTTATATCCTTTTTACACCTTTAAAAACTATCACCAGTTGGCGCGCAATGTAACTTCCGGAAATAAACATTAAATATTATTTATCCCAGTTTGCAATGACTTCCGACGACTACTCGGAGTCAGTATTTTTAATAATGAACAAAAGTCAGTTGCAAAAAGTCTCAAATAATTTGCAACATTTAATTAAATTAAAACCAAAAGCTAATAATTTGGATTAGGCTGTTTCAAATGTACAGCTACGTATAATACTGTATATCCCAAAAAGGTTATCATGCCATTTAAGCCATCCAAAGCAGAACATACACCTAAATAAAATAGTATTGCCCGAACATTAATTACTCCTCTAAACATCAAACACAATTGATGGCAGTCGAATACGTTGCCATTATTAGTGATCCCGCTAAAATTGAACTAAAATCTCTCTCCGATTCCCGCTATGAAACTGCAATTGAACAGTGAAAAGCCTACAATACGTCACCATCGACAGCTCATTCTCAATAGTCACGAAATAATAGCTCTGCAAAATTAAAACCTTCACAATTTAGTCAAATACCAACCTTGTCTCTCTACAAATTAGATTGTTCCCAATCGCACTGAAAAAGCAGTTCAGTGACATGAAACGTCCAGTTCAAAATGACCTGTGGCGACAAATATTCGAAGTTTGAGTACAGGTCAAGTAGTAATGGATGTTGGTAGCAACACATCACACGTCAGCAAAATCGCAACGCCCGGACGAGAACAAAGTGCATGTAGTTAAAGCGGGTGCACAATAGCGCCATCTATATTGGCAGGTACGAAGCTTCGTCCCCGATCCAAAATGGCGACCGTGACGAGTTGTCGAAGCCTCGACACATTGTGACAGTGAGAATTACACAGAGTAGTTAAATGCAGAGGGTAGTAAAACTTAATTGAATGTTAATAGAAAAACAATTAATATGACACAAATTATAAGATTTTTATTAACAGAAAAAATAAACACAAAACACCGCTGAATCATGGCAAAAACGGGAAAATATATTTAAGTATATTTGGCATTGGGAAGGACAAAGCTAGCCAGTAAAATTACCTGGAACCGTATCTGTGGGGTAAAGGCATAATAAGTTCGAGTTTTCATCGTGAGAGTTCAACAACATTCATTGTGTTATTTACATTGTTAAGCAGACAAATTTATCGAACACAGTAAGCAATGGATTTGCATTTCTTCAAATTGTAATTGAAAATATGTTACAGTATCTGCAGAATAATTGCGTATCAGTAGCAATGAGTTCCATTTTGATAGTTCAACAATATTCATTGCGTTATTAGCGTACGTTGTTGAACAAACACATGTGCTAGCAATATACTTTAAAATGATTCAAATAATTGATAGTTAGTTGACGGTGAAATCAGATCAAATCGTTTATTATGCAAGTAGGATCACTGATCACTTTTACACGTCATATTTTTTTAAACTACATGGAGCCGGCATTTCCTAACTGACTACCTCTGAGAAGAAATAGCCGAAACAAACTCAGGGATTACCGTCTTTTTTCAAGTCTAGATATTAAAAATGAAAATGTTTACAATAATCATCATCCCAGCGTTAATCCCAGTCGCATCCGAAGCCTTTTCAGCTTTAGAGTCTGGGGTTCGTCTGTCCAACTGCTGATATGGCTAAACTTCGACATTTTCTATGAAGCGACTGCCGTCTGACCTCCACAACCCGTGACAAAATGTTTACAATAATGTACGTGATTAAAAAAAACAGTGTTTAAAATGTCATAATTGTAGCAAAATAATGTATATTGCTTAATAACAATGCTTAGCAGAGCGAGCAGCTCAATCCCAAGCTTTATTGTCTTCAAAATAATTTGTGATTTTATAATACCACTTTTTTATTATTATCTCGTAGTTGACCATTAGAGTAGTCACTCTAACCTGATTCCTGATTGTCTATCCACAGGAAAGTCCGGTTAAGTAGTCACTTAACCGGACTTTCCTGTGGATGCCTTAAGTAAAATTAAAGCCTCCAGCCAAGGACACTTAAAAACTAAACTAAAATTAAGGTGACTACGCACTAAGGGCACCCCCTGTGGGGTACGAACCTCGGCTTAGGGCGTCGCTAGAGAGGACAATAGGTAGAGGATTGTTATTGCGTTACGGGGAAATAATGTTGTCTCTGTTTCACACTGCACTGTTGACAGATCAACTGAACAAAATAAAACATCCGAAATGGAACTATGTCAATATTCGCTCAAAAGATCGATATACACAGTATGTAGGTACACAAACCATTACGGATCCACCATACCCGTCACATGATTCGTGTTCACTTCGTCGGGAGGTATTGTATGGCGTATACAATAAGTAACAAAAACCCTGTTGTTCCTTCTGCCTACGTTTTAAGAATCGGTACACGGATGTAATAAAACATATCATTTATAAAAATTTGTTCAACAAAAATTATAATTATAATAAATATTTAATTATTAATATTTGTAATCTTTAACTAATTTCTTACCTTTGCAATTCTGCATGAAGAAGACATAAATAGAACGTTCCCGGCAATCTCTTTAACTTAGAAAATCAGATCTGCCGTCCTTACGAAAAGTGCAATAACTCGAGTTTTGCCCCAAATTGAGTTAAGTATAAATTTGGAATCTGCAGAATGAGATCTATATATTCTTTTAAGACACTTTTTACGTATCTATGACGTAGCCGGTTTTATACTAAGCTAAACTGCAATATCTAAGTTGGTGCCTTATAATTTACAAATCAAGACCGAAATAACTATAGATAGACATAACTTACTTACTAAGTACTACTACTATTAAGTAGTTTTACTAAACATATCTGCAATAAGTGTAGATAGTACATTTATAATTAGCATAGTTCGTCATTTGTAATCTCAGATTATAGAACAAAAGTTTTTGTTCTATAATCTGAGTTTATAATATTCATTTACTAGTTATAAGTGCAATGAGCTTGAATTATTGCGGTTATGTTAAGGGATCTTATTACTAATTATGGGAAGAATACTAAAATAGATTTATTGCATTTATCTCTAGGAAGATGAAACGAATACTGTGCGGGACGACTAGTTATAAATTGTATATATAGTATACTTAGATGTTTTATAAATAACTCAGAATAGAAAGTATATAGAGTTAGTATAATAAATAAATTGTAACGGTGTCAACCCCTGTTAGTGAATATAACATTGTGAACAGGGATTTAGAAAGCGTAAGATAGAATTAATTGTAAGAAAAAACAAAGCGTTGGCGATCGTTCATAGTGATAGGAATGTTTGTACACATCTGGCTATGAACGTGACAATGTCAAAAAGGTGGCGCAATATAAATCGTCCCATGTAATAAAATGCAGACCCTCCGATTGTTCAAAGGATGCAACCCAAAAATGTGTGTAAGACAATGCCTGGCGCGACCCGACGCGCTCTGGAACTGAAACTGTCTCTGGTAGAAGCCAAGAAGACCGGCAACAAGAAGCCGACATGAAGCATCGTTTTATGAGCCCAAAACAAAAACTGGGCGTTTATGTGTTTTCTGATAAACATGGTAAATAGTCAGGTGATTGCTGTCGAACCAATTACCATAAAATATTTTGAACCAGGCCATATGTTCACGTCGGCTGATAAGTTTCATCATCAGGAAATTTCATGAAATGACAAAGAAAGGAAAAATAAAGTTTTTTAATTTTGATGACTTTGTAGATTCCGTAAAAACGGCCGATTCAAAAAGAAGCATAGTGAAAGTGATGGCAGTATTTACAGATATGAGAATGTGTCGTCTCAGCATAGAATCCGAAACAGGAAGCCCAGTCTATCTAAAAGACATCATGGCAGTCAGAGCCGAAAGGGGGGAATTTACAATAAAGCACAAAGATTCCCAAGTATCTGATCGGTAAGAACTAGATTTTCTACCAGTAAAAATAACTGGAAACAAATGATTTCTTAATTTTTCAAGCAAGAATTTGTCAAGAGGAATACCTTTGATGCCTGAAACTAGGATAGGCTTTTGGTTAAACTTACCCGAAACGTCCCAAGTTTCGAACCTAAAAATATTCAATTGCTTATATGTAAGTGTTATAATATAAGACTGATTCATACGTTGATCCCAAATAATGCCTTATAATAAAATGTGGACTACTTTTTTTAAAATTGTTTTATATTTGCAATTATCAGTTAAAGTACCTAAACGGCACTGTAACTATTATTAAGATATTTTAATAACATCACATCAATGACATCTGAACGCAGATATAATAAGTAGATTTGGCTTGATAATTTCATAGTAGATCGGTGAGAGGAAGTAAAATAAAGTTTTGTAAGCTTCTATTTATTCACATTTGATATAAAACCTCTGTTTTTCTAATAGTAACAAATTACAATTTTGTCGTTTTAAACTTGTCTCTTACTAATCAAAACCGCAATAAATAAGAAACTTAATGCACTTTTGGTTAGGAAACAGTTCATTAAAAAAAATATTCATTACTACTTAAAAGTGCATCATGTTAGTTTCCTAACCATTAGTGCAATAAATAGGTTACTTATTGCGGTTATGACTAGTAAACATTCTTTCGAAATAGTAATAATGCTTAACATTAGAGTTTTTGTTGCTTTTTATACGGGGAATAAATGCGGGAACAAACATTAAGTATCACGTAATATTCTCTACATTGTTACATGTCATGTAGTGAAAGATTCAACTCGATACCATGTATAGTGATGGAGATACACACAATACTAAAAAAATATCTTTAAACGCGTTTTTCTCGAAATCATGTTTAACCTAGTTATTGCACTTTTCGTTAAGACGGCAGAGATATTCTGAACATTTTGTCGAATGTGTTGATTTTAATAGTTATTTATTGTTGACCCCTCGACTAGACACTTCTTTTTAAATTATAATTTCATTAATGATGTGGTTGTAAGTAAATATAAATGTCCCTGAAAGGAACAACAGGGTTTTTGTTACATAATGTATAAGCCGAGGTGGCCTAGTGGTTAAAACACCAGCCTCTCAAGCATGAGGATGCGGATTCGATTCCAGGTCAGGCAAGTACCTAAGTAACTTTTCTAAGTTATATGTACTTTCTAAGTATATCTTGGATAGCAACGACTGATTATAAGGTGAAGGAAAACATCTTGAGGAAACCTGGACTTTAAGTCTGAAATCGCCAACCCGCATTGAGCAAGCGTGGTGATTATGCTCAGTCCTTCTCTGTATGAGAGGAGACCTGTGCCCAGCAGTGGGACAATAAAAAGTTGTTAAAAAAGGTTGATGATAAATAGCATTAGTCATGAGGTAGGTATAAGAAAACAGGCAGAGATCACTTTAGAAGAAAAATTCTCTAAATCCATACTAATATTATAAATGCGAAAGTATCTCTGTCTGTCTGTCTGTCTGTCCGGCTTTTACGCCAAAACTACTGAACCGATTGTAATGAAATTTGGTACACAGATAGTCTAGAGCCTGAGATAGGCTATAAAACATCCCGCTATGACCAATAAGAGCAGAGCAGGAACAAAAAATGTTGCGAAAACGGGAGCAAACGCGGATGTACTACATATTGCTCCCATTATTTTAACATGCGCTTATTTTATATCAACTGAGCTCAATCGGCTAGAAGGTTACGCGAGTGAAACCGCGGGGCACAGCTAGTATTTAATAATAATTACGCTCCAAAGTAGAATTAAGTGAGTAAAAATCTTACGGATAATTCTTGTTTAACAAAAAAAAAGAAAAAGTTAGTTATTGCAAAATACACTCTCGGGCTTCCAAACTTTGTCCGTATTTTTTTATTACCTACTAAGCACGGACCTTTTCTTAAAACTTCTTGAAACACTTTCTACTTCGCCTTAGAGACAACTTAATAATTATGGCAAAGATCTTTGTACGTATAAAGGTTTAGGTCTCATCAAGTTTTTAACTTTTAAGATACCTCGTAAGTAGTTAACTTTCGAAATCCTCATCTTGTAGAACACTTTTTACCGCGTAGGAACTTTTTATTTTAACCCCAAGCATACATTTTAAATTTCTGATATGCTCCGCTCCTATTGGTCACAGCGTAATTTTACATAGCGTAAAGCCTTCCTGGATAAATGGGCTTTCTAACAATTTAAAGTAAAAGTTTTCCTAAGTAATTTTTTTTTTTTTATTGGGATGTTGCCTGGATAAAAAAAAAAATATTTTAGTTAGTCCGTCATTCAGATTATAGAAAAATATTGGATACGTATATTTTGTTTTATCAAATCAATAAAAATTTGCAAATTTAAAAGGCATCAAAGATCAGGAGTGGTGGCTGGTGACGTCACTGCTCGCTAAAAAGTGTAGCGTGCAGTGACGTCACACGAGTTTTCAACGCGCTATATCGTCTCCATTTTTTGTTTATACGAAAAAAGAAAAATACGTAGGTATCTAATATTTTTTTGGAAATCTGACTAAAGGACTAATTAGTTTTTTTAGTCAAATACCCTATTGTACTTCACCGTTTGATATTTAAAATTGATTACTATTATACTCGCACGAAGACAAGGTTGAATAGCGAAGCATCCTCTTTTGTCATTGGGCAGACTGTATGATGTCTATTGCCAGTATGATGGTTAGATGTACGCGAACTTTTTGCAAGAGTGAAAAGTTTTTTTTAAACTACTTACCGCGCTAGGGCTTTTCTAGTTACATTATTATAGAGCGCTAATTGGTCACCTACAAGTCTCATTTGGGGGTTAATAAGTAAATACTTACCAAATATGAGAGATGTAAATTATATTATAAAACCTCTTTAAAGCCACGAGGATTCAACCGTGAAAATAATTGAATCCTTCGTAAGCAAGCTAGCCTGTATCCTTTGTGTGCATAAAGCCGATATTAGTTCACTAGGGCAATAGCATCTTACAAACGCTCTTTTATTGCCACTGAGCAAACGGACTGAGATAAAGGAGGCAATATCCTGATATTTTCAACCCTCTCATTGTCTGTACTTATTGAGTTTTTGAACAGTATGCTGAATTGCTTCATGGTTTTGTGTTATTTTCGTATAGAATACAGAAATCACTATTGTCTTCATATGATCTAACCAAAATTATGTTCTAGACTTTAAGACTAAGTAACTATTACTAACTACCTCTAAGTTTATTTCGGAGTTTTTGCTAAAAAAAACACAGGTCCATTCGTGTGTGGAGTACTGCAGCCACATTTGGGCTGGTGCTGCAAAATGCCCCCTGACAACTTTGAATTCTGTGGAAAGGCGTGCGAAGGAGCTACCCAGATTTGATCCAAAACGGTCTCCAAAGCCTAGAGCACTGGCGAAGAGTAGCCAGCCTGTCGGGGTTCTATAGGATGCATTTTGGAGAGTGTGCGAGGGATCGCATGACTGAATTCCCCCATCTCCGTTCCATCATAAGACAACCCGTCGTACGGTGAGTCTCCGCCCTTACGTTAACAACACCAAAATCCTGACGAAGCGTTTGGCCTCGTCTTTTATACCGCGTACATGGACTACAAGGACTGGAAAAATTTGCCAGCGGCGGTGTTTCCGTCTGACTGCAATTTAAGTGCCTTCAAGGCAAAAATATACTATCTATCTACTACCATAATTTGATAGGACTAAACTGGCATTTATCTTCTGTCTTTTTCTTAAAGAAATAGGAGAAAAAAGATGCAATGAACTTGAATTTAGTCTGGTTTGTGATTATTTTTTTTTTTTTTTACAAATTATAAACCAGCGCTTGACCGCAATCCTGCCTGATGGTAAGCAGTGACGCAATCGTTGATGGTAAAGCGCACTAGTTTATTAAGAGCCCAAGAGATCAAGAGATTTGGGTGGTATCCTTTAAAATAATTGAATGTCCACAGATATTGTTTTTTTTTTTGTGTGTTTTTTTTGAACTCAGCGCATCCAGATCTATATGATTATCTATAGTGGTGAGGGTTTTGAGCAACTTCGGGCACATACATACAGACAGACATACAAACATACGCACTTTATATTAATGGATTCCGTAATTTTAATACGCTATATATATCAATAGTTTTGGTCATTTCGACAAAATAAAAAATATTGGTCTTAATTTTTTATTATTATCTATAAAACGGATTAATTATCTTTTTGATTTTCATACCTTGGATACATCCATATTAGAACAAAAATTAAACAGATTTTTAAAGATTTTCTTCAAGTAGAAAGCTCCGGCCGTCGGAAGCGATAGATTCTTGTAGTCGTAACAGACAAACCAGGGTACGGATTTTGGACAGTTTTTTTTTTTTTTTTTTACCTATTATAAACTAGCGCTTGACCACAATCCTGCCTGATGGTAAGCAGTGACGCAATCGTTGATGGTAAAGCGCACTAGTTTACTAAGAGCCTATTCACTCTAGCCTTGAAGACACTCAAATTGTAGTCCGACGGAAACACCGCCGCTGGCAAACTATTCCAGTCCCTCGATGTACGCGGTATAAAGGAGGAGGCGAAACGCTTCGTCCGGATCGTAGTGGTGTTAGCAACGATCCGGACGGGGCATTCACCTCACCCCGGCGGCGTACATCGTGGGCTACAGATTGGGCTGATTTAGGTGCTCATGGTAACAGGCGCTCGTGTCGATCGATCATATAAGCTACGCTCACTGCGGTCAGTCCACTGAGGGGACGACCTTACATTTCATCCCTAGACCCCTATGTGCCTCGGAAAATACGCTAAGCCGTCGAACCCGTTTGTCAGTCATAGATGTTAGAAAATCGTCTATGGATAATCAAAAACTGGAAACTTTGATGAACGAATGAATAAGTCCACCAATTTAGTTACCAGTAACTAAATTGGTAGACTTATTCATTCGTTCCCAATATTACAATAGTTTACAATAGTTAATAATAGTACCTAATAGTATTACAATAGTTGCCCCATCTAATAATGGCCCAATAAGTGAGTTGTGGTCAAAGACAATATATTCTTTTTTAATGGGTATCAGGCGCCGCGGCAGGCCGGAGCCGGGATACGCTGATCGGCAACGCAGATTCGAAGTCAGCAAAAAGGTGCGCGCGGCGCTAGAGCAGTGTATGTATTCTTCCCATGAGTGGTTAGTTGTCCTCCAATTTCACGGTTTACTTTTTTGATGTTCCGTATGAAAAATCTACTACTAAAATGTCTATCTACCTATTAAAGATCTAGTCTAGTAGTAGACGCGCGGAACAGTGAGCTAGTGATGGAGGCAGACTAATACACCCTGAGTTACTTCTATCAAATCGTCACGAGTGAACAGGCGACATAATTACAATCTACACCAGTTGGAAAGAGATACCAAATGAGATGTGTATCATTCATACTCTCACGGTCGTTTTTTGCATAAAATATGTACTAACATTCTTATGAGTGTTTCGGTTCAATTCAATGACGGAGATACAAATATTTCTATCGCAAAAATGACACTTTGCCCACATCTGTCTCTTGTCTCGGTGGTAGGCCATAACATCGGCTGCCGGCAGAAGTTACCACGCACCAGCCAATGACTTGTTGCCAAGCGATTCGTCGTATTTCGGCATGATGTCTGGTGAAGCCGTACGAAGGACGAGTCTGAGCAGTTGTGTTGCAATGTGTGCCTTGTACGATGCGCCAAATGTTATTGTGGCGGGACTTTGGTCATGGTCGCTCCAGATCAATCGCAACATCGTTGGTCATATTATTGGGTTTAATATTGCATTACCTCTCTCAACTGCCGTCTTTCTGCCTATTCACTCAGTTTTTTTGAGTGAATAGGCTCTTGATAATCTAACGCGCTTTACCATCAACGATTGCATCACTGCTTACCATCAGGTGGGATTGCGGTCAAGCACTAGTTTATAATTATTAAAAAACCTCTACTGGTATGCGTAGTTGGCACACCGTTTCATGCCCCGCTGCCTTCGAGGGCAGTTCCATAAGATTCTTTGAATTGAAACTCTGCGTTACATCAAATGACCTCTCTCTCTCTCTCTAGGCAGAGCTGAAGAGTGGGTCGGGCTTTTACTAACTGAAACCGACCTGTGCTCCTTCATTTGCCAGTGTACCAGAGGTCTCAATATCTGTTTTCGAAAAACCCGCGGCCACCGTTGTCATGAGCCACATGACGCACGCCCATGTTTTGCAACCACTGAAATAGTATTTATCTGTGTACCTACTACTAAAAGCTATACTACTGAACTGCTAATGGGTTATAATGGTAATTGTGTAACACACTATCAGTCCCAATGGGTTTCGTTTTGGGTTGCATTTCAACAACATTCATTTTGTTACTTTTGTTCTTGAACAGACATATTTATCGAACAAAAAGCAATGTATTAGCAACATGGGCATACCCGGGGGGGAGGGGAGCTGCCTCCCCCTCCCTTTCCTGGAAATCTCAGAGAAAATGTATTAATTCTCCTAATTACTAATCAACGCATAAACGGGGACTTATAAAGGATCATTTGCCTCTATTTGTCCTACATACTACAAATGCCTTGTGTAGTTTGTTACATAAAACAGCTAGGAATGATTCGACCCTAAAAATCTAAATTGAACCCCCCACACCTGACTTGCCCCCTCCCTAGGCCAGAAGCTGGGTACGCCCATGATTAGCAATGTGCTTCAAAATAATTAAAATTGAGAGTAATAATGTAGTATGCTATAATTGGGTACTGTTCTGTGCTTGCATCCATTGGGTTCCCGCTGCCTTCAGAAGCTCGTCGGTTCAGTTTGAGGCCTTCCAACGCTACGTATTCAAATACACTATCGCCATTACAAAACCGTTGGCCTCATTAGCAATCTGATATGCGAACGATGATCCCCGCCTACATTTAGCACTACATCGGGATTTGTCAGTTATCTTGGTCGGTTAGTTCTAGAGTCGGCGAGGAGGTGCTTTGTTCTGTATCCAGCAGTGAACGTCTTTCGTCTGATGCTAAAATAATGATGATAATGAATCGTAAAAAATAAAAATATTCGTTCTTATAGAGGCTCTAATACATAGCTAGAAATCTTACACACGGTGACACAATAGATAGTCGATCTTTTAAAGACAACTTTCTTATGTTATTTTTTTTCCTACATAACCATTAGCCATCTTTTCAGAATTCAGTTTCCTAGCCATATCATTTTCCACACAATCTTTTCATCTCCAAAGCTCTTTATGCTTTTATTAAAGTAAGGCTGAAAGTATCATAATCGTGTTCTTCAACAAACTTGAGTCTCCATCGAACAGAATGGTAAGGTAATGTGATACTCATTAAAAGTTCTTTGAAGATCCTCTTCCAGTGCTTGTTTAGTTCGTACGTTTTGGAAATAAGCCAATTATAAAATAAAACCCTAGAGTTATGAGATATCAAAAACAAACGTTGAATGAAAAATACAGTATTTGTGTTCTATGGAAAGTCGTTTATTTTTGCGGATGGGAAATCATCAAATGACCTCTCCCGCTCTGGGCAGAGCGGAATAACTTAAGTAAAACCCAACCGTATCTCTTCACTTACCTGTACGCCAGGGTCTTATTTTTGGTCTCGGATTGGAAAAATCCTCATGGAGTCCCTCCTCCCTGGTGGCCCTCCGTGTTCAAACTCATGTACCCATGTGTCGGATGAGGCCGGAATCGCCGAAGCATTCGTCGCCAGCCCTGACGGGTAGTGGCCCGCCAGAAATGGTCAGGCAGGCCATCACCCCGGCCGCAGGACTCCACTATGAGGCGCGCGCAGAATATTACGACCGCCGCCCTGAGGCCTGTTGCTAGTCGGACGGCAAGACGCCCCCAGTCTGCTATCCGCAGGCCGCACCCTACAGCGGCCGAAAGTCGGCAATACTGCGACACCAGTGCGTCTGGAGGGGAGGGAAAAGGCAGCCTCTCTCTCCCTTTACGCCGCCTGTTTTGCGAGCATCACGGTCTCATAAAAGATGGCGACGACGCTCCACCCTGACTCGGTCTCGACCATAGTAGACACGACAGCTGTAAGCGAGAGATTTCCTGCATCATCTACGGCTTTCCCGCAGCATCTATAGGGGCTACTGCATCTCTTTCTAACCACTCATGGCCCTGGTCGAAGGAAAGTCGTTGAAGCATAATTTTATAATAGTAGATTTAGCTCAAAACGATATTCAAAGCACGGGCGTAGAGTAGCCAGCCTTTCGGTGTTCTATAGGATGCATTTTGGTAAGTGTGCGAGGGAATTGCATGATTTAATTCCCCCATCTCCATTTCACCATCGGACAACCCGTCGTACGGCGAGTTTCCACTCTTACATTGTTAACATACCTAACCTACGATCCGAACGAAGCGTTTCGCCTCTTCTTTTATACCGCGTACATCAAAAGACTGGAACAATTTGCCAGCGGCGGTATTTCCGTCGGACTACAATTTGAGTTTCTTATGTCTAGAGTGAATAGGCTCTTAATAAACTAGCGCGCTTTACCGTCAACGATTGCATCACTGCTTACCATAAGGCGGGATTGTGGTCAAACATTAGTTTATAATTTATAAAAAAAAAACTATCGAAAGTGCGCATAATGACGTCCACCGCAAAACGCTCCCTGGGGTAACGAAACTGGTTTCCCACCATATCTGATTCCACCCGTACCAACCAAAGTGGCAATGACCCTCGCTAAAAGCTTGTCCACATCGTCGAACAGCACGGTGGACTGGTAAAATTTATGATGAGACTTCATACCTCTCCTGTAAACGTGTTTATTTAAAAACTCTACTCCAACAGAATGGGTGGGATTTACGTGAAAAGTAAAAGGTTTAATTAATAATTAACGAGAAGTTCGATTCTCGAAAATCCCAATCAGTCACAATCTAACTTCAACGTTCGTTACCGTAGTTGGAAATATTTTGGCAATTTTCTCAGAATTCAATAGACCCTTATAACAAGAGGCTAATTGGCGACTTAGATCAGATTAAGAACAATCTCCAAATCCTGGAGCACAGGCGTAGGGTAGCCAGCCTTTCGATATTCTATAGAATGCATTTTGGAGAGTGTGCGTGGGAATTACTTGCCTGATTTCCATCATCGGAAGACCACGGACACCAGACACGGTGAGTATCCACCCTTACGTTATTGACACCAGTACAATCCGGAGAAAGTGTTTCGCCTCGTTCATTTATACCGCATAAGTACATTGAAGGACTGGAACTAGTTGCCTGCGTCGGATTTACCGTCCGATTACAATTTAAGTGTCTTTAAATCTATAGTGCATATGCTCTTAATAAACTAGTGCGCTTTAACATCAACGATCGCATCACTGCTTACCATCAGGCGGGATCTCAGTAAAGTACTACTTCACAACTTAAAATAAAAGACAAATTAATGATTGTATAATAAATTTTTGGCCATTCCTCGTCATCCATGTCGCCTCTTTAGGCAATCATTGTAGGCGATGTTAAATCGAGTTCCTGAATTCTCCATTTGTGTTTCCCTAATAGTTATCTCTCAAAGTTTAAGTCTGCTTGAACTTTTATAATAATAATAACTATGTATTTTTCTTTGTTTTCGGGGATCAATTATAATTTTGGGCTTAAGTAAGCTTTAAAAGAAAGCTTACTTAAGAGTTAAATATTCAGACAAATAAAGATTCCTAAAATGGTCCTATTTTTTTTTATAATTATAAATAAGTGCTTGACCGCAACCCCGCCTGATAGTAAGCAGTGATGCAATCGTTGTTGGTAAGGCGTTAGTTTATTAAGAGCTTATTCACTCAAAAAAAACTGAGTGAATAGGAAGGAAGACTGCTGTTGAGCGAGGTGATGCAATGTTAAACCCAACAACACAACCAACGATGCTGCGGCAGAGGGAGATTGATCCGGAGACCCGCCACAACCAAACCCCCGACACAACAACATTTGGCGCATCGTACCCGGTACACATCGCAACACAACTGCTCAGACCAGTCAACAGTACGGCTTCACAAGACATAATGCCAATTTGTGTAAGTGTATTTTATTTCATCACCACTGCTTTCAAAGCGGTGAATGATAACATAGCGAATTACGGCCCACTCCTTCTCATAGAGAGGAGGCCTATGTCGCAACAGTGGGAGCAATATAGGCTGATTATGTAAGCCTACGTAGCCTTTTACATGGTTAGGTCTTTAGATGGTTTAATAATTAGTTGTTGGAACGACCGCAAGCTACTAAATAATTCGCTTGACTCTATCAATGAAAAGACGAAATTGCGAAATTTACCGTCTTAAAACGACGACACAAACTGACGTAATATGACATAATAATCTAAAGTTGATATTTTGTTATTTATTATCTAAGACGTAAAAATAACACAATCTCTTTTTTTATTAGTTATAAACTAGTGCTTGACTGCAATCCCGCCTGATGGTAAGCAGTAATGCAATCGATGATGGTAAAGCGCGCTAGTTTATTAAGAGCCTATTCACTCTAGCCTTGAAGACACTTAAATTGTAGTCAGACGGAAACACCGGCGCTGGAAAATTGTTTCAGTCTCTCGATGTATGCGGTATAAAAGACTAAGCGAAACGCTTTGTCCTGAACGTAGCGGTGTTAACAACGTATGGATACTCGCCGTACGACGGGTCGTCCGATGATAGAACGGTGATGGGGAATTAAGTCATGCAATTCCATCTAATAATCTTTGGAACTACAGAATATGATTCTAAAATGTCTCTCACAAATGGGAAGCTACTATTAGAATAGAAGAGAATAGAATACTCTCTATTTTGTACACCATATAGATCAGTAGTCACCCTTTGTAAAATCCTTTTACAAAGGGTGACACAATGGGCGGTCTTATCACTAAGAGCGATCTTTTAGAGACAACCTTTATTACCGAATGACATAGGATATATTTTATGTCAACTTAAAAATATGTGAAAGACGTGAGTGACACAACATGACAACTTTATTATCTACTATACAACCTACATACAAATACCACAATACCTCCACCCTTAATCATTACGCATGTATTAAATTTGAACAAAACAAAAATGAAAATAATTATTATACAACTAGCTGACCCGGCGAACTTCGTTCCGCCTTAAAGGCAATATCACATGACTACTTTTTAAATTAGGATAATTTTAAATAAATAAATATTATTATTCAATGATTCTTTATTTGGGAGCACAATCCTGGCGATTCTCCGGAAAACTTAAATGTGCTACAATACTCGCAAACAACATCCATTGGCCCAGTGCGAACGCCATTGCGCTATATTATATGCGTATTGAAACGCTGCCCGATTCAAATCAGTATTTGATTAATTTCTTCTTGTGCTTCGTAAATTATCTAGCGCTTGATCTCTGAGGTTTGCTCGATGATTTCGCATTGCCAACCGAGCCGTTTCACGGGCTGCCTCCCTTTGCTCTGGTGAGTGAGAAGCACGAAGTCGAGCCATACTAAGGCTACGCTCGTCGAGTGCAATTTCTTGCTCTTCTTCAGTTCTTTTTTTTTGTTTTGGATGGGAAATCATCAAATGACCTCTCCCGCTCTGGGCAGAGCGGAAGAGCGTGTCAGACTTTCATTGACTAAAACCCACCCGTGTTCCTTCACTTGCCTATGCAACGACCAGTGCCATGGTTTCTTTTTTAACCAACCCGCAACCCTGTGGACCAGTCCTCGTGGACCCCGTCAAGGTGTGCAACGCGCCGTCAACCCGACCCTGGTTCTTACCAGGAGGCTAGCTGCCTATCGCTCGCCGCCCGCAAGCCCGCGTCTACGGTGGTCGGGAGTCCGATGTTGCCTCCTGACCAGGGCGCTTCCTGCGGCGGTTTGAGGCGTAAGGGTAGTGGGATTTCCGCTCCCTCACGCGCTCCGCCTCCTCCTTTGCCAGCATCACTGCTGCACAGAAGGAGGTGAAAGCTTGCCATGCACTCTTGCTCCGGACTATGCCCCGGAACAGGGTCGGACGCCAGAGATCGCAGCCGATCGCCACCACGAGGACACGGCTGTGCTCCACCCAAGCCATGCAGACCTCCACCATTTGCTCCACTGTGTCCTCAGGGCGATGCACACAGTGGTCACCCTGGCGTTTCCTCCCGCCTTATAAGGAACAGGAACCTCCCGAAACAGCCGTGTCCGGTGAGGACCTACGTCAGTCGGAAGATGAGGACGCCGTGGCGCCTCTCTAGCTACTCCTCAAAGTGAGGACTTTGATGTTTGTGGCGTGCTCAGTGCTGGATTGCGACAATCACACTTTCCATGTCTCTGTCAGCTGTGCTGCAATAAAATTAAAAACGGAGTTATGCCTCCTCTCGTCACTCCCACATGTGGGCGAGGGATAGTGTTTCTCCACAATTTAATGGATGTTATTATACATATAAAAGTTTCTTTTTAATTACTCTGTCTATTAAAAGAAACCTCATCAAAATGTGTTTCGCAGTTTTAAAGATTTAATTATATAAAAGGACATGGGGAAAGAGAAAGTAACTTTGTTTTATAGTATGTAGTGAAGTGGTAAATGGCACAGCAATACAGTATTAGAAATTTTGAAGGTGAAGTTTGCTTTGGGGCTTTTATTAAAAAAATTAAACCGGCAGAGAGTATTTATATTCCTTGCTTTAAATGAATGCATCAACATTCAACCGGTAAGACTTTTTTTAATATGCTGAGTAGTGCAGCAGTGTGTTTGTACCATTTTTAGCAAATGAACCGCTAACTTATATTTTGACTGAGTTGTTTTGTTATTCCATGTCAGTTGTGTTTTGTTATACCATGTCTTATGTCACGTCACACGGAAAAGACGGGAACAACGGGAATGGGATAAAAAGTATCCTATGTGATATGTCCTTCTCCCAGTTCTTATCTACCTCCCTAACAATTTTGAGCCATACTGGTTAAGCGGTTCTTGAGTTATAAATAGAGTAACTAACACGACTTTCATTTATATACATAGACTTCATTCAAATCGGACCAGCCCTTTAGGAGGAATTCAGTGACGTACACACGTACAGCAGATTTAGGAATATACCCATGGAAAGCATTGTCATCTACATTTGTAACAAAGATATCATGCCTCTCTCTACCCTAGAGCTCTTGTTTCAGTAAGTTGAATAAAAAATCTTAAATATTTATTTTTTCTATTTATTTTTTTCTCTTTTAGTTCATAAGTACAATTTAAGTTAAATAAAAAAAATTAACATATTTTTTTTTATTTTTTCCCCTTTTAGTTCATAAGTACAATTTTCTTTTTAAGTAACTACAAAAATTACACTATAAACTTATCTAAAACAAAAAAAAAAGACTTGTGATTGCCCGGGATTGAACCGAGGAACACCAGCCATCGCGAGTAGACCATACCACTATCCACTACGCCACAGGGGCTATGTCAAGCCGCGCGAAATTAGCATCCATATTATGCGGGAAATATTGCGAAAGAGAAAACTCGAAAACATGCGCTTACCCAGAGATAAGACCCATCTAGATCGATTTCTCGTCCCCGAAAACCCCCACATATCAAATTTCAGCGAAATCGTTAGGGCCGTTTCCGAGATCACATGCTTTTTCAAGCAATAAACGCCATCTGCCGGGCTGATTTGTGAATCTAAACCATTCAGGACGCCACTCAAACGCATACCGAAAAAATAATTAAAATCGGTCAAGCCATTTAGGAGGAGTTCAATGACATACACACGTACAGCAGAATTATATATATAAAGATATGTAAAGAAAACCCTGTCCGACCCATAAGGATAATAGAGGTTAGGTAAACACTTGACCAAATATAATATAAAATTTTACGTAATCATCACAGTAACAATAATAATGAATTTTGAAATAATCTTTTTTTCCCGGGTATTAATTCCAATTTCCCCGAAATTTGGTCATTTTTAAAAAACTGACAACACCATTTGTGACGGAGCGAATAGCGATGCGACAACGTGCCGCATGCCCCGCCCCCCTTCACCCGCGCATACATGCGCGGGTGAAGGGGGGCGGGGCTATCGGGTTGTCTACCGCACATGCATTAAGTTACCTCGCTTTTTCGAAATAATATTTTTTTTTTTGGGGGATTTTTTTTTAAGTTTAGCCCGGCTTTGTAGGCATTATTAGAATCAGTTAACGATACCTAACAATACCTTCACGGATCGGACAGGGTTTTCTTTACATATTGTATATTAACAACGCCAGCGACGTTAGGACAAGATAGGTAGGTTTATAATATAGGAGGTCATATTGTATAAGTAGCTTTCCGCTCGCGGCTTTGCCCGCGTGGATTTAGCGCAATCTTGGAACTGATCGTCAGCTAGTTCCTCGCTTGCTTTTACGGGGCTCAGACTGAGGAGTGGCGGACTGCTCGGAATTCTTCCACAATCAATTGCTACTGTTTCCGATTCTTGTGCGAGATTCGCACTAGTGGAAGAACAGATCAACGAACTCCATATACTCTTAAGCTGATCTAAATGAATCATTATCAGAATAAATCATTTTTACGCGTGTATCTCCCTGAAATAATAAAAATCCTCGTCGCCATCTATACTAATATATAAAGCTGAAGAGTTTTTTTGTATGTTTGTTTGTTTGTTCGCGCTAATCTCGGGAACTACTGGTCCGATTTAAAAAATTCTTTTTGCGTTGGATAGTCCATTAATCCAGGAAGACTGTGGGCTATATAACATCACGCTGCGACCAATAGGAGCTGAGCATAGCTAACTCCACGCGAACGAAGTCGCTGGCGGCTGCTAGTGAAGAATATGTGAAAGACGTCAGTTACACAACATGAAAATTTTATTTTTCTATTATAAAACCTACGTTCAAACTAAAAAATATCATACGGCCTTCACGCAAGTTATGGTCAGAAGCTAAATGCTAATGTTTTTTATACACACACAGTAGATACCTAAAATTACACATATCAGTCTTTTCTGTTACCATTTGATATCTCAGGAAACAATGTGACAGGCCAGGCCCACGCAGTGCAAATATTTGTATGCATGAATATGAATATTTGCACTGGTCTGGTCGTGCCTTAGAAAGCACGTTAAGCCGTTGGTCCCGGTTGCCATACGAACATCTAATGGCAGTCGTTACGGGTTGTTGGAGCCCTCAAAAGTCCGACAATTGGTCTAACTGCAATGTTTCGATATTGCCAACGGGTTGTGAAGGTCAGACAGCAGTCGCTTCACGGAAAATCTCGAAGTTTAGCCAAAATCAACAGTTATGAGTCTGAGTCGCAAAGGTCCGGCAGTACTTCTCACCTGGGCAGCTTCTAATGTTATACAAAGCACAGGTCCGTTCGTGTGTGGAGTACTGCAGCCACATTTGGGCTGGTGCTGCCAAGTGTCACCTGGCCACTTTGGATTCAGTGGAGAGACGTGCAAAGAGGCTGATTGGTGACCCTGATCTAACTCGAGTTGGTCTCCAAAGCCTAGAGCACAGGCGTAGAGTAGCCAGCCTTTCGGTGTTCTATAGGATGCATTTCGGGGAGTGTGCGAGGGAATTGCATGATTTAATTCCCCATCTCCGTTCCACCAGCGGACGACCCGTCGTACGGCTGGTTTCCACCCTTACGTTGTTAACACCACTACGATCCGGACGAAGCGTTTCGCCTCCTCCTTTATACCGCGTACATCGAGGGACTGGAACAATTTGCCAGCGGCGGTGTTTCCGTCGGACTACAATTTGAGTGTCTTCAAGGCTAGAGTGAATAGGCTCTTAATAAACTAGTGCGCTTTACCATCAACGATTGCGTCACTGCTTACCATCAGGCAGGATTGCGGTCAAGCGCTGGTTTATAATATGTAAAAAAAAAAAAGGTCCGAATCCTAAGCTGAAAAAACCTTCGGATGCGACTGGGATTAACGCTGAGATGATGATGATCCCAGGAAACAATGTTTCGGCGATTGTTTTTAAATTTGTTTTTATTTTTTAACAGAATACGAGGCTTGATAAGCTCTTGTATCAATATACATAATTGTATTTGAATGCCTCGTGATTGGAATTTAATTTTGTTGTTGTAAGCGTAGCATTATGTTAATATATGAGGGTAAATATTTTTACTCAGAGAATGTGTTTATAAAAAATATACCTTAATTTTACGAGAATTGAGCCAATGTAATAAAGTATTTTTCATCCCACCATCTCGGAAAGAGTATTTTTAATCTTCAATATCTGACTGGAAAAGCCGTTTTTATTCTCTAGAGGATAAAGTAAATTGAATTTAGAACATCGTGTGCACTAAGTTTGTAAATTAAAAAAAAAACATTAAACCTATTTATTGTTACCTCTATGGTGCCGAATATATCATACAACTTTTTTTTAATTTGTTAAAAACTCAGACTCGGAACCTTCTTGGTGTTCTTTTTTCAATTTTCTTTGTACGCGGTTCTTTACGCGGCATTTTTTCACGTCATTGTTAAACCTTATATTAAAAAAAAGAAACTTGAAAACAAGTGAAAAACTAAAATGAGTGATTCTAGCGACGAGGAAGTTTGTTTGACGCCAACAGAATTGACTGAAACTGTTAATAATGCGCAAATGAGCTTTCTACCTCAACAATCACGCGAGAAGTATTTAAAACAGTACGATATGTTCAACACGTGGCGACTAGCAAAAGGAGCCAAAACTTTCTCAGAAAACGTTTTGCTGGCATATTTTATAGAATTATCCGAGAACAAGAAAGCAAGCACTCTATGGAGTACGTATTCGATGCTAAAAGCAACAATAAAGATGAAAAAAGACATACATATCGATACCTATCCTAAATTAGTAGCATTTTTAAAAAGAGCCTCATCTGGTCATCATCAAAAAAAAATCGAAGGTTTTCACAGTATCTGATATTGAAAAGTTTCTTAACGAAGCACCCGATTCCGTATATTTGGCGGCAAAAGTAAGTCAGTTGCACATTCAGTATCTACTTAAGTACATATATTAATCTCAATTAAATAGTATGCTTAGTAAATGTTGATAGGCATAATTATGCGTTCATATAAATTTTATTCATTTATCTACTACAATACTCTTTACATTGCAGGTTGTTCTTATTATTGGAATAAACGGAACATGTCGAACTAATGAACTAACACAACTTAATGTCAAAAACATTGAGAAACATTCAAGTGACTTACTATTAATTAATTTACCTAATACAAAGACAAAAAGAGACCGCAACTTTGTCATTCGCAAGGAATACGTAACGATTGTTGAGAAATATCAAGCCTTACGGCCGCCTAACACTCCAATCAATCGTTTTTTTCTACAGTATCGCAATGGAAAGTGTGTTAGATAGCCTATGGGTACTAATAAAATTGGCAGTATCCCACGAGAAATAGCAACATTTCTTGAACTTCCAGAACTCCTGTTGTACACGGGTCATTGTTTCCGACGAACTTCAGCCACACTTTTGGCTGATTCCAGAGCTGATCTTCTGTCCCTTAAGCGCCACGGAGGCTGGAAGACCAATGCAGTTGTAGAGGGATACATAGAGGATTCCATCCAAAATAAGTCTAAAATATGTGAAGGCATCGTAGGAGCCATTACACTGAAAGAGCCTCAATCGGAAACTTGGACTGGCCCTTCTACATCAAAAATAAGCCGTTATGAAACACCTAACCATCTCCCTCTCTCTCCAACATTCACGCCAAGGGAATCCGATGAATCGGTACAACTATTAAGTATGACAGACAGTTTACCGAAAAACAGCACACAACTGACTAACACCAATATTACAGTACCAAACAAAAATATTACAGTCAATTTAAATAACTGTTGCAACGTTACTTTAAAATTTTCTTAATTATACTTTAGTATTATTTTATTATAATTTAAAGATTATTCTGTAATACTTACCTGTCATAATGTAGTAATTAATACCTAAACTGAAATAAAAGTGTACCTATCTTGTGATTGTAAAAATTTTTTTTATTGCATTTAGTCATTTCCTCGCTGAGGTGGAATGAAAAGTTACGTGTTTCACTCGAGTGCAAAGATTTTTCACCTCGTGTCCTTTTGATGACCGAGCAAGCGAAGGATTCTAAAATTGAATCACGAGCGCAGCGAGTGATTCAATTTTAGAATCCTTCGCTTGCTCGGTCATCAAAATTGAACACGCGGTTAAAAAGCAACTTTGCACTCTTGTATAACAAATAACTATTATTTTTATCTGTAATAAAATATTCTTATGTGCTTTGTTTTAATCGTACTCGGCTTTGTGTGAATTGTTTCTTCAAGCAGGTTTAGTAGTAGTACCTAGTTAATTTCAACAATCTAGGTATATAAACATTTACCCCCTTATTCATAAACGTTGCTTAAAGTTAACTAGTGATTAGCGATTCTTTAACCATACATTTTAACCTTTTAACATCAGTTAACTTTAATTATCGTTTATGAATAAACACCACATTGTTTAAGGGGTTTATTCATAAACGATTATTAAAGTTAAGTGACGTGCAAACGTCTAAAATGTATGGTTAAAGAATCGCTAATCAATAGTTAAATTTAAACATCGTTTATGAATAAGGGGGTTAATCTCCACTTGCACTTTTCAATGTAAATCTAATTCACTATTTGCCTTACTAGGTAAAATTGTAGCGTAATATAGGTGGTCTTATGCAATATACCTACGCTTCAATTTTTCATATCCGCAATATTAAAACTCTCAGTAAGCATTTTTCATTTTTCCAACGTCAAATTAAATACGAAACTCCTACATTTTCCGTGTAACTATTGCGAAGCTTTCCTCCAAATCTATTTTCAGAGTTAGTTTCTAAAGCGTTTATTAGGAGTATGGTTTCGAAACCTGACTTCTGGCTTGCACTGAGGATTACTACCTATCCCTATGTATCTACCTAATCTATTCCCGGTAAATACCCCGAGGTTTAGAGGAGTACGTAAATTTCTATCGAAATCGAACAGCAGCGTAATTGCGTAGCTTTCAGTTCTATAGGATGCATTTTGGGGAGTGTGCGAGGGAATGGGGCAGAAAACTGACAAATCTCGCCACTAGAGGCGCTGATATCGTTTGACCCAAATAAACTGTCAAAATCCATTGTAATTTGTTCGAGTTTACGTTGTTTATAAAAATGTAAAAAATATGCCGCGTTGTGTAGCAATTTGTTGCAATAATAATGGAAATCACTCTTTCCCTAAAGATGTGCATTTCAATTTAGAACAAAATATTAATAGATTTCAATAAAGATTATGTTGATATCTCTATAGCTTTCTGCAGGCGGTAAATCAATTCTTTCTCTTGAATTTCTTGTTCTTGAGGAACCTCGAAGTTAATTCCGGTCATATGATTCAAGTCTGGATACCTAATAATTTTAGGTTAATAGGGTTGAAACTTTCAAAATATGGCAATAATAAATACTAATATTTACTTAAATATAACTAAAGAAACTTTAAACCTAATACAAAATTAATGTAACTTATAACACTAACAAGTCTGCATTCACTTTAAAGTCTGGGCATTGTTATTTGCCTGGTAATTAGATCAGCTTTACGTCTTTTTACTGAAGCTCCTCTAGACTTTTAACTCCTTTTTTAACTTGAAACAGTCTATGTACAATACATTGCTCTGCTTTACCTAAAAAAAACTCGGCAAACACAAAAAAATACCTCAATATAAAACGTGATACGACTGACAGCTAATTGTTATGAGTCAAACGCCATCAGCGACATCTGCAAATAGCTTTGCGTTTTCTTCCCCATTGCATGATTTAATTCCCCCATCTCCGTTCCACCATCGGACCATCCGTCGTACGGCGAGTTTCCACCCTTACGTTGTTAACACCACTGCGATCCGGACGAAGCGTTTCGCCTCCTCCTTTATACCGCGTACATCGAGGGACTGGAACAATTTGCCAACGGCGGTGTTTCCGTCGGACTACAATTTGAGTGTCTTCAAGGCTAGAGTGAATAGGCTCTTAATAAACTAGTGCACTTTACCATCAACGATTGCGTCACTGCTTACCATTAGGCGGGAGTGCGGAGTGCTAGTTTATAATTTATAAAAAAAAAAAACGCTATCGATAGGAATGGGTTTCGTTTGATAGTTCGACAATATTCATTACGTTATTTACGTTGTTGAGCAGATCCATTTTTGGAACATATGGACCATATATGGACCAATAGATTAGCAATATGTTTCAAAATTGATAGCAATAGTGTGTTACGCAAGTAGGGTTCTGGTTACCTAGAACTTGTGGATGAGAGTTGAAATAAAAATACGTCGTGTAACGACAAGAATGTAGTAAAACAAAGAAGTAATCAATTCAGATAATTTTATTTTTTTTACCAAAAATATAAATAATATAATACAATGAGGTGATAGGACAGACAGAAACAGCAGTAGCAGGGGTAGATGTCAGCTATGGCTTCTTAGAGACCACTGGGGGCTCTGAAGTCAACGGCAGTAACGGTGCAGGCCGCAGGGCAGGAAGGGTGGAGACGGCTACAGAAACGGTCTCGGAGGCCGCAGGAGGGTTCGAGACGACTGCAGCAACGACCTCACTTAAGGCCGTAGGAGGGTCTACAGACGACGGCAGCAATGGTCTCTCGGAAGCCGCAGGTGGCTCTGGAGTCGGTTGCAGTAACGGCCCAACTTACAGCCAGCAGAAGAATTTTTTTTTTTTTTTTTACATATTATAAACGAGCGCTTGACCGCAATCCTGCCTGATGGTAAGCAGTGACGCAATCGTTGATGGTAAAGCGCACTAGTTTATTAAGACGACAGTCCGACGGAAACACCGCCGCTGGCAAATTGTTCCAGTCCCTCGATGTACGCGGTATAAAGGAGGAGGCGAAACGCTTCGTCCGGATCGTAGTAGTGTTAACAACGTAAGGGTGGAAACTCGCCGTACGACGGGTCGTCCGATGGTGGAACGGAGATGGGGGAATTAAATCATGCAATTCCCTCGCACACTCCCAAAATGCATCCTATAGAACACCGAAAGGCTGGCTACTCTACGCCTGTGCTCTAGGCTTTGGAGACCAACTCGAGTTAGATCAGGGTCACCAATCAGCCTCTTTGCACGACTTTCTCTTTGAATCGAGACAGATGCAAAAATGGTCCAACTTGAGAGGCCTCAGAACAGTCGAGACGATTAGTCGACTCCTTTATTAGAAGCTATTTTATTGGAAGTCACATCTCAAATGCTCACAGCTCTGCGTGGATTTATTGCAGACCATCTTAAGGCGAAATTTGAACTTTTATAAACATGCCACTGGAAAATAATTATTTAAAATTTGAAGGAAATTGGATGACAAATCAGCTAAAAAATAACAAGCCATCAATAATTCTTGAAAGAAAATATCTCAAGTCTTCGAAGATAATAAAATATTCTTAGGACCCACTAATGGGCCATCGGAGACATCAGTGTTCAGGGACCCACCGGTGGGTCAGTTTGGTGGGTCCTTGAAGCCCGAGGGGCTTCAGGCCAGATCAAAGTCAGCTTATGGATCACAAGAAGCTTCAACACCCCGTTTCGAAAATTCTTTAAAAAAAAAAATAATATTTAATCCATACTTAGGTACTAATATTATAAATGCGAAAGTAACTCTGTCTGTCTGTCTATCTGTTACGCTTTCCCGCTTAAACCTTTCAACCTATTTTGATGAAATTTGGCACAGACAACGTTTAGACCCTGAGAAAGGCCATAGGCTACCTTTTATTGAAAAAAAAAATGATGTTCCCGAGGGAAATCTAAAAAGCGCGATATAACCGAATTCCACGCGGGCGAAGCCGCGGGCAGAAAGCTAGTATATAATAATAAATAACTTGAATTAATTGAATTGAAAACGAAAAACTGAAAACCCACAAAGGTTCAATTCAATTTTGCTATCAGTTGTTACGGCAGTGGTTTTCTTTTCAAATATAGTAAAGGAAAATTAGGCGTTACCTTGGGAGTTATAACACCCGAACAGATGGTCCGATGTCAATTGCGATTTTCCGATTGCGGTTTTTTTTTATTAGAAAGCTGGTTTGAGTAGCTTGGTTCATTTATTTGTTATGAAAACATGTTCGGCCGTTTTTGAGATAGTTTGGTCATTTCTGATTGAAATGGGGATCAGCACGCAGTGCTCATTACTTACAATGTGTACGCTTTAATTTGTTCACAAATACCTGCCTAGTTGTATTTCATTATTAACTTACATACAATTACATTTACACAATCGCAAACGTTTGGGTACCAAAAAGGGGTAACATTATTGGCGAGACGTGTTCTCCATTCTAATGTAACTTTACCCCTGAGTTTATTGATCACCACTTTAGGTATTAAAACTACTGTAGCGGGCAATTCTGGGGATTTTATGATCGTACATAAACTTTGCTGCTCGTCAGTTGGAATTTACGCCTGAAAACACAATCCTTTTGCTTCATTTAACTACCGAATATAACCCAGGCATCATTTTGAGATCATAATTACAATTCTTTCATTATACAATATGTTAAGAAAACCCTGTCCGACCCGTGAAGGTATTGTTAGGTATCGATAACTGATTCTACTAATGCCTACAAAACCTGGCTAAACTTAAAAAAAAATCCCCCTAAAAAATAAATAACTTAAATAAAATAAATAGGTAATTTCATGGCAACACAGGCACAGTTCATAACCTCAGTTGACCTCATGCATGGAGGTATAGGTAATTTATTCACGTTTATCGAGTCTCGAAAGAAATAATGATACTTAGGCAGCTCGTGAAAAGAACTTTTTTTTTTAAGTAGGAAGGTCGTCTGACTCTCCAAATGTATCATTTCATTCGATGAGCTTAATGGCTGTGGCGGAGATGTTGTTCCAATTTCGTTCACTAATAACGATACAGGCCCAGCTGGCACCGTCGCACGAGATTAGCAGGGACATGCACATAAATAAAAATCAAGTGGTGTCAAATCCGCGCTGGCCACAGTTGGTCCACCCTTACCAATCCACTGCTCGCCGAACTGATAGTGGAGGTTCTCACGTACAGGACAAAGATATGGTGACGCACTGTCATACTGGAACCACATTGACCACATTGACCACAATCACCTGATCACAAAACAGCAGTTGCTACCTTCCATCAGCATGTTACATTACATTAGGAAACGACATGATCACACAATACACGAATAGTCTTCACGAGAGCGATGTTTACGCGCTACTGATAATTTAAAGTAAAAATGATTTTTATTTTTTAGAATTGTACCTACGGGGCTGGCCTCGCGGCATCCTTTGAGTAAATAGGGATGTGTAAGTAATCAAAATATTGATTTTCGATGGAAACAATTTACTCGTCTATTTTTGTTATCGATTTACTATTGTAGTTTCTCATTCTCATTCTGGATTCAACATCGCATGGAATTGTTTAAAACTTTTACAAAACTTAAATTAGTTAGGTACACTGCTGTAAATGAAAATCATGCCAAATTTTTAATTTCAGTTTCTGTCTCAAAATCGATGATATTGACCGTTAAAATATTTGTAAAATTTTACTAAAATTGTGTTTCTGTTTCTCATTAAAATTGTTCTCGTTTCTGTTTACTAATACTTGTGTTATAATAATGTTATTAGTAATTAATCGATAAACAAACAAAAGTACTTTTACCATTGGGTAATCTGTGTTTTTAACAAATCATTCAACCAGATACAAGTTTCGATTAATAGCGATAAAAAAACGTTATTACGCAAAAATTAGTGCATCACTAGTTATTTCTTTTACGTCGCCGACAAAGCTCACGCGCGACACCGCCAAAGAAATAAATAATCTAACAAAACAATAAAAGGAAAGCCGACAATTATACCGCCTAAAATGGTGTTGTCATTTTTTTAAAAACACCTAATTTTGGGGAAGTTAGCGTAAATTTGCGGGGAAAAAAGATAGTTTCAAAATTGATTAGTATTGTTACTATGATGATTATGCAAAATTTCAAATTTTATTTGGTCATGTGCTTGCCTAACCTTTATTATCCTTATGGGTCGGACAGGGTTTTCTTAACATATTGTATACATAATAAGGACTTCTTGACCGATAAATTGAATAGACTATGTGACTAACTGATTATCAACAATATGAAATTTTAGTGTTCTAACAAAGACAGTCCACTTCATCTATCAGCTCAAGCGTCTGGGCCAAAAAAGTTGCTTAAAAATTTTTGGCGTTAAGAGTGGATTCTAAGTGTTTGTGGTGTGTGTGGAATTTGAGAAATAGGTATTTGAAGAAACTATTGCCGTCGCGCCGCTTTCAACTGTTTAAGATGTTTCGTATTCCGCTGTTTTCTTTTTCAAAACATGACAGATCTTAATTATTATTATATAAAAATTTAGAAGATGAGCATACCTATGGTTCTATTATTTTCTTTTTTGTCAAAAACTTTTCACATTTGTGTAATAGTCGTCGGAACATCGCGGTAAAAATGGATTTTTTTTTGGGATTTTGAAATATCATATTTGTTTTATTTATAAAGTTTTCGAGAACATCAAATTATAGGGGCGCGTATAATCAAGGTCTGAAATTGTAGAAAAAAATCATTGCTCTAAAAGCGTTATCCACGAAAAAAAACAGCAGAATACGTTTTTATTGAGAAAATGTTACTAGAGTCCTTTCTTAAGCGTTCAGGCAACCAAGGTGGCCTCATCGACATGTACACCAGTTTTATCTATGATACGCATCAAAGAGCTTCATGAACTTCTCACTAGATGGTTCTGTATTAAAAACAATTCTCGGATGGTTAAAACAGTGTCCCACCTGACAGTTAACATAGGAAAAAAATGTTTATAAACGGTGAGTGCAGTTTTGTGCAGTTCTGCGATTAAAATGTGAATAATTCAAGTTTTTGTTTGATAAACCTTAAAATATGACAAAATAATCCCTGTAACAAGAAAAATACTTCATATTTAGTAATTAAATAGACTTTTGCTAAAAAAAAAAAGAGGATTTTACGTTTATATCGGTAATGGCATAGGGCGCTCGGCGCTTCTTGATACCGATCGCGCGCTCGGACGTACAACGCATTGCCAGCTTTTACATCGGTACATTCAAGTGCTATCCAAAAAAGATTGAAGAAGAAGAATGTGTTACGTAATTACCCTGCAGAGTTCAAAAATTAACATATTTTTTTTTTATATTTATTGAATTATTTAGTACTGTACTCTTCGCCTGTGCTCCAGGCTCTGAAAACTGTTTGGAATCAAATTTGAGTCGCCAATTAGCCTCTTCGCACGCCTCTCCACCGAATCCTTAAATGCAATGGTCTTAAAGACCCATGTTACTTAGCTAATTGAAATTGGCTAGTTAATATTTTCACTATTTAAAAAACTATTATCTATATATTGTATCGGATATTTTCTATATTGTATTGGAGAAGCTCATGACTAAGTTAACAACAGCTGCACTCTTCGATCAATCAGGTTATGCTACGCTTGCCTCAGTCCGTCAAGTTTACAAACAGAAAACCCCTCCATGACATAGTAAGCCGTTGGTCCTTATCATTGGTAGGTCTTGACAGTCGTTACGAATTTTAAAAAGCACGAAGACATGCCAACCAGGCTAACCTGGTTCTCTTTATCCGGATTGGCTCTATGTAGAATATTAGTATTTACATTTTTTTTTTAATAATTATGAACTAGTGCTTGACTGCAATCGCGCCTGATGGTAAGCAGTGATGCAATCGTTGATGGTAAAGCGCACTAGTTTATTAATCCTATTCACTTAAAAAATTAAGGAATAGGAAGGATGGTGGCAGTTGAGCGAGGTGATGCAATGTTAAACCCAAGACCAACACGACCAAACGATGCTGCGCTAGAGGGAGATTGATCTGGAGACTCTCCACGACCAAATTCCCGAGACAACAACATTTGGCGCATCGTACCCACCACACATCGCAACACAACTGCTCAGACCCGTCCTCCGTACGGCTTCACCAGACATCATGCCGGAACACGACGAATCGCTTGGCGGCAAGACTTTGTCTGGTGGGTGGTAACTTCTGCCGGCAGCCGATGTTATGGCCTACCACCGAGAAGCTGCATCTAGTTAGCCTGGAACCCACTGACCTCATAGTTTCTCAGATGAATGGTTAGATAGATTGCCATTACGTTTCACTACGAGGGAAGAATAAGTATTGACTACTCAAATCTAAATAAAAGGTTAGGTTAAAACTGTTGATAGACGATAGTACAACAATAGCAATTTATTTTATTAAACTCACACACAATTGGCAAGTAAAAGCATGCAATTATAAATAGCAGAATTCTTTGAATTTTGAATACAACTATTTTGGTGACCCCTATACTACGCATACATAGCTACTAAGTTTGATCTGCTAGCGCAGTGAAGATTATTATTGGTACAGTCTAATTAATTAAATAATAATAATTTAATATAAAGTTTAAGATTGGTATTGCAATTTCATATCTAAAACATCCATCTTATTGATGAATGTTTTACTGACAAATTGCTAGTTGCAAGTCGCTGACGAAGCTCCAGACTATTTCTCTGCAATTCAGATAGATTGGAATTTAGATCAACTAACGATGTCACGAAAGACAGATCGGTTAGAAATCGGGTTTCAGTCCAAATTGGTAGGTGATCTTGCACCACGTGCAATGAATAAATAGATTAATTGAATTCTATTGTTTGGTAAATTGAGTTGTTTTTTATTTGAAAGATGCTCTTCTCAAAACTGTAAACGATAACTAGGTTTACAAAGTCTTCCATAAAACTGTTATACCTTGATGCTAGAATATAACTAAAGGGAATATCAAAATTATACTTAATTAATCCTAAGATTTGGTTTTAGATATATTGGATAACTTGGAATGAAATAAGAAGTGTGGTTATTAGAAGCCCATTCTAACCCACTGGTTATTATGTCGGAATCCACTCTATCAACTCCCTTTTTAACCTATACTTAACCTATACTTACTTTTTTAACATACTCCCTTTTTACTTCTTGTTTAGTTGTTTTTCTCGGAAAAACAACTAAATAGATTTGGAAGAAATTTGGCACAAAAATGTTAGGTATATAAACAGGATTAAGAGGGAACTCTAGTGGTGCTTCCTCTATACAAACGTATTCCGCCATTTTCTTCGTGGATAATGCTTTTAGAACAATTTTTCTACACTTTTACACCGTCATTATACGTGCCCCTATCATTTGTTTTTTTCCGAAACTTAATTAATAAAAGAAATATGACACTTCAAAATCGCGAAAAATAACCCATTTTTACCGTGATGTTCAGATGACTATTAGACAAACGTGATAAGTTTAAGAAAATAATAGTAGCGTATTTTATATTTTTCCTCTAAATTGTGATATCAAAATAATCAATAAGCAAAAAGAAAACAGCGGAAAACGAAACGTCAACGTTTTTGTAGGTAAAATCAGCCTGAGCTGCAATTGTCCTTTTCGCACTTTACCGGGAGAGTTGGAAGCAGCGTGACGGCATTAGTTGCTTCAAATACCTATTTTCCAAACTCCTCCGTACCAGAGTCCCCTCTTAACATTAGGTTTAATCGTGATATTCTCAAGGTATCAATACTTATGCGGGTCAAACCGAGGGCGCAGCTAGTTTTAAATACATATTATATATACTAGTAAAAAATTGAGATGATTGCTTAAATGATAAATTATTTTGTTTTGTAAGTAGGTTTATACATCAATTTCTTTTTTTTTTGACAAATCACGCAGATTGATCTAGCCCCAAAGTAAGTTCGAGACTTGTGTTATGTGATACTAACTCAACGATACTATATTTATAATAGATACATATATAGATAAACATCCAAGACCTAGGCCAATCAGGAAAAGATCGTTTTCCATCATGACCTGGCCGGGGATCGAACCCGGGGCCTCCACGTCGCAGGCAGGCGTGTTGACCGCTGCGCCACGTAGGACGTCAAAATTAATGCCCCACATCCGATTCCCTCCACTACCACCCACGTCTATACCTGTGATGCACTGCTTTTCATTTTCTCCTTTCTCCATGCCAGAAAAATAAATTCACTCAAATTGACCTTCCGCGTCAATTTGCCCTTTCATGCAGCTGTCTGAAGATATTACATTTTGTGACTCGACTATACGACCAATTTAGTTTGTCTATTAACCTGACCTTACCTATTTACTTCTTTACGACTGCCAATAAGCAACGTCGCAAAATTATGTAAGTCGTCATTTCCTTCCTCTTTCCCTCAAATCAAAGCAGCTATGTCAATCTACAGCAAAAACTAAAAAAATGTTTCGCCTCGCAACAGATGCAGTTAAATTGCTTCACCTTAGCTCTGACTTGTAATATCCGGGAGCGCGTCATGTCGATAGCTTGGATGAACATTTCACATCTCTTCCTGAAGCCGACTGCGTTAGAGTTGATAAATTTAGTTTTAGTTCGAATCGGCAATCAGTTGCGAGTTGATCGAGAGACGAGGACGGTAATTACCTCTGCTTTAAAAAGATTAATGTATATTTCAGTTAAGAAAATCTTGAAAAAGCGTAAGATAATAATAATTTGTTATGCAATCAGTAAATGATAATTGGCAATCGTAGTGGTCTAGTATCTACACTACACTGCTACGATTGTAGTATCTGTATTAGCAATGTAGCAGCGTGGCTGCTGAGTTAGAGTAGTCATTGATGAAGTTATTGATGCTGAGTTAGACTAGTCATAGAAATGACATGGGATTATAGAGGTCCATGTGCTCATATACGCGAGCGGACCGCGCCAACAGCGACGAAACTCGTGATCGATGACTGTAGTTGGCTCGTGTTGGTTGTGGTAGTTGCTAGCTCAGCAATAGATGATAAGCCTAACCTTTTCCCAAATATATTGGGGTCGTATTCCAATCCAATCCGCTACAGTTGAATATCAGTATAAAGTATTCGGATTATACAATAGGTTAATGATCAAATAGCTTACCAATTAATTAAACAGTGGTAGTAGAGAGAAAGAAAACAGTACATCTACTCTTAATTATATTAGATGTAAAAAAGACTCCTGTAAAAACAAATACGGAGTTAAAAGTTAGTACACTGAGCAACATTACCTTTTTACTACATTTTTACTTTCTATCGTAAAAGAAAGCAGTAAAATGTAAATATAACAAATTGTAATGATGAAAGTTTGCTTTTACAAATGTTACGCATTATTTTGTTGTTACACAAATCTCCTGGGTATAAGTGCCGCTTGAAACTTTCACTGTGGTTTTATCATAAGAATATAATACACATTTGTTTAAGAAGTTGTTATCGTGGAATATTGCAGTTAGTATTAAACGGTGGAAGGATTTATACCAACCACGTAAAAAGTTTTTTATACGACTTCTACTGCATTTTTGCCTTTATTATTATTGAAAATAAATATTTTAAAAGTATAAAATAAGTGTTTAAGAAAAATTATTTCATAATAGAGACTCTTCGTTAAGAGTCTTTTTAGATGCGTGTAAAAAGACTCTTAACGAAGTCGAGAGTAACCTACTCTTCGCAACATTTTTTATTTTTCTGTAGTTCGTGGTCAAAGTTCCAAGGTTTTTTTTACGAAAACAAGTTTTGAACAACAATCCCTGCATTGTTGCATGCACCATAAGAGAACTATTTTGCGTGCGTTTAAATGCGCAACAAACAATTTTGTCGCAATGTATTGAAAACGTAGTGAACGTCGCTGAAGTCTTGGGAAGCAATATGCTACATACTATGAAATATTTCAATAAGCCGATAATCCATAAGATGAAGAAAATTCTCTTCGACAAGCCTTCGATCTGCAGTGATTCCAGTCTTATCTATCGTCTCTTTCACATTTATATACCGATAGTCCAAAATATAAAAATGAAGAAAATTTGTTTGAATATACTCATACACACAGAATACTCACCCATTCTGCTTCACATGTCACAAAAGAATATAATATAGGCCAAGGTGGCTTGGCCTTGGACTCAATGAAACGCCAGAAAACTTGGCGTTATCGCAAAGGTCCGGCGGTGCTTCACACCGAGGCAGCTTCTAATGTTGGACAAAACACAGGTCCGCTCGTGTGTGGAGTACTGCAGCCACATTTGGGCTGGTGCTGCGCGGTGTCACCTGGCTACTTTGGATTCAGTGGAGAGGCGTACGAAGAGGGTAAAAGCCTGAAGCACAGGCGTAGAGTAGCCAGCCTTTTGGTCTTCTATAGGATGCATTCTGGTGAGTGTGCAAGGGAATTGCATGATTTAATTCCCCTATCTCCGTTCCACCATCGGATGACCCGTCGTACGGCGACTTTCCACCCTCACGTTGTTAACACCACTACGATCCGGACGAAGCGTTTTGCTTCCTCTTTTTTCAGCGCACATCGAGGGACTGGAACAATTTGCTAGCGGCGGTGTTTCCGTCACACTACAATTTGAGTGTCTTCAAGGCTAGAGTGAATAGGCTCTTAATAAACTAGCTCGCTTTACCATTAATGATCGCATCACTGCTTACCATCAGGCGGGATTGCGATCAAGCGCTAGTTTATAACTTATAAAAAAATTATGTATATATACACATGTGACATGCATATTTTTTTTAATGTGATTATGTTTAAGTTTTTCTATCATTTAAATTACTATTACTATATAAATATATCATTTATATTATTGCGGTCTGTGTTTTTGCAATTCTAGCGTATGGCACTCGTGGGTTGCAGCTGAAAATGGTACACCTTGTGTATGCTGAGCTGACGCCCTTTTGGCATTATAAACTAAGTTTTAAATGTATTTATTTTGCTGTAATATCAATAAACGTATTTATCTTTCTTTCTTTTCTTTATTTTATGTTATTTTAATTTAAAGAAAATTAAATTTTCACAGAATGGTCAGCAACAAAATGGATATTATATTTTGTTTTTTGATGGCCGTTGATAACTTTGCCACAATATTATACTTTTGTAATGATTTTGTAAAATAAGTAGAAATAAGACTCATCATAAGCGATAGATGGCGCTAGTGGTTGCATGTAGTTTATACATCCGTTTAAGATAGTATTATATTCATTTGTAAAATTATTAATAAATCAATACCGTTTATATCTCTATTTATAATAATTATTGTTGAAGTCGTTATGTTTAGTTTCATATATTTTAGTGAAGTAATTTTAATATTTCCTGTTTACTCTGATTGGTCGAATGGTCGGCTGAGTGTTCACTTCCTTTTAAGGCGGGAAACATTCGGTTGGCAATTGATTTGCTTGGACAGACCGAGTCTCTTTGGCCAGAAGTCGAACTGTAAGCATATCTTACGGTTCCGTGCTACATTTATTATATCTTGCTGTGTAATATGTATGTGTATGTGTGTGTAAGTGTATAACCTAATTGTGTGGAGAGAAAAGTGAATAAACGTTATTAAAGCTGTACTTGAGGTGTATGATTTCATCACACTTTTGTAGCTGGCATTATTTCTTTTGTTCAATTGTATAACTAATCTTTGTTATGAAAACGACAAGAAACTAATAAAAAATAGGGAATTAGTTCTGGTAAAGAGGTTATATAAAAAAAATCAAGTAACAGGGGTCCACAGTAACGGCAGCAGCGGTCTCTCTTAAAGACCGAAACTACGTTACATTACATGTTGTAATGAAACGTACATTTCCCCGAAAAGTACGTTAAATTACAACGACAGCAGCAACAACCTCCCTCGGAGGCCGCAGGATGGTTGAAACGACTGCAGCAATAACCTCCCTCAGAGGCCGTAGGAGGGTTGAGATTACTACACCAATGACACCAATGCTTTATTAGAAACTACATCTCCACTGCCTATTGATCTGCGAGGATTTCTCAAAAAACCTCGCAGAACGTCTTAAAGACAAAATTTAAAATTTTGAAATCAAGCCTCTGAAAATGAATTTATTTTTAATTTGAAAGAGTTTGGATTACAAATCAGATGAAAAATTATTTAAAAACAAAAAACCCGCCTGCATAAAACTCTAACGAACTGAAAAGGTAGAAACAATTAATATTTAGAATCAATATATTTATTATAATCAGTCATTAAAATCCTTAATTTTTATACCCAACTCGATATGCTTGGTAGAAAAAAATATGTAATTCTTTTTTTTTTTGGTCCATTTAATATTACATTATATACATATTTAGAATCAGTGTTTAAAATCCTTCATTATGATATCCCAGTCGATATGCTTGGTAGAAATTTATTTCTTTAAACTTCACAATATGGCGATATACATCCGCCATTTTGTTTTTTCTTTAAATGTCACCTATCTAGTAGCAGTTGGGCAATTAAGGCAAATCTAACGATACCTCAAATGTGAAAATCCGTTCAGCGGTTCTGGAGATACTAGGTAATAAAGAATAATACATACAAGATAGGCGCTAAAAACATAACCCTCCTAGCAGTCGGGTAAAAATAATAACCCATCAACAATTTCGAAGAAAAGGTTGTTATGGTGACATAATGAACATCCTTGTCAATAACTGTCATATTATTGTAAATGTCGTAACAATGTACATACATAAATTGTAAAATGTAGTGTTAAGTAGGAAAAAGTAATACCATCAAGCGAAGGTACAGTCCCAACGCTTAGATGTCATTAAGTCATCGAAACTTACCGTGAAAGTTGAAGGCGGTGTCTGTGAACAGTTTGTAAATAAATAATGAGTCCTGACGAAGTGGAAATGGTCCTTACAGCGCCTAGTAGTACTGGAATCCGTATTATGACCTAATAACGCGATAGCGGCCGCCAGTGACTTCGTTCGCGTGATTTAGTTATGCTCCGCTCCTATTGGTCGCGGTGATAGTATACAGCCTTAAGCCTTCCCGGATTAATGGGCTATCTAATGCAAAAAGAATTTTTGAAATCGGACCCGTATTTCCTGAGATTAGCGCGTTTAAACAAACAAACAAACTCTTCAGCTATATATATTAGTTTATATAGGAATGACTAACTCAACTATTCTCCCTGCACAGTGCAAATATTTGTATGCATGAATATGAATATTTGCACTGGTCTGGTCGTGGCTCGGAAAGCACGTTAAGCCGTTGTTCCCGGTTGCCATACGAACATCTAGTGGCAGTCGTTACGGGTTGTTGGAGCCCTCAAAAAAAACTCTAACAATTGTTCTAACTGCAATGCTTAGATATCGCCTTCGGGTTGTGGAGGTCAGACGGCAGTCGTTTCACAGAATATATCGAAAATTAGCCAAACTCAGTAGTTAGATTGGTAAAGCGGACCCCAGACTCCAAAGCTGAAAAAGCTGCGGATGCGACTGGGATTAACGCTGAGATGATGATGATGAGATAGGAATGACTAAAACCGGTGAGTATGAGTAAAACCGGTGTTGACATATGGATCAGAAACGTGGTCCCTTACAGTAGGCCTCATAAGATAGCCCAAGGTCGCACAGAGAGCTATGGAGCGGGCAATGCTAGGTGTTTCTCGGCGTGATCGAATCAGAAATGAGGACATTCGTACAAGAAAGAGAGTCGCCGACATAGCCCAGTGGACTAGCTCTTTGAAGTGGCAGTGGGCGGGGCAATTAACACGTAAATGTGATGGCCGATGGGGCAGAAAGGCTCTTAAATGACGACCACATACCGGCAAGAGCAGCGTCGGTCACCCACTGACTAGGTTATCGGACGACCTGACCAAAAGCAGGGAAGCGCAGGGTGTATGCACGCATCGAATCGGACATTTTGGAAATCTTTGGGGGTTTATATCTAGCAGTGGACTTCCTGTGGCTGACATGATGATAATGGTGAGTATGAGCTTAAATAAAACAAATAGTATAAATAATAAATGTTAACTCTTGCAATGGTTACACTGACGCTTCTTATTCAAGGCAAGATATACAAAAGCACTGACTTACATTTGCTAAGTACATCAACATTTACCATAATGACCATTGCAAAGTGAAAAATATATTGGCATGGCTAAAAACAACTCTAAACTTTACAGCTTAGGGTTGCCTATTCGTTAAGTTGTAGCAAGTAAGCGTCATCGTACGAATCCTTATTATTAATAAGAATGTGAAAGTGGGTTTGTTTGTTTTTTTCTTCCGCTTTCACGCCTAAAGTAGTGAAAGAATTTGGATGAATATCGGCACTCAAATGGTTTAGAAATACGATACTTTTTATCCCGATATGTCCAAAGGATCAAAACTTACGCAGGTGAAACCGCGGGGCGTAGCTAGTAATTTTCTAGTTCAGACAAAAAGGTAAGCTATATTCGCATATATGAACTGTATATGTATGAGAATAAAGTTCTTTATTCGTGCTCCCAGCCTAACTTTTAAGCGAATACCGCTGTCACGACTCAAAAAAAAAGCGATCAAACCGTGAACGATTGAGATTTGTGTTCTCGCAAAGTGTTGACTTTTCATGCAATATCCTGTGCACTATATTGACAGTGCCTTTATAATGAAAATTCTGCCATCGAGTCGTGTTTCTCTATTTACCAGTGGTATATGTTTTAATGTTTGTATGTTAGAAACTTGCTGGATAGGAGAAGCACACAACCGGTCGACGCGGTGACGTGATGTTGCTTTGGCATTGAGCATAATATTCGCTGATATGATAATTGTGATTAATAAAAAAGTAAGCAAGAAGTGCAGCAAACTTGAAGTGTTGGAAATATCCATATGCCTAAAGCGTTTAACATGCTAGTGTAGAAAAAATACCAAATCAAGGACAACACAAAAACCGCTTAAAGTCTTTAATCATGGGTTGTCGCTATCATAGTTCAAACGAAGACTCAGGTCAAGATGGATGAAGAAGTTGATGTCTATCGACAAAACTAGCCTGTAATGGCAATAGGCGGCCTTTGTGCAGCGCTTTTCGCTTTAGCCCAGAATTGCAGGCAATTCACTCGGAGCGTTGAATCTGCGTTGCATCGTTTTACATACAGTCATATAGTCAAATGTGCTGCGTCAACGCAACATACAAATGACGGGGTTGTATTCATTGCGACGTCGAAACAGCAGGGCATAGTTCATTGTTCGTCGATAGGCAGGACACAGGCAAACTCATCATTTAATTCCGCATTTTTATTCAGTTTTGTTAGCCGTAGGTAACTCTACACGCCGTGCGATATATTATTACTGCGTAGTAGTAACACTGCGGTGGCACAGCGCCTGGGTGGTCGGACATAAGTCCAAATGTTTGCGTTGCCTCGACGCAACGCGTCTTCGGGACTGGCTCTTACGAGAACATTTTAGTAAATTTTAAGAACGTCCGAACTCAATCTCAATCTCTGTTTCTAATTTCATTAATTATTTGTCAGAGTCTAGACGTTTATAAAATTACGTGAATAATTAGCCTTCTTTACAAAACACATTAATTATCTTCATAGCGGAATCTCAAAAGCGCACCAAATATTTTCAACATTGCAACAATCCCTCGGTCAGTCGGTATGGTCTACACAAACTTGGTATTTCTAGCGCTTCAGCACTATAAATACTGGGCTAACCGTATCAATCATAAACTTTCTGTTTATTGGTTTTCGTAACTTGTAAGTTATTTAGTATCTGGAATATTATTTAGAGAGGAACGTACAAGTTGGCGGTGATAAGGGAAAGTCTATGTTTACTAGGTACGTACATACCGTAGAAGATAATACAAAAGCTATAAAATAAAATGGTTTAATTCCATTATTATATAAAGCAGAACATAGACTACACAACGAGCATTACCGACATCCAGCTGTCATAAAAAACCTTTTTAGTCATAAAATTCAACAAACAGCAACTGTTCCCTACAATTCCCCGAAATTTCATTCGTATTGGGACTCAGTACCCGGAAATCATGCCCTATTAGAGTACCAACCGCTTCTGTCTTTTCACACGTTCGAAAATCGAACGACTGAACGCATTTGGTTAATCGAATTTTCGATGCAGCACTGATGATTCGGGATGGCGTTGAAATTAATTGGTAAATTGATTCATCTCATTTGTTGCCGTATTAAGTACTGCTGTGTTTGACTTATTCTTGTGTTCGGGTTCTGTAATTAATGACTTGATTATTGGTTGCGTTATTTCTCTTTTAATCTATCTGTAAATATGTATTTAACTTGTATAACTGCGATAATCAAAATCAAAAGTCATTTATTCAAATTAGGCTGAGAATCAGCACTTTTTGAAGGTCGATATTACATAAGACAGTAATGAACACAAGAAAACACAACAACGATGAAATTATTTACCATTTGCCAGCTAGCCACGCTAAAATACCAGCAAAGCAAAAGGAAAAAATAAAATATAATTAAAATCAAAATGTATATAAGTAAAAACTTATTACCTAAATAAAAGCCCCGGGCATAAAGGGCAGCCGCCATCGACCCGAGTCTAGTCCTTACTGGACGGCGAACTACCCAAATGGTCGCCATCCGCAAGGCCGCACATACGTTGGCCGAAATTCGGCTATCGTTTCTCGACGTCATCTAAAATTAACTTTTAATACTCTAAGTACAAATCTACAAGAATGTATTTTCAATCCTATCTACCTTTCAAAGCACGCACAGTTTGATGTATGAACTTGTACAAAGACAGGTTGAACGTGGTTTGCGTGTAATCGAACGGAAGTGACGCAATATCCGAGAGCAGGCTGACGTGATTTCAGGAAGACTGCTCCCGTAATGCATTTCCGATTTGTTAATGCTGTGATTAGGGGTGATGAAATTGGCGGAGCATCTGCAGTTCCAAATTTGAATTAAATTGGTAAGGCAATTAACGAAGTTGGTGTTACTTTATGAAATTCCAAGATGATGTATGATCGTCACTAATATTATAAATCGGAAAGTGAGTTTGTTTGTTTGTTCCGCTTTGACACCGAAACTACTGAACCGATTGCTTTGAAAGTTTGCAGACGTAAAGTTAGAAGTCCGGATTAAATAATGGGGTACTTTAAATCGCGGTAAAATTTAATATTCCCGAGGGAAATCTAAAAAGCGCGATATAACCGCACACCACGCGGGCGAATCCGCGGGCGGAAAGCTAGTATCAAATTAATTATTATTGAAATTTTCCGCCGTTGTGTTCTTTCCCCATATTTAAGATAACTGCCATTAAAGCAAAGTGAATAGGTATCTTTCGAGCACACCTTATCCATCGATTTCCATCAGGCGTAATCAAGGTCAATAGCAGGCCCATTCACCAATAAAAAAATGACTATGACGCTTCATGATCCAGATTATCTTTTGTTTTTGTTGTCTTTCTAAATAATAATAACGCTAGGCAACACACAAAGAAAATCATATTCAAAATCAGATCTAGTGTATTCTTTTACTTGTAAAAATCGGATATACAGTATGTTAAATAACAGAGGGCGTTGGTTCTAGAACCAACATAATGTTTTCTTATAAAAACACAATAAAGAAACGTGAACAATTTATCATCTTCAACGTTTACATAAAAACTTTATGGCCCCGACCGAGCCACGAAGTCATTAATTCTTGCCTTCCTGCTTAACTAGTCCACAAGAACTACAGTACTGTCGTACTTCGTACAAGAAATCTAAAAAAAAATAAGAAATGTAAGGAATCGATTTAAAAAGCATATTTACAGAAAATGTGTAGAATAAAAAAAAACAGCAAACTGCAAGTTACTTTTACTTTCCCTATGTCGCTTTGTATGACATTATTTTTATTGAAGGGACACCGTTTCTTGAGGAGGTACCTATATCATTTGTCTACGTGCGAAGCGGGGGCGAGTCGCTAGTCTTTAATATGGCGTAAAAAACGGCATAAAAAATCGCGTTTGTTGTATGGTAGCCCAGCTTAAATATAATTATGTATGTTAAGTTAATGTATGTGCATTACATTACAGTACTAACATTTTATTTGGTCACAAAATTTCTCCAGTTAGCTTTGGACGAAAATATTTTCTCGATTCATCGAACTACGTCGCAGTTCAAGATCAAAATGTTTAAAGCGCTCTTCCCGAAGCAATAACGCCCTCTCTTTGGAGCCATAAGTAGCTCTTTGCTATCGAGCCTCATATTAACCTTGGCCATCCCTCCGAAGCACTTAGCTCATCCATTATCATCAGTATGCAAATTAGGAGTGGCTCTTTGGATTATTGTTTTTTATTCTCTCTTTGAGAAGAGAAAAAGAAGAAGTTTATCAGTTTATGTGGTTGTAGTTTCATGTGCTATCAACACCATCATCAACCTTTTTATTTTTTTCAGTCACACAGTCGTGGTGGCCTAGTGGTTAAAACACTAGCCTCTCAAGTATGAGTGCGCGGGTTCGATTCTAGGTCAGGCAAGTACCAATGTAACTTTTCTTAAGTTATATGTACTTTCTAAGTATATCTTGGACACCAATGACTGAAGGTGAAGGAAAATATCTTGAGGAAACCTGGACTTTGGGTCTAAAATCGCCAACCCTCATTGAGCAAGCGTGGTGTTTACGCTCAATCCTTCTCTGTATAAGATGAAACCTGTGCCCAGCAGTGGGACAATAAGTGCTATATTATGACGTAATTTAGCTGATAGCCTAATGATAAGCATTGATGCGATCGCTCATGGTAAAACATGCGTTTTACCATGCCTATTTTGCCCGTGCCTATTCACTTTAGCCTTGAAGACACTTAAATTGTAATTAGACGGAAAGAGAAAAGAAAACCGTGGTAAGCAAATTGCTACAAACAAAAAAAGAAAAAATATATAAAGAGTTATTATATTTTAGGGTTCTGTAGTCAACTAGGAACCCTTATAGTTTCGCTAAGTCTGTCTGTCTGTTCGTCCGCGGATAATCTCAGTGACCGTTAGTGCTAGAAAGCTGAAATTTGAGAGAACCAGTGTGTATATCAATAACGCCGACCAAGTAGAAAAAAATATTTTCATACTTCTTCTTCTTCTTCTTCAGCCTATAGATGTCCACTGCTGGACAAAGGCCTCCCCCAAGGCTTTCCACGCTGACCGTTCTTGTGCTGCCCGCATCCATCGGCTTCCCGCGACCTTCACCCGGTCATCGGTCCACCTTGTTGGGGGCCTTCCTACGCTGCGTCTTCCAATACGTGGCCGCCACTCCAGAACCTTACTGCCCCATCGGCCATCGGTTCTACGAGCAATGTGCCCTGCCCACTGCCACTTAAGTTTAGCGACTCGCTGCTGCGTTGGAAGATGTCTTCAAGCTCCTGGACTGGAAAGGACTTGGCATCAACATCAACGGCGAGTACATCACTAATCTCGGTTTTGCAGATGATATTTTCATAGTTAAAAAAATAAATTTGTAATTTAACCATAAATGCCAGCATTTTTTTTTCATTTTACTTTACATATTTTAATATCCTGAACGTATCATATTTCAAATAAAAAAGAGAATTATTATTATTACAATCGGTGCATGTAATAACACCGAAACTTCAACATACGTAATCTGTGTAGTTTGTAAACCATTTTTTCAAGAGATGGCGCTGTACTTTGGGATACTTCACGCTGTTAAGATTTTCCTGAGTTGATGGGGTCGAGACGGGTATGAGCTATTTAACAGTTGGAATCTATAACTTTTTCTTTAGTTATCACACTCTTGTGTGGGCCAGTTTTTAGAATTCAGTAAGTATGGAATCCTAAATACGTTTTAAAAAATAGGCTACTTGTAACATTGGTAACAAGAAGTCTATTTTTTATAACTTATGTAACTCTTAAGTGGGTTCATTAATTGTGACACACGGGAAACTACGGCACCGTACAATGAGCGTGGCTCGTCATGATCTTGGCAGGTTTTCAGTATTTTAATTTTAAATCTTGTTTTTGTTTTTTTATTGAGAGAAATCGGAACGTCCTCTTAAAAATTAACCCTAAATCGATGCTGTTTTTTCAAAAAATATTTCTTATCGCCAAATATATTTGAACAACATCACAGTTCAGTCACCAACAAACATAATGGTTTATTTTTCTATAATGCCGCATCATTATTACGATTTAGAGTGAATAGGCTCTTAATAAACTAGCGCGATTTACCATCAACGATCACTTTACTGCTTACCATCAGCCGAGACTGCGACCAAGCACTAGTTTTTAGTTATACAACGTGTAACAAAAAGGGTATATACATACCAAGGGCATGGCATCTTTAGATGATATCAAACGATATCGGAAGGATTTCAACTCAAAATAAAATATTCAAAAAATTGGTACCAAATTTTCGGTTTCATGTGTTTCTTAAAATAAAATCATAAAAAACGTGGCAGCACACTACATACGTTAATAACTACTCGTTACCCGTCACGTTACTTGCCAAATTCCGATAAATGTCTTCAATATCTCTGTGCGACTAGTATGATAGTACCCTATCACAGGTAGTGTTTTTCCTCATAACTTCCTAACATAAAGAGATAGGATTAAAAAACCCTTCCAATATCGTTTGATATCATGTAAAGATGCCATGCCTTTGTTATGTTTATACCCTTTATGTTACACGTTGTATAGAAAAAAAAAAACGATTTCTACAGAGCATCAACCAGCATATTAAAATTTTAAATTTACAGAAATACCAGACGAAATCTCACTAAATATGCATTTAACCAAAATATTTTGTAAAAGGTTTTTATATTTTACGGTACCCGTCAGGTCAATCACACATATGAGAGCCCGGTGCACTCAGGGGTGCAAATACAAAAAAGAGGAATGTCATTTTTACATGCAACTGTTGTTTTAAAAATTTAAATAAAATGTTGGAGAGAAAATGTTACTCTATACAATTAGACCTTGATGACGTTAATCAGCTTGATGTTCAGATAGCAAAGAAGTCATTAGAGGTTGATTCTCATCCTCATTATTTCAGCGGAAAGACGTCCACTGCTATAATATTATTGGCTGATTTATGCTTGAATTGACTTTTGGCTCAGAGGCAGTGTAAAACATCTTTTAACTTTATCATGATTTGGGAAATGTCATAAGGAGCAAGGTTTTAAATCTCAGTAAAGATCAACTTCCATGTAACTGGCTCTACCCCGTGGTTTTCATTCCCTGGGAATATCACGATAAAAAATCCTGTGTTACTCCTTATAAACAATCTGTGTGAAATGTCATCCAAATCGGTTCAGTAGCTTAGGCATGAAAGCAGAACAAACAAACAATCAAACTCACTTTTACATTTATAATGTAAGGAAGTAAAAATGGTGTAATGAAAATGCGCGCATCAAAGGACTAGAAAAATTTGCCAGCGGCGGTGTTTCCGTTTGATTACAATATAAGGATATTCAAGGCTAGAGTGAATAGGCTCATAATAAACTACCGCGTTTTATCAACTGCTTACCATTTTTTTTTGTTGAAACAGGAAATCATCAAATGTCATCTCCCGCTCTGGGTGGAGCGGAAGGGAGTGTCAGACTTTTACTAACTAAAACCCGTGTTTCTTACTTGCCTGTGCGACGGCCAGGGCCACGGTTTTTTGTTTAATAAACTCGCAGCCCTGACCCAGGAGGCATCGGTCTTCGTGGACCCCGTCACGATGTGCTGACGTCTCTTTGAGGCGCGCGTGAAACACAACGCGCTGTCTACTCGGGCCTGGTCCTTACCGGGCGGCGAGCTGCCCACTGCTCACCGCCCGCTCGGACACGAGAAATTGCCGCCGATCGCCGCTACGAGGACACGGCGGTGCTCTACCCAAGCCGGGCAGACCTCCACCGTATGCTCCACTGTGTCCTCAGGGTAATGGTGACACCCTGGCGTTTCCTTCCGCCTAATACGGAACAGGAACGCGAGATTGCGGTCAAGTACTAGTTTATAATTGTATATAAAAAATGAATATTGGAGTATATTTAAAATGCAGTTACTAATATAAATACGTGGTGAATAATCGGAAATGTACGATAAAGCGGTAAACGTCTCATTCATTCTTATTGTTCATTTATTGGAGGAAATGGTGGTTTCCCATGCGGAAGAAACGAACACCGGTGCGTTAAATACATGAATGAATACTTCTTTCCTGTATTTATTATTTATTCATAACAGAAATAATAACTAACGAGAACGTTGGCTTAGTGTCTCTGTTCGACATATTATAATTTTTCAAAGGTAATTTGGTTAGGCTATGTGTGATATATAAAATATATAATTTTTAACAAGACTTTTTATCAACAGTACTATAAATAAGCAAAATGGGAAAATACTTTATTTGTTTTTTTTTTTCTGTATAACACTTCGATGATTGTGTACAAATACAAATAATTATTTTAATTTATAATTAACTCGCCTACCCGCTACCTTATACCCTTAATTTTAATACTATAAAGTGTTCTAGCCTCATCTGGCCATAGTGAAGTCATAATGCTATTATAGAAGAAACCTAAATTAGAAGTGTTGGAAAATAAAGACGCTTTTGGACTCCCGAACGAGCACACTCCACAAGGATCAGTCAGCAGCAGTCCTCTTCTGGACATAGTCCTCTCCAATTTCACGCCATTCAACTCTATTCTCGGCAACTCTCATCCAGTTAGTAGGTAGCAGTCATACTGCAAAGATAATCACTCCACTTAGGCTGAGGGCATCCCACCTTACGATTACAAATTCGTGGTCTCCCCTCTACAATACCTCTAGCTAGTCCAACGGTTATCGATTCTACGGCTAATATGACCAGCCCATTGCGACTTCCGTTTGCTTATTGTGTGAGCTATGTCGTCAATTTTGGTTCTCTGCCGGATCACCTCGTTGCGGATTCGATCCCTCACAGAGACTACAAGCAAAGCCCGATCCATAGCTCCCTGAGCGACCTTGAATTTGTAGACCAGCCGTACCGTCAGTGTCCACGTTCATATTGAAGAATATAATGCATATAAGTATTCAATGACTCCGCAGGCAAAATACTTATTACCTTACCTTGACAATTTATTTTTATTAAACAAGAGGCTAGTTTCGTAATTTTAAAAACGTTAATAGTCTTTTACTGACTAAAACCCACTCGTGTTTCTTCACTTGCCTGTGCGCCAGCGCCACGGTTTCTGAGAGGGCTATGCTTGGGGTTTCACTGCGTTATCAAATGAGAAATGAGGAGATCCGCAGAAGAACGGGAGTAACCGACATAGCCCGAAGAATTGCAACACTTATGTGGCAGTTGGCCAGGCACATTGCCCGTAGGACCAATGCCCGATGGGGCCGACGGGTTCTCGTCGTGGATATCCTTAGAGGAGGCCTATGGCCTACAGTGGACGCCTTTCGGCTGAAATGATGATGATGACGAATAGTCTGAACTCAGTATCAATTATTCAAAAATATTTCTTATGTAGATGTCACTAGATTTTAAATGTATATTTGTGTATATAATGAGAATTAGCCTTTGTTATTTTGTTTTTACTTCTGGATTAAGTCTTGAATATTAGATGCGTTTGAATGATGTTGCTCCCTATAAAAAATCCTTTCACCAAAAACAGTTTTCGCTCAAATACTGTAGTAAATCTGATATCTTTATCCCATTGACAAATCAAGGTGGTTTATTCCGCGTGGACACGAATCCGGAGTTCCCGACTTTCCCTAACTTTCACTTTCTAACAGAATTCTAAATCAGGTATATAAATGTAATACCTTGACAACGATGCGACGAAGGTATACAACTGAGTCGAAGGTATACTTTGAAGTATCAGCTTCAAAGTATTTATTATGAATGAGTCCGCTGCGAAAGTTTAAATTCAATTAGTCTAGGGATGGATTGCATGAGTTGAGATTCCGATTAAATAATAATTAATGTACGGATGCTCTTAAAATTTCTAAAGAATTTTGTTTTGAAACCTGAGTTTTCAAAGCTATTTTTGTTTTCAATAAACATACTAATACTACAATTAAGACTGCTGATTCCTATTAGATATCTATTAATTATGTTTGTATTGCTTTGATTGCCCATGACATCACACCAGGCCCTATTAGAATACCAGAGCTGCGACCTTTTACTTTTTAAATTTCGAAGCATTATGGTGAGATAGCCGAGACAGATAGAAGCCTTTTGGCTTCTTCAGGGACTGTCTGATTTATTGTGTGTTGACTTAGTTTAGTTTTATGTTCCTTATGAATGGATCACAATAAACAGTTTTTCTTTCTTTCTGCATAGATTACGTAAGCGGAACTATAATATATCTAAATTTTTTTTTTACTTTTTATTTTTCTTTAAAAAGTTCTGTAGGTGCTTTTCCTTTTTTGTTCTGTGGCACATACAAGACTACAATGAGCTTATCTTATTATACTTATTACCTACCAACGCTTGTGTAAGGAACAACTACTTTCATGAATGAGGGAAAGGACTTAAGTTCAACCGTCGTGGAATAGGATAAAACCAGGAATTTCTACAGTTTTGCACTTCAAACGAAGGAATGACAAAATACAATGAAATGAAATGTTCGAAGGATTTAATCTTCTCAGTGTGCGTTTATGTGAGTGCTATAAATATTTACGAGACGATAGCGGCGGTGATATTGGAAAATACTAAATTTTTCGAATAGGAATGAAAAAGAGTAGCTATGTATGCAAAGGGTAAGTAGTATTGAAATTGTGTAACATTTTTTTTCCTATCCATAGCATCTGTCATTGTTGTAATTTTTTGATATTTTCGTAATTTTTATTTTCGTTTGTTACTTAGGTAGAGTAAAAGTAGCGTAAGTGTCAGATAACCACCAATAAAAGCTGATGAAACTACGACAAACTCTCTCTACCCTAACTCGCCTTTTCTTCTCTGGCGTAGTCAGAGGGTGTGTGTGCGTTCGTCTAGTTTTTTTTGTTGGCTTGTAAAAGTGATTGTGAAATACTATTTACAAAATACAAAAATGAAGAAATAAATACGAAAATACAAAAAATTAGAAACGACAAAAACTACAGATACCAACGATAAGAAAAAAAAGGTAAGAATAGTATAACATTTTCGACTTCAAAATATTCCCGAAAGCATGCTTTACCTCTTACATCAATAGGCATCCTTTAGTGTACCCTGCATATCAGCCTCATGCGTTTCATACAATATCAGTTAATAAAGATATCTATAGGCCATTCTTCAGATAATAAATAAAAATATATTATATACAAACACTTTAGGGAACGGCAGACTTCGTCACTAGTGAGTGCCTGGTGGTAATTCAAACAGAACTATTTATAATAATTTATGTAGCATGCCCGGACGAGAAACGGCTTAATAGGTATAAAAATAGGTGCAATAAAGGGGATACTTGTTTCTTAAGAAATCTTTTCTAGCATATCAATTGGTAATGATACCTGATAAAAGATAGTTAATAAAAAAATTGCTCACAAATTCTATCAAACATCATTTATTCTTATATGGCTTATAATCGTACTTTTCCAACGTCGAAATTACAAAAGACAGTGACCAAAAGGACCCTTCATCAATTTTTAGTACTTTCGTTCAAAATAAGTGTCGCAACGAACTTTCCACCAGCACTTGATTGAGTATGGACTTGTGGGCCCTTATTATTGGTAAAAAAATTATGAAGGCTAGTTGGGTTGCTGATTGGCTGCGCTGCGTGTCGCGGGTTCGATACCCGCACGGAACAAATATTTGTATAACCTACAGGTAGTTGTTTTGGGTCTGGATGTTGGTGTATGTGAGGTTATACATATGTCTGTAAACGCACCATAGGTGCGTTTACAGACATATGTATACAGGAGAAATTCCAAGTGTGGGGCAACGTTGTTATAAAAAAAAAATATTGGTTCAGGTTTTTTTCTACCTTAGTTTACGATTATCGACTCGATTTCACCATCTGTAATCCATCGTTATATCTGAATTTCATTTATTTTTTCTTTTCGCACATCTATACTAATCTATAAAGCTGAAGAGTTTATTTGTTTGTTTGAATGCGCTAATCTCAGGAACTACTGGTCCGATTTTAAAAATTATTTTTGCGTTAGATAGCACATTATTTCAAGAAGGCTTTAGGCTATATAACATTACGCTGTGACCAATAGGAGCGGAGCATATAAAAAACATCGAAACCTATGCGGGGGAAACCGTGGGGTGTAGATAGTTAAGGTATATTTTCTTCAATAGGTTTTCTTTTCTCTTCTACACGTTCACTGGTCATCAAAGTTAAATATTTTTAACTTATTTCTTTGAAATAGGTGTAGCACAATCACAAAATGATGTAACCGAAACAAAATCTTGACTTTTTTTAAAAAAATCTGGTAATCTAGAATATTTTATTTAAATCAGAATGATTTTGACGTTAACATAAGAAATTATTATGACTTTTTGACTTAATTATCCCTATTATTATGTAATCATTTATTTAGTTATTTTTTATTATTTTATTTTTTGTATTTGTATGCCTATTATAGGCTGATCATAGCGCACTTTATCCTCAAATCTGAACAACCACTGTTTTTCTGATTTCTAAATGAGATCTGACCACTTAATTAGTTCAGTCTGCTCTGGCGTAGTCAGATAAGAATTAACGTAGACTTCGTCTAGCTTATTTATTGGCGTGTAAAAGTGATTGTGAAATTTTATTTACAAAATACAAACATTTCAGTTCACTTCCTCTCCGACAGACTTTTCAATCTTCATTTTCATCTCTTCTTTGATCTATTTTATTGCGATCCATTATTTTTCGTCGTGTTTCAAGTCGTCCATTGTTTGAGCTATGTCTAGGTATTTGTTTCGTTGAGCTGTGGGAGTCGTACATTGCCCACTCTCACTATTCTTTGGTGAATCGGTTTATGAAATTTAAAACGCTACTCCGTCGTAGTCTTGTATCCTTACTACATAATATTATAAATCGGAAATTGAGTTTCTTTGTTTGTTCGTTTGTTCCGCTTTCATGCCGTAAATGATGATGATGATGATGGTGGTGAATGTTACACCACCACACACATGAACATTGGTGTGGGTTATATGTTTGTTTACTATGTATTATAGCCTACTATTAATATTGTAACATATAACTGTTTTTTGTCCCAAATAAATAAAATAAAATAAATAAACTCCTGAACCGATTGCTTTGAAATTTTGCAGACATAAAATTAGACATCCGGATTAAATAATAGGATACTATTTATCCCGGAAAATTTGATGTTCCTGAGGAAAATCTAAAAAGCGCGATATAACCGAATTCCACGTGGGCGCACCGGCGGGCGGAAAGCTAGTAAATTATACATTTACTCTTGCTACCAGAGCATTAACATATATGCTGTTAATTAATGTTCATAGTATTTGTTTATTACATTAACAATTTTCTTTGTGTCGAATTGATTTGGTAGGAACTAAAAATCGTCATAAGTAAAAGCAGAAATTCAAAATAGATGAAAGTAATAGGTACTTAAACATGAAATATTAAGAGAGAAAGAAAAAACAAACAATGTTAAGGTTATGCATAATGATTTCTTGTTTCATTGTGCTATCCATTAATGTCGCAATATATACAGAGAGTGGTGGGTACTAACACTAGGTAATAAGTTGTTTTTCTTTTTGATGTTACTAACACCACAGTCTAAAAATCATACAGTCGTACAACGAAGACGTCTAGAAAGAGCAATCGTGCGGGGTGTGAGGGACGAGACGCGGGTAAGGGGCACCCGAGCTGCGAACAAAACGATGTTCGTAGCTCGGTATCTATCATTAAAGGCTAACGCGTGTTTGTTTTTTTTATTTGTTTGTTTTATAATTTGATATGAGTGTCAATTTTGAGTATAATTGGGTTGCTTGTTACGAAAGGGCCATCCTTTTTGACATCCAAAATGGCGGACGTAATTTTTTTTATAATTTGATATGAGTGTAAATTTTGAGTATAATTGGGGTGCTTGTTACGAAAAAGCCACCCTTTTTGAAATCCAAGATGGCGGACGTCAATTTACATGTATATTAATATGATATGCATTTTCGTAACCACCACCCCAATCCACCTCAGAATTAACACCGATATAAAAAAAAATACCTACATTGAACTACATTTAACTTGAGATAAATTTAAGATTTAAATCTGTCTCAAGTTGTTCCCTTAGTAAAAATAGCAAATTAATTAAATATAATACAGCTATCGATGTTGATCTGCAATAAATAAATAATTTAATAAATATTGTTTATTTGTGACAACCCTGGCCGATGCGTTAGGTACTGTCTAGACGATGTCGGCATTTTACACGAGATCAAAGGCGTCGACCTACTGTATGATATTTATACTGTGCTAACACTATGGATTATCTGGTCCGAAATAAAAATCATATTATTATTAATGCTCCATTATCTTTGTCACACACCTATACAACACGTAGGTAAAGTAATTAACGCACACCCTCAAACACCCCAATTAGAATATTAGGTATGTTATAATCATATGTTATTTATTAAATTAGTTATACCAATTCTTGGAGAACGAAGACCTTAACGTTCTAGGAATAAGATTTTATTTCTTTATTTTGTATAGAATGATTAAATTTGTATGAATACAAGTAAAACTGCGATTTTAAAAGTCTGTACAAACAACACGGTTTAGTATGACAATAATTTCCGTAGTTTTAATTTTTTTTTGAATAAAAAATTACCTATATTAAAAATGATATTCACTAAGCGATTCTGAACAAACTATTTTCAGGAAGTGCGTTAATTAATATACATGTGCACTTGAAAAAAGACGATGATCCCTGACATTGTTTCGGCTATTTCTTCTCAGAGGTAGTCAGGAAATGCCGGCTTCATCTAGTTAAAAAAAAATAAACATGACGTGTAAAAGTGATCATAGATCCTACTTGCTTAATAAACGATTTCATTTTGTTGTATATGTTGATTTAACCAGACTGTAATACTCCAACTGCTGGTCTTGTACAAAGTCCTCCTTTGTTTTTTGTTGGGATCGGAAATCATCAAATGACATCTCCCGCTCTGGGCGGAGCGGAAGGGCGTGTCAGACTTTTACTGACTAAAACTCACCCGTGTTTCTTCACTTGCCTGTGCGATGGCCAGGGCCACGGTTTCTTGTTTAACCAACCCGCAACCCTGACCAAGGAGGCATCGGTCTTCGTGGACCCCGTCACGATGTGCTGAGATCTCTTTGAGGCGCGCGTGAAACACAACGCGCCATTGACTCGGGCCTGGTCCTTACCGGGCGGTGAGCAGTGGGCTGCTCACCGCCCGCAGGCCCGCGCCTGCGATGGCTGGGAGTTCGGTGTCTTCTACAAAGTCCTCCTCTCTCTCTGATAGATGTGTGGGCGTAGGCCATATGCCACCACATGGGCCCAGTATGGGTTGCAGAAGTCACATGTGTTCGAATTTTGGTTCGAAAATACCTTGGTTTCCGGATGCTGTTTTCCTTCACTGTTTTGGGAGAAGTAGTGATGAAATAATTTACACAAAGTACTTATACTTATACATTATAGTAATCGTGTTCCCTGATTAGGTTCGAACCCACGACCCCCTTAAGTTGTGACTGTTAACACTTAGACGCCACTGTTGTTTTGTTCCATAAATAATAATATGTTACCTTATAATACTTACTAGTTTTCCGCCCGCGGCTTTGCTGGCGTGGAGATCGGTTATATCGCGCTTTTTAGATTTCCCTCGAGAATATAATTTTTTTCCAGGATAAAAAGTATCCTATTATTTAATCCGGACTTTTAACTTTACGTTTGAAATATTTCAAAGCAATCGGAGGTGAGTTTGTTTGTTTGTTTGTTCCGCTTTCACGCCGTAACTACTGAACCGATTGCTTTGAAATTTTTCAAACGTATAGTTGCAACAAAAAAGTTATTTTTTCTGCCGCCCTGGATATCTCTGCAGATTTACATATATATATTTCAATTTGCGGTTTGCGAATATATTCATGAAAATTATTAATTGGCTCTAGTTTAAATTTTGTTTAGCAGAATATTAATTACTCTGAACTTTTTTACTTGGTCAGCAAAGTGGATACCCTTACTTTATTTGTTTATGGGAGAGCAGACCAAAGCCGGGCCAGCAGATGTCTGACCTTTGAGAGAATTTTAACTGATGGTAAAATTAATGTAATAAATGAACGACTGTTAAGTTGATAAAAAATCATACAGCTACTACATATCGTCAGGTATTATGAAACAGTTCTTCAAAGCATTAGACAAGAAAGGAGAATGTTTTAAATATATTTGTTAAACATTCTCTAAGTTAAGTATGGAAAAGTTAAAAGACGAAATATTTGATGGCCCTCGAATCTGATAAAAGATGAAAATTTCACAAAAGTTATAACTGATGCTGAACGTGAAGCGTGGAGAGGATTTGTGTTCGTATTGAAAACATTTTTAGGTAACGAAAGCGCCAAATTATATAGAACTTGTGCGACAGATATTGGAAAGCTTCAAGATAAAGTCTCGATCAAATATGAGCATAAAGAGATACTTTCACCACAGTTTCCTGAAAAGATTTCCAGATAATCTGGGAGATTACAATGAGAAACAAGAACGCTTTCACCAAGACCTAAAAGTGATGGAAGAAAGGTATCAGGATAAATGAGATCGACCCATGATGGCAGATTTCTGGTGTTCCTTAAAAAGAGATTATCCCCAAATTCACTATAGAAGAATAACTTAAAGACTTTTTCTTTTTTTTTTATTTCATCCTCACATTAAGACTGTGTAATGAATAAATGATATTTAAAAAATATACTAATTCTTTTATTCTGTGTTTTGTAGTCTAATTTAAAAATTAAGATTAGAAAAAAAAACCAGAGCCGATATTCCAAAATCATTAATCCATACTAATATATAAAGCTGAAGAGTTTGTTTGTTTGTTTGAACGCGCTAATCTCAGGAACTACTGGTCCGATTTGAAAAATTAATTTTGCGTTGGATTGTCCATTAATCCAGGGAAGCTTTAGGCTATATAACATCACGCTGCGACAAATAGGAGCGGAGCATAACTAACTCCACGCGAACGAAGTTGCTGCCGGCCGCTAGTAGATAAACTGTATGCATACAATTACTCGAAACCACAACCACCAACCAAAGCCAACAAAAACATTGTTGACCAGCGAATAATTGTGTTGCTTTAGCATTCTTGCATGTGAATGTTGCTTTCTTGTTTGTGTAGCTAAATTAACCTTTACATAATCATATTTATCTTGTGGTGTATTACAAACATGTAACTATCAACTGTATGTGTAGTTTGTATTATCTTTGTTGTTTGTTGACAATTACCTAACACTTTAGTTTACCTACAAACATTAATTGCTTTTCTATTTACGTTACTATTTATATCTAAATTGAAATGTGTACTGAAACGACGTAATTATCGAGCTACACAATTGTCCTTAAATGAAAAATAGGTTTAGGTATAGTTACTCTGGGACGCCTCATCAGTCTTATTTCAAAGTGAGATCTCCAGTCTGAGCTTAATTAAACCTTGAGACAGTCTATTTATACCGCTTTATTCCGAACAAGGTAACGTTCATACAAAACTGTCTGTCAGTTTTGTGTATATAACTGTAACTCTATAACAGTTATTTGGTGGTGGTGGTAGGCCATAACATTGGCTGCCGGCAGAAGTTACCACCCACCAGACAAAGTCTTGCCGCCAAGCGATTCGTCGTGTTCCGGCATGATGTCTGGTGAAGCCGTACGGAGGATGGGTCTGAGCAGTTGTGTTGCAATGTGTGGCGGGTACGATGCGCCAAATGTTGTTGTGTTGGGAGTTTGGTCGTGGAGAGTCATCATCATCATCATCCCAACGTTAATCCCAGTCGCATCCGAAGCCTTTTCAGCTTTGGAGTCTGGGGTCCGCTTTACCAGTCCAACTGCTGATATGGCTAAACTTCGACATTTTCCGTGAAGCGACTGCCGTCTGACCTCCACAAGCCGAAGGCGACATCGAGGCATTGCAGTTAGACCAATTGTTGGATTTTTGAGGGCTCCAACAACCCGTAACGACTGCCACTAGATGTTCGTATGGCAACCGGGACCAACGGCTTATCGTGCTTGCCGAGGCACGACCAGACCAGTGCAAATATTCATATTCATGCACAAATACTTGCACTGTGCGGGGATCGAACCCGCGCCACCTTGCGCAGCGGCCGCATCCGCTACTGCTACACCACGGAGGCTAGAACACTTTATAGTATTAAAATTAAGGGTATAAGATTGCGGGTAGGCGAGTTAATTATAAATTAAAATAATTATTTGTATTTGTACACAATCATCGGGGTGTTATACAGAAAAAAAAAAAACAAATAAAGTATTTTCCCATTTTGCTTATTTATAGTAAACGAAAAAGTCTTGTTACAATTATATATTATACATATCACACATAGCCTAACCAAATTACCTTTGAATTATAATATGTCGTACATTATACATTATAGTTTGGTCGTGGAGAGTCTCCAGATCAATCTCCCTCTAGCGCAGCTTCGTTTGGTCGTGTTGGTCTTGGGTTTAACATTGCATCACCTCGCTCAACTGCCGTCATCCTTCCTATTCCTTAGTTTTTTAAGTGAATAGGCTTAATAAACTAGTGCGCTTTACCATCAACGATTGCATCACTGCTTACCATCAGGCGGGTTTGCAGTCAAGCACTAGTTTATAATTACTCAAAAAAAAAAACGTTTTAAAGTGTTTTTGCAAACCTACTTATAGGTTAGGTAGGTGTACGTATGTGGAGGAATCTAAGTTTCACTGACATATAAGCAAACCAAATTCATATTTAAAAGTAATAAAATCATTATTTTACGGAAAACAAAGCATTTAAATAAAACCTTGGTTTATGATAAAACTGCTTACGTTTTCGATGTTACATCGGTTTTTTTTACGGGAAATAGCATCTCAAGAATGTTATTACCGTTAATCCGGAATCATGGCTTGACATCATCTGTCTTTGCATATAGAGCAAATTATTCATAGAAAAATAAGCCAAAGTTTATACAAAAACGAATTAAAATAAAAATAACTTTAATTCCTACACAATAAAGTTCAATTTACGCTACAACTTCAAATATTTTTATAACTTTTCAATTGTATTAATAAATCTGAAATCAATTAGAAGTTCATTAAAACAGTTGAAACATGTTTAATTTGAAATAGGATATATTTTTTTTATAATTATAAACTAGTGCCCGACCGAAATCCCGCCTGATGGTAAGCAGTGATGCAATCGTTGATGGTAAAGCGCGCTAGTTTATTAAGAGCCCATTCCCTCAGAAAAAAACTGAGTGAATAGGAAGGAAAACGGCAGTTAAGCGAGGTGATGCAATGTTATACCTCTTTCACTCGATCTTATATCTACATATACCTACTAATACTATAGCTGAACCTAACAAAGGGATTTGATTTTTGCATTTATACCCCATTCTTTGAGGACGGCTATAAGCTATACATATTTTCAGATCACGCTAGAACCTTTAGCAATTGATCATTACGAGAAAAGTTAGTGAAAAAGGGGTAATAGCGCTAGCGATGCAATGCGATATCGGCAGTAAGAAATTTCTCGCGAACTCACTCACTGTAAAAGCTAGTCGTGGAACAAAAATGTTATCGAGTCTGGGTGTGCATTTTGCCTTCTTACGTTCAGTGTTCATCTAACAGACCTGACACCTGGAAATAAACTATCCATGTAGTTAATTAATCCACTTTGGCGACGATTATATGCACGCTTGTAGTAAATACATCCGAATGAATTATTCTTTAATGAATTAGTTGCTTTTTGTGATGATAACGCATGGTGTTGTGCGGATGTACATATGTTGGGGTTATTGTCTGGTACCTATACGTTTCGTAGTGAGGCTCATGGGTGCATGAGGTGGTTGGATCATTGCATTACAACACAATCTGCTGTTTCCACCATTAATAGAGTATGGGTGCAAGAAGACGTGTACTGGTCTGACCACTACCCACTTGTAATGGAATGTAATCTGTATAAACTTAATATTAAATATGAATATAATTTAAATAAAGGCGATCTCAGACGGAAAATAATTTGGGGCGAAAGACAGCCTAATCAAACTCATAAATATCATGAATTATGTAATTCTAAGCTTCGAGCGATAGACTTCCCTTTAGCACTGGGACAATGTTGTGATTCCATATGTCGTAATTCAGATCATTGTATAATTATTGAGGAGTTATATAATGAAATTGTTTCTGTGTTGTCAGAGGCTGCAATGAAAACATATTGTTGTAAAAAGACTAGAACAAAGTCTTTTCATATAGCTGGTTGGAATGCATGCGTTGCCGACGCACATCGAGATGCTCGCACAAAATTTAAAATATGGGTACTGGCCGGTAAACCTACAAGTGGCATCGTGTATGATGAAATGACAGACACACGAAAAATATTTAAGTCCAAGTTAAAATCATGCCAAAACCGACAAGAACAATTAAAAATGAACATTCTTGCCTCTAACCACTCGGTAAAAAAATTTAAAGATTTTTGGAAAAATGTTAACCGTTCAAATGTGAAAACAAGCCTTCCGGTGAGCGTCGGCGGCGTCAGCAACCACAAAGCTATTGCTAACATGTTTAGAGAACAGTTTGCAATCTCGTCGTCCTTGGGTCCGTCTCCGTCGTCAGCGAGTTGTGTTCGCGATGCGGGTGCCGCCGTGACTGGGCGTAAGACGTACTTTTCTGCCCAGGTTATCAGAAACACAATAAACCGTATGCAACGTGGGAAATCGCCCGGTCATGACGGCCTCAGCATTGAACATTTTAAATATGCTGGTGTTCATTTGCCGCGTGTGTTGTCAATGTTGTTTAATTTCTGTATGTCCCACTCATATCTACCGGAGTCGCTCATGCGTACTTTTGTGGTACCTATTCAAAAAAATAGGACGGGGGACTCATCTGATAGGGCTAACTACCGGCCCATTTCACTGGCCACCACTGCTGCCAAGATACTTGACAGCATGCTTAATGCGAACCTCGCGAAAATGATTGAGCTGCAAGATGCCCAGTTTGGGTTCAGAGCTGGGTTGTCTACCGAGAGTGCCATTTTAAGTTTAAAGCATGCTGTCGGGTACTACACAACCAGAAGGACGCCGGTGTATGCCTGCTTCCTGGACCTCTCAAGGGCTTTTGATCGTGTGTCATACGACCTTCTGTGGGACAAGCTGGGAGGCGCGGGTGTGCCCGGGGAGTGCATCTCTCTCCTGAGGTATTGGTATGCAAACCAGAAAAACCATGTGAGGTGGGCGGGGGTCCTATCGGATGAGTACAAATTAGAATGTGGCGTTAGACAGGGGGGTTTGAGCTCCCCTCTACTGTTCAACATCTATGTTGACCAGCTGGTGGAGCGGCTCAGTAGCACACATGTCGGCTGTCACATTGATGACATTTGTTTTAACAATATTAGTTACGCAGACGATATGGTGCTGCTGAGCCCTTCCATAAGCGGACTGAGGAAACTGCTGTCTATTTGTGAGGAGTATGCGGAGGCGCATGGGTTACAATATAACTCTAAAAAGAGTGAAATTCTGGTATTTAAATCATGCAAACAACAGCCAACCCATGTACCTCCTGTATTTCTTAATGGAATGGCCCTAAAGCAGGTTCAAGCCGTGAAATACTTAGGTCACATTGTGACAAGTGATCTTAGGGACGACGAGGATGTCGAGAGGGAGCGCAGGGCTCTGGCGGTGAGGGCTAATATGCTCGCACGCAGGTTCGCACGATGCACGACAGAGGTGAAGGTTACGTTATTCAAAGCGTTTTGCCAGTCCTTCTACTCGGGCGGCCTGTGGGTGAGATATACGCAGCGAGCTTACAGAGCCCTGCGCACTCAGTACAATGATGCGTTCAGAGTGTTGTTGGGTCTGCCGTGGCGGTGCAGTGCATCCGGGATGTTTGCTGATGCTCGCACTGATGGTTTCCAGGCCATCATGCGCAAAAAAGCAGCTTCCCTGCTGGCCCGTATACGGAATAGCAACAACGGCATTCTGAACGCAATAGCTGTGCGATTTGACTGTCCCCTTCAAACACACTGGATACAGTCGTGTGTGGGAGGGGCAAGTCACAGCAAATAACGGCTTTATTGGCCGTTGTTTGCTGTGAATTATACTTTTAAAGACTGTTGTTGTAAATTATAATTGTCAATAAGCCAACTATATGGGTCTATGCCACCCGAAATAAAGTTTTATTATTATTATTATTATTATTAAATATAAGTGTTCTCAGTTTTTACGATCAAAAAAGCTGTTGGAACTGACAACGCTTGACGGCGCCAGTGTCAAGACCAGAATCAAGCCTTTAATAAATAATGACTAAAGCCTATAGACGCAGCAGTGGCCAAGTGCTGTTGTTCGCGACTTACCTATAAGTTGTTGGTCGTATCACCACTACTCTCAAAACAGTGAAGCATGAGGAAATCGGCATGTCTTAGAACCAAAAACTTCGAAGACATGTGACATCTAATAACCCGCACTGGGCCCTTGTTGTAGATAACGGACCACTCCTTCCCAACGAGAGGAGGCCTGTGGGCCACGGCCCATTATTTGTACGTAAATCTATAAAGCTTGTAGATTTTTTGTTTTTTTAATAAATATAAACTAGTGCATGACCGCAATCCCGCCTGATGGTAAGCAGTGATGCAATCAATGATGGTAAAGCGCGCCAGTTTATTAAGCCTATTCACTCAAAAAAACAATTCAGTGAATAGGAAGAAAGACGGCAGTTGAGCGAGGTGATGCAATGTGAAACCCAATAACACGACCAACTATGTTGCGCCAGAGGAAGATTGATCTGGAGACCTCCGCGACCAACCTCCCGACACAACGCTTGGCGCATCATACCGAGCACACATCGCAACACAACTGCTAAGACCCGTCCTCCGTACGACTTCACCAGACATCAAGCCGGAACACGACGAATCACTTGGCTGCAAGACTTTGTCAGGTGGGTGGTAACTTCTGCCGGCAGCCGATGTTATGGCCTACCACCGAGGAGAGTAGTATTGTAAACGATACTAAAAAAGCTCTTATTTCAGGGACGGTTTACTTGTTGACATTTATCTAAGACAATAACAGATTTTCTTGTATTTCGTTACAGAATACAATATAAATATAGTTTCGTCATGATTATAACAAAAATATAATTAAAAAACTTATAAATAATGTAAAAGCTAAACGTTTTTATCTATTGTACTTTACTTAATGAAAAAGATGAAGAGATGGCGAAGAACCGGCGCCAATATCTTTCACACGGACCGGTTGAAAGTTAATTAAAAGTCATAGCACACTTAAACGACTCTGCTCCAATGCCGCTCCCACCCACCACCGCCCTAAACTAAGACCGCTGCTACTGCTCGCAGTAGCGACGGGTTTCTATTAAAGCAACTCGTATTTTGTACTAAGTTTATGTCCCGATTCACAACGCACGAACTAGAAATTATTGCTATTGCACTGGAAGATGAAGAGAGAGAAGCGCTAGCGATTTTAGATGCATAAAATACTGAAAGCAACCGACAGAGAGGCAACGGCACGGCGACTGCTAGCATTGAGCGCGCGGGTACCGCACCGACTGCTCCTCTACAACGTGCAGCCAGCGAGGCGTCAACTACAGAGCAGTCTGACAGCGGTAAGTTCGCCGACAGCGAGCTATCTGCTAATTTATGATGATAATCCATACTAATATTATAAACTAGCGGCCGCCAGCGACTTCGTTCGCGTGGTTTAGTTATGCTCCGCTCCTATTGGTCGCAGCGTGATGTTATATAGCCTAAAGCCTTCCTGGATTAATAGGCTATCCAAATCGGACCAGTAGTTCCCGAGATTAGCGCGAACAAACAAACATACAAACAAACTCTTCAGCTTTATATATTAAGTATAGATGCGAAAGTAACTCTGTCTGTCTGTTACGCTTTCCCGCTTATACCTCTTAAGCGATTTAAATGAAATTTCGCATAAACAATCTTTAGACCCTGAGAAAGGACATAGGCTACCTTTTATTGAAAAAAAAAAAAACGATATTCCCGAGGGAAATCTCTGAGGGAAATCTAAAAACCGCTATATAACCGAATTCCACGCGGGCGAAGCCGCGGGCGGAAAGCTAGTGTAAAATATATCTAAAGAGGAATATTTAAAGCCCATATTTAAATTATATTATTTTTGCCGGGTGGGAACAAAAACGTGTTAGTGGGCCTTTACTTATCAAGCGGTCGGTTTGTCAGTTACCATGCATTTTTACGTATTAAGATCCCTCTGTGCTTCCAAAAACATGTTATGCCTGTCGTCTCGGCTATCTAGAGCTTGTCTTACTAAGGGGTAGTGTAGTTCCTGGCTCGAAGACAGATAATTTTCCACAAACCATCCGAAGTCTGATCTCAGTCTCAACCATCAGATCTGTCAAAACACCCTCTGATTTCCTTAGATTTTCCATGTAAAATATTCAGCTGAGTCCAGTTAAACTGAAAACCATAGCTAATATACTCGGGAAAAAGCTAACAGATAATTATCTACTATTGTGCGAGTCTCACATAACCCACACAAGATGATGTCAGAATGTCTCGCTAGGGAGAGTGTTTGTCTTTTAATGCACTATAGGATGCAGTTTGGGGAGTGTGCGAGGGAAGTGCATGATTTAATTCCCCCATCTCCGTTCTACCATCGGACGACCCGTCATACGGCGAGTTTCCACCCTTACGTTGTTAATACTACTATGATCCAGATGAAGCGTTTCGCCTCCTCTTTTATACCGCGTACATCGAGGGACTGGAACAACTTGCCGCCGGCGGTGTTTCCGTCGGACTACAATTTAAGTGTCTTCAAGGCTAGAGTGACTAGACGTTTTATAAACTAGTGCGATTTACCATCAACGATTGCGTCACTGCTTACTATCAGGCGGGATTGCTGTCAAGCGATAGTTTATAATTTAATTACAAAAAAAAAAAAAAAATATGCAACAATGGCTTGCACAACCATATTTTAATGACTGCGCTATTTTCACGAGACTTTATTTATTTATCTATTTATCCATTTAATTTCGGCATCTCTAGAGCATCTTTCGAATCTCACATCTCTTATCAATGAAAGTTATATCATCCATTTTGAAATTTCATAGTTAACTTTTAGCCAACTAGAGGGAGGAAACTTTCATAAACTCACGAAGTATAAACACCAGTTACGCTGAGCATTTCCGTGAAAAATACTAAACGTCCTTCAGTAAACGTTATACGAATATTAAATTTCATAACATCTTGAAATGAAAGCTTCATAACGCTTTAAGCACACTTTGAGGCTGCTCTTTAAAACGATTGTCATTTTAAGAATATTGTGCTCAATATAAAATTTTATATCGAAAAGAATCTTGTAACTGCTCATCAAAATGAATAATATTTTATGTAAAATAAGAAATGTTTTATTTTGATGAGCGATAAAAAAGCATGTCTACAATTCATAAGTGGTCGGAGTGAAACCTTAAAAAAATTTGGTTTTAAGATAATGAAACGAATGAAAAATTTCGCTGTTTTATATTTGATCGATTTTGAAATCACGATGATGCTAAAAAAAGTTTTTACTTCAATGAAAGTTATCGGTCTCTTTACATACGCATTGGCGCTGATATTCTTGTTCACATACCTACCTACTAAACTAATTTTAATTAAGTGCATTTTTTTCTTCCGTTATTCCGTTATTTCGTTAAGAAAAGGATAGAAGATAAAATTTTAGTTCAATCCTGTCAAATTGAGATACTCCATAGACAGACGCGATTATAAACATGGCGACTAAAAATACGCCAGTTTACGTCTTTTTTTCTTTCTTTCTCTTATGGCTTTGCACGGTTTGTGCATTTAGCCAATGTCACGTAATGAATTATTCATGTCGAAAAAGACGGCCGCGCGAACCGAACACGGAGGAAGTTTTGGTGCAAAGCCATGATGTGGCCACTATGCTACAATATTTCACTGTTCTTTATGAATTATTCACTTAATGCACTTTTTACTACATAGATCACGCGTTTTTATTTAGTAAACGACACTATAAATAATTTAAAAGTCCAATGAAAAATGAGCGTGGTACTCATCTTGGCTTCCCGCCAAAAACCTCCCAGTTTACGTCAGGAGCGCACTATTTTGACAGGTCTAAACTGACATTTTATCTTCTGTCCTTTTCTTAATGAAATAGAAAGAAAAAGATACACTGAACTTAAATTTAATTTAGTTTGTGAACAAGGGAAGCATTGCCATTATCTAATAAAGTATAGTTTAAAGTAAAAAGTCATCCGACGAAAAAATTATGATGATGATGTTCCGACAGATTTCGGCCACGGTGACCACTTCGATTCCTAGCCGATGATTTGGCGCTCATGCGCCCGAAGATGCCTTATGTAGCGTATCTTAGCGGCGAAACTTTGTGCACACTGAGGGCACGTAAACACGCCGTCGACGAAAAAATAAAGAAATTTTGCTCCGCTTATAGACCAATCGCTACCATAATAAGTGACCTATTTGACCCCCACAAATAAGTTAATAACCGGACCTATAGGATAATTGCATAACACGTTATCTGTAGCAATGTGTCATTCAATAAAAAATAAAAAAAAAAATAAAATAAAAAGTCTTTTATTTCTTGCTTTACATAATACAATTTCAGTATCAGTGTGCATGCAAAAATATAAGATAAAATAAATTAAAATTAAGTGTGGTTACTGATTAGCAATTAATTATAATATAATAGTAATAAGTATAATATAATAGTAATAAAATATTTATATGGTGTTGTTTACTAAATAAAAGTGCGTGATTTATGTAGTAAAAACTGCATTCAGTAAATAATTCATAAAGATGAATGAAATATCGCAGCATAGTGGCCACATTATGACTTTGTCTCAAACCTCCCTTGTAAGACGGTTCACGCGGCCGTCTTTTTCACAATCATTTTGATATATCAAAAATATTTATTACGTCGTTAACACTGTTTTAACTTTTGTGTTTAATTATCTGTTGCATCGGGTGACGTCTTTACGTCGACGCCGGCTGTCGCTGAAAACCAGCGCTGGGCTCTATTTTTGCAGAGAGTCGCAGCATAATGCTGAGCGACAGCCGTTTTGCGTGGATGTGACGCAAGTTTCCCTTAATTATTTCTTATTTTTTATGTTTTTGTAAACTCTTGCGTCATGTTTACTGCAAATAAACGTTTTTTCTTTTCTTTTCTGTTGAGCAGAGACATTTTTTTGACAAGTGGGGCAATGGATAAGCAATATGCTTCAAAATGATCCCAATTGGTAGTTATAGCGTGTTACGCGATTAGAGTGCAGGCTTGCTGGTTGTCAGACTTTTCGACTTCCATGCCCCGCAGCGACTGCCAAAGATATAGCAATGACAGTTGTGACCAATGGCTTGAAAGTGCTTTCCTAGGCAAAGAGGGGTTCAATAAAAGTCTGACATGCCCTTTCGCTTCGTCTAGAGCAGGAGAGGTCATTTGATGATTTTTATCCAAAAAACAGAGGAAGTATGGACAGCCGACCCAACGGAGCCATAGTAAAAGGGTGTCTGTCTATTGGTATCTTTTGGGTACGGAGCCCTAAAAGTTAACACATTTAAACGAGCTATCAAGACGTAATGATACTCAATCATAAAAAAAATATACCAAAAAATGCAATTTGCAATAAACATTTATGAATAATGTTCCTACTACTTGTATCATATAGCTTTATTTTGATTGGACATAAAAAATCCAATTGTATTGAGTCGAAGCCGAGGTGTATTACTAAAACCATCATTTTTTATTGGAAATCGTAAAAAAATGTCGCTACTTTATAGTTCAACCAGATTTTGTACCAGACTCGTTGTTTCAATGATAATGGAATTTCTAAATGAGATTTCTGAAGAAATGGTCCAATACAATGACCATTAAGCTTTTCTTTCATTGTCTGTATGTAATTATTAGATATCGTTCATCTCCTCCTATTTAAAGATGTCTATTCTGAGAAATTCAGTTGGCAATAGATCATAGAAATATGAAGATATTCAATATAGATATCGACGCTGAAAAGCGATTTTCTCGTATCTCGAAAAACGCCATTTTTTTTGCATTATTGAATTCAGAAAAAATATACTGCGTCAGACGGTCTGATCAACGTATTCCTACGATGTGTTTTTTATGATGCGATGTTGACTTTTTCTAAACTTTTTAGAGAAATCATACTTCAAAGTGCTCCATTATAACTTTTCTTTCATTGCCTGTATGTAATTATCCCTCTCCTATTTAAAGCTGTCTATTCTGATAAATTTAATTAGCAATTGATCATAGAAATATGAAGAAATTCAATATAGATAATATGTCGTGGATCGAGTTTTGGCGGGAAAGTCAAGCTGAATGTCACGCTCATTTTTCATTGGATTTTAAAAATATTTATAGTGTTATCTACTAAATAAAAGTGCGTGATTTATGTAGTAAAAACTGCATTCAGTAAATAATTCATAAAGATGAATGAAATATCGCAGCATAGTGGCCACATTATGACTTTGTTTCAAACCTCCCTTGTAAGACGGTTCACGCGGCCGTCTTTTTCGACATGAATAATTTATTACGTGACATTGGCATTTAGCACGGTTTGTGCATTTAGCACAAACCGTGCGAAGCCATAAAAGAAAGAAAGAAAAGATGTCATGGAACGTAGATGTCATTTGAAAAAAGGTTGCTCATTTGATTTATGCAGTAGTGGGGCAAACGTTTATACGTTATTTTGATACGTGGACAGAGTCGTTTTGGAAAGTGGGGATTGTTAAACGGTCACTTCGGATTGAGACGCTGACCAGGGCACTTCTCCGGTGCGAAACTGTCGGTTTGCCTATTTAAATTGTGATTGTCAAGATATAACTTTGGAAAAGTTACATTGGTACTTGCCTGACCTGGAATCGAACCCGCACACTCATACTTGAGAGGCTGGTGCTTTAACCACTAGGCCACCACGACTTCACGACTTTACTTTCTAAGTATATCTTGGACACCAATGACTGAAGGTGAAGGAAAACATCTTGAGGAAACCTGGACTTTATAAGTCTGAAATCGCCAACCCGCATTGAGCAAGCGTGGTGATTACGCTCAATCCTTCTCTGTATGAGAGGAGACCTGTGCCCAGCAGTGGGACGATAAAAGGTTGAGGATGATGGATGTCAAGATTGGAGAGTATATTTACACTTCGTGCTTTAATTCCAAACTACACCTACGAAATAGAGCCTTTACCACCACATTAAGATGCTGTCGTCCCTACCGCTCTGACGTGTCTGACTCCGACATATAGAACCCTCTAGTTGGAAAAAGTTGGCGAATTGTAGACCTGCATAAGAATTTCGGTAAAAAAAAAATGTTTAGGTAGTTGGAGATACGCGGGCGAGAGATCTTGACAGCAGGCGAGATCACTTCAAGAGTAAACAACCCTTCAACTCAAACTCCCAAGCATTTATTTCAAATAAACTAATTAAAGGCTCTTTTGAATAGTTAAAGGGTTATTCAGTTGGAAAAATGAAGCTATTTGCCCTTTCCAAGAGCAAATAGTAGGTATCTATAGAAAAGAACGGGTGAGAAACTTCACAGACACTGTTTTAAAATAAAATAGTTATAAAACATTACATATTATTAAGGTATTGAAGGAAAGATAAAACGAACAAAAACACAGAAATAAAAAATAGTTGGGGGAAACATGCGTCACATCCACGCAAAACGGCTGTCGCTTATTTATGCTGCTACCCTATGCAGAACAGAGCCCAGCGCTGGTTTTCAGCGACAGCCGGCGCCGACGCGCGACGTAAAGACGACACCCGGTGATACAAACAGTTACAAGTGACACCGAAACGGTAGTACAGAACACAGTACATCAAGCTACTACACTCTGTCAGATTTCTGTATTAGATTTGTATAATAAAAGGTAGTTTTTCCAAAGTTTAATAGTTCCAACAAGGTTTTCGAATGATAATTAGTTTATGCCTCCTTGTGGAGCAAAACCAGTGTTGAGCCAAGCTTTTTATCCCCTAACATATAATACATACATAGGTAATATACTTGACTACAAAGTGAGCATTAAATACAAGATTTTAATTTCGTTTCATTCAGTTGAAATTTAAAAAAAAACAACAAAAGAAGTAAAAAGCAATCCCAAGCCTTTTTGTCCTCTATATAATTTTTATCGGTACAAAAAGCCTTGTGCTACAATTTACATGTCATGAATGATTTGAATTAAATGGATTCCAAGCCAGGCTTAACAAGTTATTATAAAACCAAATATATTTTTTTATTTTTTTTATATAAATTATAAACTAGCGCTTGACCGCAATCCCGCCTGATGGTAACCACCTATTTTCAAGCATGAAGTAAAAAGATCTAAGAGGATCCCAAGTAGTGTTCTAGATCCAGTAGTGACGTGAAGAATGCAATCGAATGCTTTGGACAAATCACAAAAATGTCCAAGGCTTCGCATTTATCTGCATCTGCAGTTTCAGGTCGGGTCGGCCGGCTCGAATGCGTCAGCATGCGTTGCAACGCGTGCCGCCGCCGTCCCTGTCTCGACACCGGTGGACACAACGACGTGTGTAGTTTCGTCGACCCCCAAACGAGCCTACGCTGCAATAACAGCCGCTAAAAAGCATGTTGAGCCACAAAACTCGCAGGTAAAACGAGCGGGAAAAACGATATGGGGAAACAGAGCCGGTCGAATAAACTGGGTCCAGAGAAGGACACGTGCGATAAGGATGGTTTCATCAAGGTAGAAAAGAAGAAGCCTCCTTGTCGGAACCAGTGCGGTACTGCTCTGGCAGGACCTAACATGCTGCTGCATCCAGCAGTACCAACGACGATGCTATACGTGTCCAGACTGCATCACTCCACGAAGGCTGAGGAGTTGGTGGAGTATCTGCGCGTCAAGTCTAAATGGACTACTGTGAGGGTCGGGGTGTTGGAGCCGCGCCACAGCACGTACTTCAAGTCGTTCGTGGTACGTGTTCCGACGCATGATCTCGACAAGTTCCTGAAAGAACTATGGCCGTAGGCTGTTGTGTACCGCCGGTTTCGTGGCCGGCTGCGTGACACCAGTCAGCGAATCACGACGCCGATGATCCGTGTACAGTAGTTTTAGTTGTTATGTTATATGTATGTATTTATAGTATTTTTAAGTTTTAATAGTACAGTATTATATTTGTGGTGATATTTTTTATATATTAGTTTACAAGTAATTTTATGTTATAGTTTATATTGTATTTTCTTAAATGAATAAATAAATAAATAAAACCCACCCGTGTGTCTTCACTTGCCAGTGCGACGGCCAGGGCCACGGTTTCTTGTTTAATCAACCCGCAACCCTGACCCAGGAGGCATCGGTCCTAGTGGACCCCGTCACGATATGCTTACATCTCTTTGAGGCGCGCGTGAAACACAACACGCCGTCGACTCGGGCCTGGTCCTTACCGGGCGACGTGCTGTCTGTCCCGCCTAAAGCGGGAGAGGTCATTTGATGATTTCGCATCCAAAAACACACCTGTGGTTTTGAATGGGAAATCATGGGCGTGTTCTCGGATGTTGAACTGAGAACGAGAACGTGCCTATAACCCAGTTGTTGGAAATAACAGTCACCGTAGCCAAAATCGGCATGGGATATGTGTGTGTGCTGATTATGCACGTTATAAAACCATCAGATGTTTTAATCGACAGTTTATTCATGCTGATTGTAATTCTTACGTTGCCTTTCATTTTAGTCTTCTGGAGGTGACTGAGATTAATATTTTTTTCATTCCCATTGATATCAAGGGACTTTTAATTCAGTGGAGTGTGTTTGTATATTAAGGTAATATTTGCTTTACTCAAAATTACATGTCGTATTTTGAATCGCATGTTCATTGTAGGTTTTTTATTGAAAATAAATATACTTTATCGTGGTTATAAACAAAAGAAACCGTCAATTGATATTCATTCGTTTCTGAGCTATAGAAAAACGGCTTCGGTTTGGAAATTGTGATTTTACGTACTTCAAGTTATATTATACCTCAAATATCTTTGAACTTTTTCTACCCCGCCCTACATTTGTTTTTAAACCATGATATTTCGTTTCTTTGCTCTTCATATATTTACATATCCATGTTTGTTTTTTCGTATGTGTATCGAACAATAGAATTTCTGGAGAATAAAAGCCTGTTACGTATGGCTTTTAAAATGTGGTTTGCATACGGGAGGTTTCCGTTTTCGTACTTTTGTGTGTTTTTAATGGTTTTCTCATTTTTACTGCAACAATTTTTAAATGGATGCTTTATTTAAGAATTTCTCTTCTCTGGAATATAATTTACTCGCAACTGGCGGCGTACGTCTAGGTATGGCCAGTCGTATGAACGCAAATGAAGCAAAAGGTGTATGTAAGAATCGTAGCTTTCTGTAGTGTCTGCAACATAAAGTCAACTTAAATTTCTGCTGGTGTTTATTTATGGCAAGATATAGTCACCTGCTAAAAGGAACACGTCAAACCTATACTAATATATAAAGAGTTTGTTTATTTGAACGCGCTAATCTCAGGGATTACTGGTCCGATTTGAAAAATATTACCCTACGACCAGCAGGAGCGGAGCATATAAAAAAACGCGAATGAAGTCGCGGGCGGCCGCTAGTTACTAATAACCCTGTACATGTATGTTATTTCATTATAGCATTGTAAAGTCACGAGAAATTCAAATATTTATTTGTTTATATATACTCACACAAAAATATATTCAACACAACAAAATATACAATAGGCGGCCTTATCGCTAATGCAATCTCTTCCAACCAACCTTAGAATGGACAGAGATTTTCCCGGACATAAAATGAGACTGTCGTATATCTAGAACCTACATAATATATCTAAATCTTGAGGATTATTACCTTAGCACGCAAATTTCCTAGTCTAAAACTAAAGCAACACACTGAAAAATATACGGTAGTAAACGCCAAGACATTTAACGTGACCTAAATTTTCAAAACTCTGTGAGCTTAAGTTTTTATAAAATGAAATACATTTTCGCTAGGAAACTGTATAAAGTAAAATTACCGAGGGAAATATTCTATGGAATTGATAAAAAAAATTACTCAGGTGTAAAATATGGCAACACTCAAAGTCGGTTATCATCTTTACAACATGGCATTAGTCTATGTTTAAACTTGCCTCATTTTTCCACTTCTATGCACACTCTGCGTAATGGAAAGTGCCTAGCAAGCAATGAATCTATTCGCAAATGCTTCCTATCACTTTGCTTCGGAGTGGAAACCCAATGGGGCGAAAGGACTGGAAAAATGCTTAGATTATTCGATTTATTCTTAACATAGTTTTTAAAATAGAAGAATTCTAATAAACACGGTCCTTTGCAAATAGTTCTCCCTATTCATAATAATGTTGGAATCAGTTTTTTTTTTTGATCGGATATCGGCGAATGGCCTCCCTCTCGGTGGAGCGGAAGGGTGTGTCAGATTTGAACATCTAACGTCCTTTTTGGGGTATGTAGCGGTCTCGGTGATAAAAGATAAAGATTCATTTATTGCGTAACTGTGTACATATTGGTGTTATTTAATTGTGTAAATACAATGCTTTGGTTCAACAGTCTATCCAAGTCGGACATTCAATATCAAAGAAATAAAAGATTATAAACAATACGACAAGTCTAAATTACATTAAATTACATTATTACTTTTTACCAAAATATTCATTTAAATTATAGAACACATTATCAATTAAAAATTTCTTTAACTCTGTTTTATATATATTTCCATTTAATTGCTTAATTGCTATTGGCAGTTGGTTGTACACACTAATTTCAGTAATATATGTACTTTTATAATAAATCATATTATTTACACAAGGCAAATTAATATCATATTTATATTGTCTACGAACATTTCTGTTTGAGTCACATTTAAAATTAAAAAATTGCTTATTATTTTTGACAAACAAACATAACTCCAGTATATAAATTCCAGTCAGCGTTAGGAAACCTTTAGTTTTAAATACATCTCTCAACGATTCAGTACTATGCATGTTAAATATTGTCTTGATACATTTTTTCTGGAGCATTTTGTCTGACAGCCTCCGTGGCGTAGCGGTAGCGGACGCGGCCGCTGCGCAAGGCGCGGGTTCGATCCCCGCACAGTGCAAATATATGAATATTTGCATTGGTCTGGTCGTGCCTCGGAAAGCACGTTAAGCCGTTGGTCCCGATTGCCATACGAACATCTAGTGGCAGTCGTTACGGGTTGTTGAAGCCCTCAAAAGTCCAATAATTGGTCTAACTGCAATGCTTCGATGTCGCCTTCGGGTTGTGGAGGTCAGACGGCAGTCGCTTCACGGAAAATGTCGAAGTTTTGCCATATCAGCAGTTGGACTGATAAAGCGGACCCCAGACTCCAAAGCTGACAAGGCTTCGGATGCGACTGGGATTAACGCTGGGATGATGATGATGATGACATTTTTTCTGGAGAATGAAAGTGGATTGTACGTTAGTCGAGTGCCCCCAATAAACATTTCCATAATAGGCACTTGTAGTGATATCAACATTTGTGGTTTATGCCATGATAGATAATGCATAACAAGCACTAGATATTATTTTATTTATTTTTGCAATATGCTCTTTCCAATTCAAATGTTGATCTATCGTCACGCCCAGAAAATTAATATCGTTTACTTCTTCAATGGTTATGTTAGACACGTTTATATTTAATTTCATGGGTTTACTCCTATAATTTCCTAATTGGACTAATTTGGTTTTTGTAAGGTTCACTTTTAAATTTAGTGACTGCAACCAATCTATTATTGTAGCTAATGTTTTATTTATTTCACTTTCGTAGTTAAGAACATTTGCATCATTTGAAATAAATATAGTTGCATCGTCGGCATACATTACACAAAGGTGGTCGATTATATTTGGTAGCTCATTTATGTGTATGAGAAATAATTGGGGACCTAATATACTGCCCTGGGGTACACCTAGTAATACATTTTCAAATTCAGATCTGACTACCTCAACCATTTTAGTATAAAGGTGTGTAAAGATAGTCATCCATCTTCAAACCAGCCGCAGCAAGCATAACTTAACTTAATCGATCGACCTGTGCGGCTATATCTTTATTTGTTTATTTCTTTATTCACCTTTTTCTACCATTACAGATTTCTTAACCTATTGCAGAAGAGAAACACATACACTTCAGAAACTTACATCATCATCATCAACCTTTTTTTTATCGTCCCACTGCTGGGCATAGGTCTCCATAAAGAAATGTTATTTCGCAAAAAGAGGTAACTTAATACATGTGCGGGCAACGGGGGGCAGGGCACACAGCACGTGGTCGCATCGCACATAATAATACCGTCAAAATGGTGTTGCCACTTTTTAAAAAAATACTAAATTTAGGAGAAGTTGGAATTAATTCGCGGAAAAAAAGAACGCTAAAAACTACATATTATAAAATAAAATTTAAGCAATAAAATAAAAACAAGAACAAATATTATTAAAAATTAAAACATCACTATTCATTTTGACAGTTCAATAACATTTATTGCGTTATTTACGTTGTTGACCAAACACAAATCAAATCAAATCAAAGCATTTATTTCAAATAAACCAGTTACAGGCACTTTTGAATTGTCAGAAGGTCGGTCAGTCAATAAGATGAAGCTAGTCGCCCATTCCAAAGAGTAGGTACCTATGGAGAAGAACGGGCAAGAAACTCCATGGACACCCTTTTAAATTTTCAAGCTATTGTTACAAATATTTGATTACATCATTCATATTCAAATCAACAGTGTGAGAACGATGCAGAAATATATTGTACGCTGAGAGCGTCCATATGGACGCTCTCAGCTGGATGTACAAAAATCAATTCAGAAATTAAAATACGCCGTGGCAGCTAAGAGATGACCAATCCCCTCCGACGGCGTCCGTTCACGAACATGACGTATGGATCAGCATCATTCAGCTCAACCATATTGAAGGGAACCTGATGACCCAACACACACGCCACCATCAGCGAGACATTTGAGTGAGCATGACATACTCTCAACAGCCAGAGTACAATCAAGTCAATAAAAAAGACTAACCCAACCAATAAATGCCTAACAGCACATTCGTACATTGTGCTCACACGTTTGCCATGCAATTATACAATACTAAGAAATTGAATCTACACAATGCTAAGATAGTTTTGTCCAAGGTTCAGCAGCTCCAACAGTGTTCCCGAATACTAAGTTTAGCTCCTGTGTAGCTGTACAAGTTCCGAACACCTCGGTCAGCGATACAATTCCGTAACGTACAATATAGCTTCAAATAACCATAAATAAGCTTCAAAATGACCTGTAACCTATTAGACAGTTGATAATATAATTAAAAGTTGACGTCGGTAAAAGTGTTTCGTGACAAATTTGACTATTGCTTAATGTAATTTTGCTATATTATGCTCAAAATGTAATATCTCAATAGTATCTTTCCTAATAGTATCGTTACTACTAAAAGTATCCTTATTACTAATTGTATCTTCACTACGGTTTCACACATTCCTAGGAACTACAAAACTAAATAGTGTGAGTAAGAGCTTTTCAAACGTTATCCATTACGGACTCTCTTTGCTCGTATTCCTACGTATAACAGTTAGGAAAAACAAGCGATAAAACTACAAAATCGATGCCTAACTGGCAAGAAATAAAAGTCGAACCTTTTTCGCTCAATGGCCCGACAACTTGTTTAGTACTTAAAGTCCTGATGCTAGTATTTGCTTGGCGTTTCAACGGTGCAAAACTATTCATATTTTCTAGATTTTTCTCTCATTAGCAAGAGATTGGTTCACTCAATTGGCACCTCGTTTATACACCTGGAATTCGGACCGGTTTGAAGCTATTTCTGCAGAGTAATTGCAGCTGACAGGTTCGATTTGTTTGGAATTTATAAATGGCCGTTTGCTGTAGGAATTATCTGGAATAAAAGTTCGGTGAAACTCAGTCTTTTGTGGAATTGATTGCAGCATTATCATAATAACATTATCAATGCTTTTGTGAGGAGGATATATGTATGCATATATGTTTGTGACTCTTTCACGCAAAAACCACTAAACAAATTTGGATGAAATTTGGCACATAGGTACGTGATTGATAACTAGGAATAATATATAGGATAATTTTATCCCGATATTCCTACGGGATTGAAACCTACGCGGGTAAAACAGCGGGCACACCTAGTAGTCTATAAAAATCTATAATTGGATTTGTGAAGTCGCCGAATTAAGATTAGGTTACTAGTAGGAAATAACTCTTTAATGGCCTTCATTACGTCTACTTTTCTCAATTACAAAGTAATAAAACATATATTTGATTAAAGATAAAGAAAATTGGCGAATACGCCTTTGCTGAGCAATAAAAGCATTAATCATCATCATCATCATCATCTCAGCGTTAATCCCAGTCGCATCCGAAACTTTCAGCTTTGAAGTCTGGGGTTCACTTTATCAGTCTCACTGCTGATTTTGGCTAAACTTCGATATTTTCCGTGAACCGACTGCCGTCTGGCATCCACAACCCGAAGACGATGTCGAAGCATTGCTGTTGGACTAATTGTTGGACTTTTGAGGGCTCCAACAACCCGTAACGACTGCCATTAGATGTTCGTACGGCAATCGGGACCAACGGCTTAACGTGCTTTCCGAGGCACGACCAGACCAATGCAAATATTCATAGTCATGCATACAAATATTTTCAGTACGCGGGGATCGAAGCCGAAATTTGCGCAGCGGCCGCTTTCACCACCGCTACGCCACGGAGCAATAAAAGCATTAATCAATATTAATGCCAATGCCAATGCATTTATTTCAATCGCTTATTGTGAAGAAAAGTGAAGTAGATACGAGTACAGTCAACTAAACATAGTCATTACGTAGTTCTACATTAAAGCCTTGTAGACGGCAAAGCCATCTGCATTCACACCTAAATAAACATGATCCATCAAGTAAAATTTATTCATAACGCCAATTAAACATTACTGTAGAGCAATTAGAATCCCATAGTCAATCCACTTCAATCGCCATCTATCATCCAGCTGATCAAATTTAATTAATGCGAATCTACTATGATAATTAAAGGAATTATTTCGAGATCAATTATTAATAATTGATCTCGAATTAATTCGTTTGCCGATTTCAGTGTATTGTATTGTTATTGAACGAGTTCTAACAATGACGTTTCCTAAGTTTTTGAACGCAGTATAAATTTGGATTTTCTATTCTATTTTAAAATCTTTCGCCGAAAGTTTTCAATGCAATAAACGTAAAACATTGGCTTATTGTTACAATTTTATTGGTTTCCATTATTCGTTTCGCATGTTTTATATAAATAAACCCACTTGTGCCACGAAAGATACAATTTTAAAAACAAAGAAAAGGCTTCCTCGTATTAAAGGCTTAGCTTCTAAGCCCGTCCACCCGTGAGCGCCGCAAAGTGCTTGAACGTCGAGAAATAGAAAATGTTCAAAACAATAAAACGCAATATTTTTCATGAAATTTATTTCAACATTGTTTTAGTGTTACTTTTGAATTTGTTTTTTGTATTGAATCTACTTTCGAGGATAATTGAGTTTCTTGATTTTGTTTCTGATTTGTTACCTACGTAGATGACACCGGGTTTTCTAGTAGAACTTCGTATCACTTATAATTTACTAGCTTTCCGCCCGCGGCTTCGCCCGCGTGGAGTTCGGTTATATCGCGCTTTATATATTTCCCTCGGGAATATCAACATTTTCCGAGATTTCCAGTTTATGATATTAGTAAGGATAAGGATACACAGGATAAGGATAAGGAAGTAGAACATCCAACTTACAGTCCATTGATGGCCCCGTCCGATTAATTATTATTTATTTCCAAAATAAACAGCCGCCTTCGATCATTTTGAGGATAAAAGTTGGGATTGTCAAAAGTATGTAAGTATTCATGGTGATTACACATATTTATTGAAAAATAATTTTGGTTTTGTTTGGACAGCCTCCGTGGCATAACGGTAGCGAACGCGGCCCCTGCGCAAGGAGGCGCGGGTTCAATCCCCGCGCAGTGCAAATATTTGTATGCATGAATATGGATATTTGCACTGGTCTGGTCGTGCCTCGGAAAGCTGTTGGTCCCGGTTGCCATACGAACATCTAGTGGCAGTCGTTACGGGTTGTTGGAGCCCTCAAAAGTCCAACAATTGGTCTAACTGCAATGCTTCGATGTCGCCTTCGGGTTGTGGAGGTCAGACGGCAGTCGCTTCACGGAAAATGTCGAAGTTTAGCTATATCAGCAGTTGGACTGGTAAAAGCGGACCCCAGACTCCAAAGCTGAAAAGGCTTCGGATGCAACTGGGATTAACGCTGGGATGATGATGATGAGTAAGGATAAGGATTTGTCTGATGACAACTTTTGATTCCTGATTATTAAGCCTCATCAAATCTCAAAAATAAATATTACTAAAATTGGCTTCATCGCATAGGTACGGTTTGATATAGGAAAGGTTATTAAAAAAAAATTGCTTGAAATTCACATAAGATAAATTGTCATATTAAAAAATCAGCGTGGTCTTTGATATCTTCGGAATCCGAACTAAGATCATTATTACTTATGTGGATATTTTTTTGACAGAAACACAGTGATTATAATGTTCATGTCAAACTCTCTTTATTTGTGAACTGTGTTGCTTAAATCCCAATTGTTCTGATTAAGCTGACCTGGCTGAGCCGGTAAGTAATTATAATTGATGAAATGTTTGTCCTGATAATTCAGGAGCTATTTGTTCATCTTTTCGAACATATTTGACAAATACCGGTTGTGATCAAATTTCTCTAGTAACTGTGCGACGCCACTAGGTAAAGTTGTTGGTTGAGACATTATTGAGCAATTTGATGAGTATCAATCTAGTCAAACAACTCAGTAATCAAAACACAATAGTAAAATATGTTAGCTTATCATAAGTGGTGTTTATTAATTTACATAGAAACACAACAATAATCACTGAGCACACAACAATATGTCAAACGATAGCCAGGAGCTCTTAATTAATATAGAAAAGGACCGAGACAAAAACAAAAACAAAATTCTTTGTTTTTTTTTTTTTTTTTTTTTTGAACTCAGCGCATCCAGATCTATATGATTATCTATAGTGGTGAGGGTTTTGAGCAACTTCGGGCACATACATACATACAGACAGACATACAAACATACGCACTTTATAGGATGGATATAGGTCTCACAGAGTTTAGTTTCCACGAAGCTACCGGTCTGAGTGACGGTTGTTGAAAGAGAGCTGGCGCTTTGTTTTTTATATAGCATCTCGTAGTTGACCTTGAGAGGTCCTGACTACTTAACCGGACTATCCTGTTTCTGCCTTAAATGAATTTAAGGCCTCCAGCCAGGGCAACTAAAAACTAAGCGACTACACGCTAAGGGCACCCCCTGGGGGTACGAACCTCGGCTTAGGGCGTCGCTGGAGAGAACAGCAAGGGACAGCTGGATATAGAGCTGGCGCGGGAAGGTCGCGCCTTTTATAGTGAGCTTGGGGTGGGATACCGGTCCTCGCTAACAAATATAGTATGTAAGTAAAAAATATTGAACCTTAATCCAGATTTCATACAGCTTAATGCTCATTTATAAATTACGTGCTAAAAAAAACATCCTGCATTTGATAAGCTCATCTAATTCCTATTTTTACCAACAATTGTCAAGTAATCTAACTTCCCCTTTTACATTATTTTCAATTTTTTATTTTCGATTTACAAACACGTTATATATCCAATGTGATGATTCCGTTTTATTTACGTTACAATAAATATTACTATATAATGATCCAATATCCTTATGATACAAGTAAATTATGTTTTGCCGTATTTCTAAAGGCGGCTCAAGATGGATCTTTTTAATATTTCTCATAAAATATAATAATGTTCTGCCCCTATCCAAGTTTCGGTATTGAATAACATGATCCTAAGCAAATTTTCAGAATAACGTGTCTCGGGTCCTGAATGAACTAAATTTAGTATGTACATAAAAATACGTTATTTATGTTATGTTACTCGTTCCAAATAGAAAGTGAGGAAGAGTATGACGGTAGAGGAAACAGTCATATTTTGAATTATTAAAATGGGTATTTATTATCCCCTTTAATCATAAACGTTGCTTAAAATTAACTAGTGATTAGCGAATGTTTAAACATACATTTTTGACGTTTACACAACACTTAACTTTAGTCATTATTTATGGATAAACACAATAGTGTTTAAGGGGTTTAATCATACACGATGATTAAAGATCAGTGACGTGCAAATGTCAAAAAAAATATAGTTAAACATTCGCTAATCACTAGTTAACTTTAAGCAACGTTTATAAATAGAGGGGATTATGTATAGTTTTTAAACAGTAACAGGGCTCGATCGGACTTTACTATGGAATAAGTAATGGGCCGTGTTAAAATAGGATCACTGGCAGAAATATCATGAGCACAGAATAGATGACAGCAGGTCAAGCTACCCGAAAGTGTCAAATATTCCCAATCAGCCCTGAGCCTTAATGCTTTAGCGATAAAGTCGAGAATTTAATCGCGGAGTCTGACAGATTATAGTAGCTGCCGCCGTCAGCACAAAGAAATACCCGAGGTGCAGCGTGTCTGTGAACTAAGCAACATGGCAGCAGTCGTGCCGTACCAAGGTCGGCCAATACAAAAACTTAATCAATTTTAGATTATATTTTCGCATGGTTAATCAGTGTGATAGTTGACTATCCTTATAATTAATTGCGTAAATTGTTACTGAGTTACCTATATCGACGCTGAAAAGCGGTTTTGTCGTATCTGATAAAGAGGCAATTTTGTTTTATTACTTAATTAAATTCAGAAAGAAGTTTAGAAAAAGTCAACGTCGTATCATAAAAAAGAAACATCGTAGGAATACGTTGATCAGACCGTCCGACGCAGTGTTTTTTTCTGAATTCAATTATGCAATAAAACAAAATAGCCTTTTTTCGAGATACGACAAAATCGCTTTCCAGCGTCGATATGTAGGATAGTTAACCTGACTAGCAGACATATACTAAACTATTGAATAACTATACTGCTCTTTCCTCCTGCATCACCGCGCTCTTCGAATCACGTATGTATGTATGTTACGCTGTCAAATATTACCAAGCGTAATATTGTACCGGACGCAATAAAAAATTAAGATACTAAACCTTTTTCCCTCAGAAGTCTTACTCTTTCTCATAAACCTTTTTCCTTCATAACTTTTACTCTTTCTCATATACATGGTGAACCTACTTAGGTCTACTTTATAACTGACTTCGAAAAAGAGTTTCTCACATATATATCGCTTGTTATTTGTGTTTACGTTCAGCAATAGAATAGAATAAAATACACTTTATTATGCACACCATATAATTATCAGAATTTAAATATAAAGCTATTACAAAGGGTGACACAATGGGCGGTCTTATCGTTAAGAGCGATCTTACAAACAAACAATACACAGCACAGTTAACAGATAGCAAATTAGAAATGGTATACTGATTTCGATAGTAATTTTTGTTTGCAAGATTTTCTCGGTGGTAGGCCATAATATCGGCTGCCGGCAGAAGTTACCACCCACCAGACAAAGTCATGCCGGCAAGCGATTCGTCGTGTTCCGGCATGATGTCTGATGAAACCGTACGAAGGACGAGTCTGAGCAGTTGTGTTGCGATGTGTGCCGGCTACGATGTGCCAAATGTTGTTGTGTCGGGAGTTTGGTCGTGGAGGGTCTCCAGATCAGTCTCCCTCTGACGCAGCGTCATTGGTCGTGTTATTGGGTTTAACATCGCATTACCTTGCTCAACTGCCGTCTTCCTTCCTATTCACTCAGTTTCATAAGTGAATAGGCTTAATAATGTAGCGCGCTTTACCATCAACGTGCTTACCATCATGCGGGATTGCGGTCAGCAACTAGTGAATGATTATTCAAAAAAAAATAAACGTTTTCCATTTAACTTCAATAGTACGTACCTACTTTTGTATCCACTCTGAACTCCCCACATGAAACCATCGTACTTTGCAGGAGTTTACGATCAATCGATTTCCGAAAATGGCGATAAGGACTTGATAGTACTATTTGAAACGATGTGTGCTCAGTAGAGATCTCGCAATAAAACCCTGTGGGAACATTAAGGGGCCAATCTTGAATTATGTTGGGTAAGAGGAAATATGAAATAGGATTTATGGGAAACATATCTCAAATGTAATCATTCTTCGGATTCGGGAGGCTGTGTTGGTTAATCGGTTGTCAATTTCAGGTGCTGTGGTTAGCGGAAAAAGCAACAGTGAATCACTTGATATATGTATTATAAAATTAGCTGTAAAAAGTCATGGGCAGAACCAAATTTGCCAGCGTGAATTTTTTTTGTGCCCTGTCGCATCGCTTCGCCCGCCTGTGTATTTCTTTATCTCTTAGTGTTCTTTTGACTTTTTATTTTTGCTCAACTCCCTAGAGTCGTGGCTTAATGCTAAATAACCTTTCTCTAATATTTTTTAAAAATATTTTTTTTATAGTTCAATAACTTTTAAGCTAGAGGTAGTTAACGGATTATACTGAAAAAAATATTTATTACAATGTACAAACATTAACAGAATCTAGGCATTCTTTAATTATAAATTTTAATATTTACGAATTTTTAGTTTAATGTTTTTAGTTTTGATAAAAAGTTTATATATAGATTTAAACCTTTTTTTATTCTATTTACAAAATTAAAATTTGTTTGTAAATAAAAAAAAAATAAGGTTGCTAAATTATTAACAATTCGTTACGATAAGGAAAATTAAAATTGATTTTTTAATATTAATTAATTAAAATGAATGAAACTGTTTTTTTTTTAATTTAGCGTGCCAAGTGGGCCTTAAGGGACATGCCACGTCATCATTTGAATCAAGATTGATATAATAACATAAAGAAACCAGTAAATATAAAGCGAAAATGTGGTTTTAATGTTAAAGACAAACATGTTGCAAGACAAAAATAAAATAAGTTGTGTTACCAGCTCAACAGAAACTAAATAGGGTGGAATTACGGGCCGTGAGCATGTTAGAAAATGGTGCTATTTAAAACATCATTGATGAGGCCCTCCACACTAACCAAATTGTGTTATCAAAGTTCTGATCAAATTATCACAATAGCTACTGGGGATGGCTGAACTGCATACGGGTAAATATCGTGTCAAAATGACCATGAGAAGACAACCCAGTATCACACGGATGCAACTAGTACAAAAGCCAAGAGGATCACTAGTTACTGGTAAGTAATTCAATCGTGTGAGAAGGGGGAACTGTAAATGCTCTAAGGTGCGTATTACAGAACGTTACTCAAGCATGGATCTCTGCATACGCATTACTTAAAATTAGTTTCAACCAATCAGAAGGCTTGAAACGAGCTTGAGTTTGAGTGACGTTCTGTAATACGGACCTAAGAGTTGATTCCAAATTTTAGATTTCCTTCGTTGCTTAAACGTATCACCGCGCTATGCAGGTCAATAACTACAGAGAGTAGAGATAGGAGTAAAAAACTTTTCCAGCACGTGTTTGATATCATTTGAAGAAACTGTGTCCTTAGTAGGTATGTATGAACATATATACAATTTCCGTCACACCCTGTATAAGTATGTTACATAAATTGTGAAAAAATAAAATACCTAAAATTCTTCAGCAAAGGAATGTATTAAACTTTTGAAACAAGATCAGTCGTAGGCTTCAAAAAATCAGCTCCTTCCAAACCATGACGTGTGAAATCCACCGTTTAAGAGTATTTTTGGTATCCCCAAACTTTATGAGCATCCAACTCCAAAAGACGTCATACCAGCAACTTGCGATCCATAAATCATAAGTACGAAACGGTAATTGATTTGGGAACTTTAAGGTACTTTTGGTACTAAACTAAAAGTGTCGTTCGAACTGCCATCTTAGTTTTAAACAGCTTTACTGTATACATTTAGAAGTTTGTTTTGAGTACGGTGTCTCCAATCGTGTTTGAAGTGAGACTGCCCCGTATCTGTCAGTGGTAACTTTTCTTTTATCGAGTTTCTTTTTATTGATGCCTATTTCAGCTGGAGTGAGATTCTTTTTCTACTTGTTATGTTGCAAAGTTTGTTCTATTCTGACGAGATTTTTCGTATTTACACGAGTGCTGGGTGTTTTTCCTTGTCATGTAATTTGTGACTTTGAATATTTGTCAGTCCTACACCTGTGCCGTGTATCCACACGTTAGTCGGATTTGAGGGAACTTATAAAAGACTAGCGGCCGCCAGCCATTTCGTTCGCGTGGTTTAGTTATGCTCCGCTCCTATTGGTCGCGGCGTGATGTTATATAGTCTAAAGCCTTTCTGGATTAATGGGCTATCCAACGCAAAAGGAATTTTTCTAATCGGACCAGTAGTTCCCGAGATTAGCGCGAACAAACAAACATACAAACAAACTCTTCAGCTTTATATATTAGTATAGATGACTTAGAAGGAGTCGTCTATGATGGAACGAATTACAATTTTATAATTTGGTTTTTTTGTTTTGACTTTCAAAAGCGCTGTTTTGAAATGATTTGACCTTGACTTTTTGAGCGATCGTCTACCGCGCTGCGTGTCGCGTGTTCGATACCCGCTTACATAACATACATACATAATAAGCCTATAATCTTCCCACTCCCGAGACATAGGCCTCCTCTCGGTAAGAGGGTGTTTAATTCCCGAACGGAACAAATATTTGTATGACCCACAGTTAGTTGTTACGGGTTTGGCTGTTTGTAACTTTAAATGTTTGTAAAGACACCCAAGATATAGAAGTAATTAGAAGTGCGAAGTAAAGATTTTTTTTTTTAATACAACCAAACCACCAACGAATCGACCATCCAAAGAAGCAACAAACTAACCAACTATCCAATTCACCTTAAAAGCATACCAACTTTTCGATCGGCTAATTCTACTTTACATAATTGGCATTTTTAAGAACCTCGGTGGTAGGCCATAACATGGGCTGCCGGAAGAAGTTACCACCCACCAGACAAGGTCTTGCTGCCAAGCGATTTGTCGTGTTCCGGCATGATGTCTGGTGAAGCCGTACGGAGGATGGGTCTGAGCAGGTTGTGCTGCGATGTGTGCCTGGTACGATGCGCCAAATGTTGTTGTGTCAGGAGTTTGGTTGTGGAGAGTCTCCAGATCAATCTCCCTCTGGCGCAGCATCGTTGGTCGTGTTGGTCTTGGGTTTAACATTGCATCACCTCGCTCAACTACCGTCATCCTTCCTATTCCTAAGCTTTTTAAGTGAATAGGCTTAATAAACTAGTGCGCTTTACCATCAACGATTGCATCACTGCTTACCATCAGGCGGGATTGCAGTCAAGCACTTGTTTATAATTATTAAAAAAAAATCAGAAACATTGGCTTATATCTTAACGGGATATGGTATTCCTAGACCATGATCACCAATACATACAGCGCTAATTAGTTGCTTAACTTTACTTACAACTGAGCTAATTTGCACACTGACAGAAATAAAATCAAAACGTACATAATTGATCCTTATTTATTTAATAATGCAGCATTTTGTGATTGAAAATTTGATCGGATATTTAGTCCAAGAAGAATTTTTTTGGCAATTATGTTTATGATAATTTTCATTTGGGTTAGATACTAGAATTACCAGATCTTAAGTTAATCATTATTTTACATATTGCAAAGCGACCGCCGTGTAACTTTCTAAACTTGTATGAATATTTCTGATAACTGAACAATATGTTATTTCATTCTTATTTCTGTTTCGTTGGTCTACTGAACACAACGACTGCTGCTAAGCACGAGGTCTTAGATTAGATAAGCAAATCGGAGAAAGTGTATTTGGATTTTTATTTAATTTCATTTTAAAACAACGCGTACTCCATGCATCGCGTAGAGCAGAACTTCCCGCGCAACTAGCTGATGAGTACACACCAACATCCCGACATCAATTGTTGGGCTGTCGACCTTCCTTTTCCATCGTGAATGAGTGAATATCACACTCTGTCCCTCAGACCTCTATTGGCTTCCTATTTGACGGAAAATATGTATATTTATAACTGGCAACATCTAATAAGCAACTTACATAATAATATGAGTAGTATTATAATCTCTGGTTACACTTTTTGTCTCTTTATGATGTAGATTTCATTTTTAATAAAGTGGTTCGTTGTCAACTTTCACAATAAGGTACAAAACCCAAAGTGGCGGCAGTGAAAAGTACATAAATAGGTATTCGTCACTGACATTTTCGCAGTTGCACCATTACCTACTGGGGGCCCCCGACCCTCGACGTTTATTTACCTCAATGGACTCTCATGTCGTAGTCGTTACTAAAGTTACTTCTAACTGAGAGGCTGCTACGTGTCCTATCAGGAGAACATACTATGCTAATTAGTTTAGAACTTCCACAAATTGCTCGATTAATTTTCACGGGACGCTCATAACTTGTGTGTTGCTGATGGGTCGGTTGCACAAATATATGAGGTGTAGCAATTAATCATCATGTACATTTGTTTTGCAAAAACAAACCTAAATGCTCATTTTACTAAATATATATAAATGTATTTTTGGTACTAAAAACTTACGCTGTGGCTAACCCTCACGTAGGATCAGTATAATGATACCCGAGGAGGCCCATAATGCCAGGGTGTCACCATTGTGTGTATCGCCCTGAGGACACGGTGGAGCACAAGGAGGAGGTCTGCTCGGCTTGGGTAGAGCACCGCCGGCCGTGGCCTCGTAGCGGCCATCGGCGGCGATCTCTCGCAATAGACCCTGATCCAGGCCATGGTCTGGAGCGAGAGTGCATGGCAGGCCGTCACCTCCTTCTGCGAAGCAGTAATGCTGGCAAAGGAGGAGGCGGAGCGCGTGAGGCAGCCTGAATCCCAGCGCTCTCACGCCACTAACCGTCGCAGGAGACGACATAGAACTCCCAGCCACCGTAGGCGCGGGCCTGCGGGCGGTGAGCAGTGAGCAGCTCGCCGCCCAGTAAGGACCAGGCCCGAGTCGACGGCACGTTGTGTTTTACGCACGCCTCAAAGAGATGTTTGCACATCGTGACGGGGTCCACGAAGACCGATACCTCCTGGGTCAGGGTTGCGGGTTGGTTAATAAAGAAACCATGGCCCTGGCACACAGGCAAGTGAAGGAACACATCTGGGTTTTAGTCAGTAAAAGTCTCACACGCCCTTCCGGTCCGCCCAGAGCGATAGAAGTCATTTGATGATTTCCCACCCCAACCAAAAAAAAAGGCCCGTAGTGGCGGGCCAGCACCAATTGGAGGTTGCGGAAGCAGTGTTCGTTCTCGCAACCCCCGGTGTTGGTGTCAGATGGAACACCGGGGTAATTTTTAGTCAGTAAGAGTCTGACAGTCCCCGTCGCCCATCTCAGGGCGGCGGACATCCATGAGGATTTTCCAGCCCGATATATATATATACACACATCAAAAGTGTCTAGGGATCAACATATATTTTTGCAATAACTTTTCTCCTGATTGATATTAATTAAAATTTTCTTTAAGGATTCATCAAATAAAGTGTTTTCGTTTGTCACAGTAACGATAAACCAAGTCACCTTTGCATTAATAAAGAAATTTGCCATTTTCCTAATAAAGGGATATTTGACATTTGAACCACTAACACAAAAGTTCGAAAAAAAGACTGAAATAACAGTTTTCTCTAAAATTTTATTGGGTAACTTAAACAATTAATAATCCGTGTTTCTACCGCGAACACTAACAACACAAGAACATCGGTTTGGCATACTCAAAATGAGTTCATCCAAATCACGCTGTGGAATGGCCGCCCATGTTCGTTGCAACAACAAAAAAAGGTCTTCTTGCGACTGGATACCCTCCATATTCGGCAGAGCTCTTCTCTGTAGCATATCCCATGCATGCTCAATCGGGTTCAAGTCTGGCGACTGAGCAGGCCAGGGCAGGACATTGATGTTAGCTGCGGCGAGAGTCTGTCTTACAACTCTTGCGGTGTGCGGTCGTGCATTATCATGCATTAACTGAAATAAGGGACCGATTTGCACTTGTAGAGGAACGATGACGTCTGATACAATCGTTTCAGCATAAATTTGAGCGTTGAGGTTGCCTCTGATCCAAATCAACTCAGTTCTTCCGCCGATCCAAATACCCGCCCATACCATGATGGTTCCACCACTATAAGGATGGACTTCCTGGCAGGATTTTAATCGCTGTTGGCGTCCAGGGGTTCTCCAGTGTCGTATACGTCTTGTATCCGGTCTCATACCAAAACGAGACTCATCAGAAAAGCACACGAAACGCCATTGTTCTTCTGCCCAATTTCTGTGTTCAAGAGCCCATTGATATCGAATCCTACGATTGTGCATTGCTATAGGTGGTACCCGTAGCGGTCTTCGGGAATGAAGGTTCACTTCATGCAAGCGGTTTCTGACTGTTTGGTCGCTAATTAAGTTCCCTGAAGAGTGATGAAGCCTCACGGCTAACATCATGGCGGTTATTGTTGGAGCTCTTCGAGTTAAGATTTGAATGTATCGGTCTTGTCTCCGTGTGGTGCAGCGATACCGTCCTCCATGGCGCTCAGCCACGGTACCAGTGCTTCGGTAACGTGTCCAAAGTCGACTGATAACACTCTGACTTGTATTCAGAGCTAAAGCCACAGTACGTTGCCGGGAACCAGCTTCTATCATTCCCACGGCTCTGAGCATTTCTTCCCTGCTTAAATGACGTCGCCGCTCCATAATAACGTTGGTTTTAATCAGTAGTAGGGAAACAGTAGCACTAATAATGTCTTCAATGCGTTGTATGTTTTTATAGGGAAAATATTGACAGCTGATTTTCATCTTTTACTCGAATTTGATTCACAGTTCCTGATTCAAATTATGAAATGCACCAAAAAGGATCCATATAAATTTATAAAATCATAAATTTATTACAAAGCCACATCTCAATCTCAAGAAATCCGCATAAAAATGCTTGATCCCTAGACACTTTTGATGTGTGTATATATGGTCAGTATAATGATCAACATAATGACCAGCATATTGCAATTTGCAATACTTAATGGTTATCAATATGCTGAGCGATTACTTTTCTGCGTTGATGTGACGCATGTATACCTTTGTATTTATGTACTTGTTCTTTTAAGGTATACAAGCAGCCGCCAGCGACTTCGTTCGCGTGGAGTTAGTTATGTTCCACTCCTATTGGTTGCATCGTGTTGTCATATAGCCTAAAGCCTTCCTGGACTAATGGGTTATCCAACGCAAAAAGAATTTTTCAAATCGGACCAGTAGTTCATGAGGTTAGCGCGTTCAAACAAACAAACCAATAAACTCTTCAACTTTATATAATTAGTATTGATTTTCTTACCATCGTATTTTACTGAAAATAAACTTATTTTCTTTCTTATTTAGTTTTTTATTACTTTTCAATTACGCTGTGATTTATTTATTAGTTGTTGTGCCAGCTCTTATTTTCTATTAACATCATTTCGTTTAGACCTCATTGAAAACCATTTTTCCAAATAACCTAAATAACCTTAATATCTGGGACAAGCTTATGTTCCCATTTACCTTTCTTTAAATACATTTTCCAGGAAAATATTGTATTTTTCTGTATTAAAAGTTAGAAAATAAATAAAAAGGAACCAAAGAAACGGAAAAAGTAATTTTCTGAGGATAGTGGTTTTGACAGTATATAGGAAATGAACGAGAAACAAATATTAGACAAGACTGTGCCCTGTAGGAAAGGAACATCAATCAAACAATATCTAACAGGGAAAATAAGTTACCTATATTACGGAATCGTTTACGGTTTTTTACATATTTTATTCATGACATCGCATATCAGCACAACTGTTTTGAAGAAATTCCTTACTTTTATTTTTCTATTCTCAATTCCTAATCGCATTTATGTAGTAAATGTATGCCACTACTTGTAATCACAGAAAACGTATACAACCAAAAAATGCGATTAAAACCGAATCATAATCCATAGTTTAAAAAAAAAACTAAAAAAACATGCTTTTAAAAAATATCAAACTAATAAGTTAAAAATAATTTTTAAAAAAGCGTGGGGCTCTTTGTGCCATGATTTTTGTATATTAAGCACCTCACGCTTTTTTAAAAATTATTTTTAACTTTTTAGTTTGATATTTTTTAAAAGGCATGTTTTTTTAGTTTTTTAAACTACATTTATTTACAACGTTTTAGCAGAAAAAACGAACGAACGAACGTATTGAAAACGGTGGGACATTAGACAAGAGTTAGAGACGGACAAACAAACAAACAAGCAAGCAAGCAAGCAAACATACAAGTGAAGCTAATAAAAAGCAAGTTTTAGCCTCCGTTTAAATATCAATTTAAGGCGTCGGAGTCTGACGCTGCATGTGGCGTGACGGGCTCGTTTAAGAGGCCGGAGCGCGTGGAGGATGGGGCTTCCGGAAAGAAGATCTTCCTAAGGAAGCGATCCAAACCAGGTGATGGCCAATGGTCATCTTCGGATGGCGGGACTGGCAAGGCCCGCAAAAAAATTAGTCGGCGCGAGGCCCAACAGAAGCCGAGCCGAACCAGCTCAGTCGAGCTGGCACGGGAAGGCTCTGAGCAGTCGGGAGGTGAGCCGGATGCCGTTGGCCCCAACTCGGAGCCAGCGGCAAAATTTGAAGAAGTCGTGGCTGCCGCGGTCAAGGGTGTGGCTTTGAAGAGGCTTCAGTCCTCTAAAGACAAAGCCATATCCGCAGCCACGGCTTCCATCATTGCGGCAGCGAAGGCCATCCACGTGGCACCCCCAGCGGACGGAGTGGCAGAATTGCGGGCGGAGATCGCCCACTTGACAGCCACCATGGAGCTCCTCCGAAAGGAGAACGAGGAGCTCCGAGCGGATCTGGCCGTGCTGCGAGCTGGCAGCCGCCGGGAAGTGCCACAGGAAGGGGCGCCACAAGGGCGGAGTGAGCGCGCGCCGGTCGAGGATCCGGGCCTGGTCCTGGTCCTTAAGGAACTGGCCGCCTTTCGGAGTCGGTTTTCGGCTCTGGAGGCCGTTGTTCTGCGCCCTCCACTCGCGGCGAGCCGGCCAGCCTCAGGCCAAAGGAAAGCGGCAACTTACGCTGCTGCTGCGGCCGCTACTGCCACAGCTGCAGGGAAGGTGAAGGCCAAGAGTGCGTCCGCACAGGCTCCAGCTGCGAAGGCCACAGTCCCTGCGGCAAAAAGGCAACCTCCACCACCTCCTACAACCCCTGCAGCCGATGCCGCCTGGCACGTAGCAGGGGAGAAGGAAAAGGCGGCTAAGGCTGCAAGGGCGGCCAGAAAGCAGCAGCGGCGGAAGGAGCGTAGAGTCGCGGCTAGGCTTCGTGCCCCGAAATCCGCAGCTGTAGTGATAACACTACAGCCGGAAGCGGAAAAGAAAGGCACGTCCTACCGCGACGTGCTCAATAAGGCCATGGAAGCGGTGAACCTCCAGGAGATCGGAGTCACCTCGGGCCTAAAAATGAGGATCACCGCGACCGGAGCCCGCATGATCGAGGTTCGTGGTGAGGCAAGTGGTCCGACTGCCGACGCTCTGGCTGAAAAGTTAAGAGCGTCCTTAGATGCGGTCGAGGCCAAAGTGTCCAGGCCCACCAAATGCGCTGACTTGCGTATCTTGGGTCTGGACGATACGGCGACGAAGGAGAAGGTGTTGGCTGCCATCGCCAGGACTGGGGGGTGTTCTGCGGAACAGATTAGGGTGGGCACCCTCCGACCTGACCGCACGGGGTTGCAAACCGCTACGGTGAGCTGCCCCGTGTCGGCGGCCGAGAAAATTGTTGGCGAGGGCCGAAGACTTCTGGTGGGCTGGGTTTCAGCGCAGGTGAAACTGCTAGAACCCAGACCTCTGAGGTGCTACCGCTGCCATGTGGGCCACCACGTGGGAGTGAAATGCACCTCGGAGGTGGACCGCAGCGGTCTCTGCTTCCGCTGCGGTCAGCCCGGTCACAAGGCCGGCTCGTGTGAAGCCGCTCCGCACTGCACAGTTTGTGCGGCAGCTGGTAAGCCGTCCGAGCACCGGGCTGGGAGTAGGGCCTGCGCCCCATCCACCAGAGGCAAAGCCAAGGGCCGGAGTAGGCCCTCCGCCACCACCGCCGTCGTCGCCGTAGCCGCAGCCTCTGCCGCTGCCGCTTCCAGCAACGCCGTTGCTGTCACTGCTGCCGCCGCAGTCACCGCGGCTGAGCCCTCACAAGGGACTCGGGAGGAGGCTGTTATGGAGTACCAATAAATGGCCCCATTACGCCTCCTCCAGGCGAACATCAACCACTGCGCCTCCGCTCAGGACCTTTTGCTCCAGAGCATGGCGCAGTGGTCGATTAACATTGCCGTGGTCTCTGAGCCGTACTTTGTCCCACCCAGGGATGACTGGGTGGAGGACCTCAACGGCTCAGTGGCCCTAATTTCGTCGGCCGCCGCTGGCACCCCGTCCCTCGAGGCCATCAAGAGAGGACGGGGTTGCGTAGCAGCAAGGTTCGGGGAGATAGTCGTAGTGGGGGTATACTTCTCCCCGAGCCGAACTCTTGCCGAGTTCCACAACTCCCTTGCGGAGTTGAGAGTCGTCGTCGTAGGGTTCCGATCCCTCCCCGTGCTCGTCCTTGGGGACTTCAATGCCAAAAATTTGGCTTGGGGTTCCCGGCTTACAGACACACGGGGCAGGATGGTGGAGGACTGGGCTCTGGAGACCGGCCTGGTCGTCCTAAACCGGGGTTCGGTCCCAACATGTGTGCGGGTGCGGGGTGACTCAGTGGTGGACATATCGTTCGCCAGCCCCGCTCTGTCGCCACATGTCCTTGACTGGCGCGTCATGGAGGAGGTGGAGACCTACTCAGATCACCGGTATATCCGGTTTGACGTCTCCGCCCAGACCTCCAGCGCGCCGGTCCGACCGGCCCCGGGTGGTCCGCGGTGGGCGCTGAAGCAGCTTGACCGGGAGCTCCTCCTGGAAGCTTCGATCGTGCAGGCCTGGGTGTTACCACCGGACAGGCCTGCTGACTCAAACGACGAGGCGGAGTGGTTCCGGGAGGCCATGTCCGAGATATGCGACATGGCAATGCCCCGAGTCAAGCCCGGGCGCGCCCGGCGTCAGGTGTACTGGTGGTCGCCGGAACTTACCTCTTTGCGCAAGGCGTGCGTGGCTGCGCGACACCGGTACACCAGGCATCGCAGGCTCCGTATTCGTCCGCCGAACACGGAGGCCATACAGGCGGAGCTTTACGAGGGATACAGAGCGGCGAAGACCGCCCTCCGAGTGGAGATCCAGCGGGCCAAAGGGCTGGCCCGTGAGGAGTTGCTGGGGACTCTGAACAGAGACCCGTGGGGATGCCCCTATAAAATGGTGCGAGATAAACTCCGCCCATGGGCTCCCCCGCTGACGCAGAGTCTCCGGCCTCAGCTCGTGGAGGACGTGGTGAGCGCTCTGTTTCCCTCGAGAGAGGAACATATTCCTCCACCCATGGCTCCGCCTCCTGCGGTGCCTGATGCGGACCACACCATCGACGACGACGATGCTCCAGAGGTGACCGAGGTAGAGCTGAGAGCGGCGGTACGTCGGCTGAATGCCAAAAATACCGCCCCAGGACCCGACGGCTTACCTGGAAAAGTCTGGGTTCTGGCCTTAGGGGCTCTCGGGCCTCGACTACGGGGGCTACTAAGCGCATGCTTGGAGAGGGGCCAGTTCCCACTTCGCTGGAAGACGGGGAAACTGGTCCTCATAAAGAAGCCAGGGCGCCCTGCGGACTCGCCGTCCGCTTACAGGCCCATTGTGTTGCTCGACGAGGTGGGCAAGCTCTTCGAAAGAGTCATTGCAGACCGCCTCGTCGGGCACCTCAGGCGAGCGGGCCCGGATTTGTTGTGTTTGTTGTTTGTTGTTGATGTTGTGTGCAGTTTGGCTTCCGCAGGGGACGCTCTACGGTGGACGCCATCATGCGCGTGCGAGCCCTTACGACAGGGGATGCTGTGGCCCGGGGTGGGGTTATCTTGGCGGTGTCTCTAGACATCGCCAACGCCTTCAACACCTTACCCTGGAGTTGCATCAGGGAGGCATTCCGGTATCACCGGATGCCGACCTATCTCTGTCGAGTGGTCGAGGCCTATCTGACGGACAGGGCCATAATCTACCCCGGTCACCAAGGAGTGTGGAACCGGCGAGAGATGTCGTGCGGTGTTCCACAGGGATCGGTCCTGGGACCGCATCTGTGGAACATCGGGTACGACTGGGTGCTGCGCGCCGACCTCCCTACCGGCGTCAGCGTAGTTTGTTACGCTGACGACACGCTAGTCCTGGCACAGGGGAGGTCGCACCAGGCGGCGGCTGACGCAGCGACCCTCGGGGTTGCGACAATCGTCAACAGGATCCGGCAATTGGGACTCGAGGTGGCCCTGCAGAAGTCCGAGGCCATGTGCTTTCATGGTCCTCGGAATGCGCCACCGTCGGGTTCCCACATAACGGTAGGAGGGGTTCACATCGGCGTCGGGTCGACGATGAAGTACCTGGGACTCGTCCTCGACAGCCGGTGGAACTTCGAGGAGCACTTCCGACGTTTGGCACCCAGACTGGAACGGGCCGGGGCTGCCCTAAGGCGGCTCCTCCCCAATCTAGGGGGACCAAACGCCTCCTGCCGGAGGCTCTATGCGGGGGCCGTGCGGTCCATGGCCCTTTACGGGGCACCGGTGTGGGCGCGGTCGCTAAGGAAGCGACCAGCCCGGTGCCTGACCGCGTCCCAGAGGGTCATGGCCGTTCGGCTGATACGGGGATACCGTACGGTCTCCGCTGAGGCGGCGAGCCTTCTTGCCGGATTGGCGCCATGGGATCTGGAGGCCAAAGTCCTCGCCCACATGTGGGAGTGGCGAGAGGAGGCAAAACGCCGGGGCATAACTCCGCTGCCGCGAGATATGGCGGTACGGCGGAAAGAGCTCCGGCGGGATCTCATGGCAACATGGAGAGTGCGATTGTCGCAACCCAGTGCTGGGCACGCCACAATAGCGGCGGTAAGTCCCCTCTTTGAGGAGTGGCTAGAGAGGCGCCACGGCGCCCTCACCTTCCGCCTGGCGCAGGTCCTCACCGGACACGGTTGTTTCGGGAGGTTCCTATTCCGTATAAGGCGGGAGGAAACGCCAGGGTGTCACCATTGTGTGGATCGCCCTGAGGACACGGTGGAGCATACGGTAGAGGTCTGCCCGGCTTGGGTAGAGCACCGCCGTGTCCTCGTAGCGGCGATCGGCGGTGATCTCTCGCGTCCGACCCTGGTCCAGGCCATGGTCCGGAGCGAGAGTGCATGGCAGGCCGTCACCTCCTTCTGCGAAGCAGTAATGCTGGCAAAGGAGGAGGCGGAGCGCGTGAGGCAACGGGAATCCCAGCGCCCTCACGCCACTAGCCGCCGCAGGAGACGCCCTGGTCGGGAGATGACACCAAACTCCCAGCCACCGTAGGCGCGGGCCTGCGGGCGGTGAGCAATGGGCAGCTCGCCGCCCGGTAAGGACCAGGCCCGAGTCGACGGCGCGTCGTGTTTCACGCGCGCCTCAAAGAGATGTCAGCACATCGTGACGGGGTCCACGAAGACCGATGCCTCCTGGGTCAGGGTTGCGGGTTGGTTAAACAAGAAACCGTGGCCCTGGCCGTCCCACAGGCAAGTGAAGAAACACGGGTGGGTTTTAGTCAGTAAAAGTCTGACACGCCCTTCCGCTCCGCCCAGAGCGGAAGAAGTCATTTGATGATTTCCCATCCTAACAAAAAAAAAAAAAAAGGTGGAAAATGTTGTTGGTTACACATATTATGTCCGTTTTTTTCTGTAAAATGTAATGTCAGGGTTTGTTTTCCCTAATAAATAACGTGGGCACAGAGACAGACTCGAAAAGCGGAGTTAATTTTTAATGATTTTGTATAGAAATAGATTAATATTTTATATAAGATAGGTAATAGTCAAAATTGCTAAGAGTCTAAAGAAATCCACCCAGAAAACAGCAAATCTCTTAATTATTTATTAATTACTGTTCTGCTTACTACAATAGAAAGGATTTCAAAGTAAACACTTTGTTAATTAAACAAATTGCTTATTACAGATGAAACTTCGCTTTCCCTAAGTCCTCGGTTAATTTTCGCAGGGAACCGTAACTCATGTGTTGGTGTCGGTGATTGCGTTTTGATATTAAGCTAAGCTTAGTGTAATGTATGGTTATTATATTCCAATTTAGTAGGGCCAATTACCATAGAAAATAATGTTAATTGTCGGAAATTACTGAAAATGTTAACATTTGTAGTGACACACACACAAAAGGTTATCGATATCTTGCTGTTGAAATGAAATCACTTAATTACGCATACGTATTAGCAAATGCTAATACGTATACGTAGATGTGACGCGTAATTTTCCCTGTACTGATTACTTTTTGTTAATTGACATCCGTGAAGAAAAATATCAATGACTTGAGGACGGGTCTGAGCAGTTGTGCCAAATGTTGTTGTGTCGGGAGTTTGCTCGTGGAGGGTCTTTAGATCAATCTCCCTCTGGTAGAGAATTGTTAGTCGTGTTGTTGGGTTTAACATTGCATCATCTCACTCAACTGCCGTCTTCCTTTCTATTTACTCAGCTTTTTTGAGTGAATAGGCTTTTAATAAACTAGCGTGCTTTACCATCAACGATTGCATCACAGCATACCATAGGATTGCGTTCAAGCATTAGTTTATAGTTATATATATTTATAAATCGCCAATTCTTCTTGAGCTAGTTTGGATATACACTCCAGCCTTCTTCGTGTTAGAAGAGATTTTAATCTGCAGTGGTTCATTAATACGCTGGGATTATTATAATTATTATCCCCGGAACTACAGAATAATTAATCACTACAATAAATTAAAATAATATTTTAATATTTACATATTGATGCACGTTATGCAATTCGGGTTTTGGGCGAAGATAAAGGTAAGTAAAATTTAATATGTTATGAATGCAAAGGAGGCAAGAGTCACATATTTGTCGTGGATCTTCAGTATCATTTCGATTAATGTTACTCATTTGAGTTATATAGTTACATAGCCACTATAGACAGCCTCCGTGGCGCGGCGGTAGCGGACGCGGCCGCTGCGGAAGGTGGCGCCGGTTCGATCCCCGCACAGTGCAAGTATTTGTATGCATGAATATGAATATTTACGTGCCTCGGAAAGCACGTTAAGCCGTTGGTCCCGGTTGCCATACGAACATCTAGTGGCAGTCGTTACGGGTCGTTGGAGCCCTCACAAGTCCAACAATTGGTCTAACTGCAATGCTTCGATGTCGCCTTCGGGTTGTGGAGGTCAGACGGTAGTCGCTTCACGGAAAGTGTCGAAGTTTAGCCATATCAGCAGTTGGACTGGTAAAGCGGACCCCAGACTCCAAAGCTGAAAAGGCTTCGGATGCGACTGGGATTAATCGCTAACAATGATGATGATTTGAGTTACATAGTAGTGGGGCAAACGCTCTGACGTTATTTTGAACGTTACGTGGACAGAGTCTTTTTGGAAAGTGGCGATCATCGAACGGTCACTTTGTACTGAGGCGCGGATAAAGTCACTTCTCCGAGGGTATATTTAGACTTCGTGCTTTAATTCAAAACTCACCTACGAAATGGAACCCTTACCACTACACCAACATGCTGACGACCCTATCGCTCCGCCGTCGCTGACGTCGTCATATTTTACATGCTTTTTATTAGCTTTACTTATATGTTTGCTTGCTTGCTTGTTTGCTTGCTTGCTTGCTTGCTTGTTTGCTTGCTTGCTTGCTTGCTTGCTTGCTTGCTTGCTTGCTTGCTTGTTTGTTTGTTTGTCCGTCTCTAACTCTTTGGACTACGAGTGACCGACTCATTACTGTAAAATTTCCGACCGGTTTCAATACGTTCGTTCTTTTTTTTTTTAAGAATATCGAACTAAAAAGTGGAAAATAAATATAGTTTAAAAAACTAAAAAACATGCTTTTAAAAATATCAAACTAAAAAGTTGTAATAATTTAAAATAAAATATTAAACAAAGAAACAAAATTGAACAAGTTGAACAATCGCAGTTGGGGGACTGTTCTATGGAATACTTGTTTATCTAGCTAAGAAGTCCCCCAACTGCGATTGTTCAACTTGTTTCTACCCTTTCAGTTCGTTAGAGTTTTATGCAGGCGGGTTTTTTGTTTTTAAATAATATTTTTTATTTCTATCTTTTTAGTTTTAACAAATTATGTTTTTAATGTTGGAAAACTTAAAAATTGTTTAATTTCTTTTTTTATCGTTCCATTTAATATTAAAAGTGCACGTTATATACTTACATATTTTCTAATGAGTATTTTAAATCCTTCATTTTAAAATCAATTCGATAAGTTTGGTTAATAAAAATTACCTCATAATTATGGCGTCAAACATCCGCCATTTTGTTTTTTTTTTTTTTAATGACACCGTCTAAGACAAATCTAACGATGTCTTAAATGTGAAAATCCGTTAGCAGGTTCTGGAGATACAAGATAATAAAGAATATTACATACATTCATATGTACAAGATACGCGCTTTGTGCATGCCTCCGAATGTAATTCTGTTTATAATTTTGCAAAAAATTGAAACTGACTGACTTTTGTGCTGAAATTTCTAAGTGTACATTAATTACGTAGTTACGGACGACAGCAGGTCAAGCTACCCCAAACGGTCAGATATTTCCAATCAACATAGAGCCTTAATGCTGTAGAGATAAAGTTGAAAATCTAATGAGGAAATCTGACAGATTGTAGTAGGTTGATGTGATGTCGTCTGTACATAGGTTTGGTATTGTTTCAATGTAGGTTTCTGGATTTATCATTGTTATTTTTTTTAAATGCCTTATCATTGAATTTTCATCTTGTTTTAGTCTTTTCAGTTGATTTTTAATTGTAGTTATCCATGCGAGTGGTTTTTTTGTTTATTTAATTATTAATTAATTTATGTCTTCTTAGTTAAGAAATATTACGTAACCGGATTAATTCCTTAAATGAGTTTATGTCATGTGGTTGATTTAGCAATTCGTTAGGGTTAAGAAAACTGATATCAAGTACGGAAAGAGTCCTCACTCTACTCAAAGCAACGTAAGCTTGACCTTTTGCAAATAAGTTTCTACTTAAATCTACAACTGCTGGGTCTAAAGTTGTGATCTGTTGTTTATGCACCGTCACTGTCCAGCATAAAGTTAAGGGAAACATTCGTCGCTAAGATTGAGCGACGAATGTTTCCCTTAACTTTACTGTAAGCCTTTACCACGTAAAGCATCAAATTTTGTAGCACGAGGCTGGATCCAGACTCCAATACCAGGTAGTTCCCTTGTTATACTTGTGTCATCGAGCTCCACAAATACCGCCTGTGGTAGTTTTCCTGGCTCCAAATGCTTCCTGCGTAGTGCTGGCCAATCTATTCGTCGGATAATACCCATAGCACCGTTAATCAGCCCATGGTTAGCACTGATGTTCCGTCTTAGCATGGCTCGAGAGCTTATACCTAATTTGAGTTGGTTTGGTATACTACCTGATTTATTGGGATCTTCAGGTATGTATTCCTCTCGTGGTTTTTGACCATATGTTTTAGGATCAAATGAGATGTCTACAGCACTATTATTGTATACTTTTGTGAGCTTTTATAACTTTTCTGTCATGGTCGCGTTTTATACATAATATTAATGTAGCATATTTTTTTTCTTTCCATTTATAATTTATACTGCACGTTTTAATAGTTATTTACTTATGAAATTGCCATTCTGCAGTACTGGCCATTTCAAATAAAAAAAAACCTGTTTGGCTAATAATTCTAATTTCAAATTCAATTTATCTTGCTTTTTTGTTTGTTTCAACATGGAGTTCTTTTTTTCCAAAAGTAGTCATTTGTTTATTGATTAGTGGTACATTTCCATCACATTTTAATCTTTTTCGTCATTATGGATACGTTAAAAATTCGAGTAATTATGGAATATGAGTACCGTTATGCTAACAACGCGGCACAAGCGGCACGAAACATCTACGACTTTTACGGAGCTAACACTACAAACCAACGCAGCACTTGTTATTGGTTTGCTCACTGCCGTTCTGGGAATTTCGACTTTAAAAATGAACCCTGCAGTCGTCTGAAGACTTTTGGTCGACAATCACGAATTGAAGACGATTGTGGAAACTGATGATACACAAATTACGGCTGATATAGCAACAGCTTTCGACAAAACAAACAAAAAATACAAAGTATATTGGACCTTAAGTGTTGAATTGGCAAGGTAAAATATCTTGCCAAATGGGTGCCCTACGAACTCAGTGATCGCCAGCGCGAGGTACGCGAGACGTGCCTGGCAGTGCTCAACAGACAAACAAATGTAGGAACTTTGAAAAACATTGCATTGCATTAGCAAACAGAAACCATTTTTCATAGCAGGTAATGCTATGAAAAATGGTTTCTGTTTGCTAACCGCAAGCGCTTAGCAAGTTGATTAGATCCTGGTTCAGCACCTAAACAATGCCCCAAACGAAATCTTACCCCTAGAAAAGCGATGGTCCCTGTTTGGTGGTCTAACCGGTGTGATTCATCACATCTTCTTACCAAACGGGATGAGCATTACTGCAGATGTGTACTGTGAATAACTGAACACAATGATGGAGAAACTGGCACATCTCCAACCAGCATTGGTCAATCGCTCCTCTCCGCTGCTCCTGCACGACAACACGCGACGCATACCGCACAACAGATAGTCTTCAAGTTGCAATAAAAGGTTGATGGAGTTGGAGGCTCTTCATCATCCGCCCTACTCACCAGACCTTTCGCCTACAGACTACTACTTTTTCCCGAATTTGAATAGATTTTTTTTTAAATTAAATTATAAACTAGCGCTTGACCGCAATCCCGCCTGATGGTAAACAGTGACGCAGTCGTTGATGGTAAAGCGCACTATTAGTTTATTAAGAGCCTATTCACTCTAGCCTTGATGACATTCAAATTGTAGTCCGACGGAAACACCGCCGCGGGAAACGCTTCACGTGTTAACAACGTAAGGGTGGAAACTTGCCGTACGACGGGTCGTCCGATGGTGGAACGGAGATGGGGGAATTAAATCTTGCAATTCCCTCGCACACTCCCCAAAATGCATCCTATAGAAGACCGAAAGGCTGGCTACTCTACACCTGTGCTCTGGGCTTTGGAGACCGTCTCGAGTTAAGTCAGGGTTACCAATCAGCCTCTTCGCCCACCTCTCCACTGAATCCAAAGTGGCCAGGTGACACTTAGCAGCACCAGCCCAAATGTGGCTGCAGTACTCCACACGAACCGACCAGTGCTTTGTACAACATTAAAAGCTGTCCTGGTGCGAAGTACCGCCGGACCCTTGCGATAACGCCAAGTTCCTTGGCAGCCTCCTTGGCTTTGGACTCAATGAACCGCCCAAAGTTTAGGGTGGAGGAAATCTCAACTCCCAAAAGCTGAAGGCGGTCGGTACACTCCAAGGATACATTTTGAAAAGTAGGAGCCAAGGTGAACGGGCTCCTTGTGGGGGTGAAAAGACACGCCTGTTTTTTGGCGGTATTGAATGCTACAAGTTTGGCATTGCCCCATTCGGAGACTGCCACTTGCCTCTCGTCCAGCTGATTTCTTTAAGAATCAATAAACTGCCACTGTGTTGGCAAAAATACATTGATTGCATGGGTAATTACTTCAATTAATACAAAAGATTTTTTTTCCTATTTAACGGCAATTTTATATTTAAAGACTTTTTTATATAAAATATATTTAGAATCAATATTTTTATTAAAATCAGTGATTAAAATCCTTAATTTTGATACCCAACTCGATATGCTTGGTAGAAAATAACATGTAATTCTTTTTTTTGTTCCATTTAATATTATGTTATATACATATTTAGAATCAGTGTTTAAAATCCTTCATTTTGATATCCCACTCGATATGCTTGGTAGAAATGTATTTCTTCATATCTCACATTATGGCGTCATACATCCGCCATTTTGGATTTTTTAAAATGTCACCTGTCTAGTAGCAGTTGGGCAATTAAGTCAAATCTAACGATACCTCAAATGTGAAAATCCGTTCAGCGGTTCTAGAGATACTAGGTAATAAAGAATAATACATACAAGATAGGAGCTAAAAACATAACCCTCCTGGCAGTCGGGTAAAAAGCGTGAGGCGCTTTGTGCCTTAATTTTTGTATATTAAGCGCCTCTAGCTTTTTTTTTTTAATTATTTTTAACTTTTTAGTTTGATATTTTTTAAAAGCATGTTCTTTTAGTTTTTTAAACTATATTTATTTTAAAGAAGCTTCTAGGATCTAATAATAATATTTGTTGAGAACAACATAAAAGGATCGTCTTACCAAGTCCGATATAAAATTAAAAAGTACAAAAAAGTTGTCTTTGGCTTGCGTTGCCGTCTCGTTCCATTTGACATTGCAACATTTCACTCTCTTACTGCGGACCTTCAACCGAAACGCACGCGTCCATTCGATTAGTGCTGTAAGTGATTATAATAAACTGTCTTGTGATAACAATAAAAGGTGTGCACAACAACATACAACGACTATCATTCCCAACTCCTGGCAGTCTCTCCGGCACCGCACCTAAAGTCAACAGTCCACTAAGAAAAACCTATGCGCGGCCATCTTGTCCCGCACATAATGGTCCTTACATCGCCGTTAAGCATAATGGTCCTTACATCGCCGTTAAGCAACATCTCGTGAGCCTTGCCGGAGTTGGTGAGTGATTTAAAACTAAATCTCTCCGTTGTTACCTGTCGTCTCGTCACATTCAGCAAGTTACAGCACAACGAGTACGAGTGGGCTATTTCGACCACGTGGACGGCCATCCTTTGCCGTACCTACATAAGGGCAAGCAGAAGAGCATCAAAAAAGAGCCCCATTGGATTTCGCAGAGACTAAAAGAGGTACCTACACAACACACGAACGTGCCATTTTATGTGGTTTTCGCTCAACCCTTGCGGTGCCGGCCATTACCCCATTTCACATTGGCGCGCTGGCAGCGGAACAATATCCCACAAATAGGGCGTCGTGTTAGGTTCCCAGCGGCTCCAATCAATTTTGGACTCATCAAATTAAGTGAACAACATAAACCAACTTGAAGTTAGCAGTGGAAGAGTCTACGGTGGAAGACAAAAATTTTTGTTGCAACGTTGGTAGCGCTCTCCTCGGCGCGAGCGCCATTCGTCGAGCGAGCAACAGCGGCGCCACTTTCAGGCACGCGAACACAACGAGTCTGCGAGCGCCGCGGTGGCAAGACACGCTACGCAACTACGCACGCCATTTTATTTTTTATCTCGTGCTAAAGTGTTAAACCAACTATTTGCAGTGAAATCATAATCATCCATCAACATCCATTGCTATAAATCGGGTTTTAGAGACAGTAGAATTCAAATTTATTATTAAGTGCCGTATAATTGTAATTATTGTGATTTGCTCAAAAATGGCAGACCTCAAAGGTCTCATAGCCTCACGCGGCTATGCAAAGGCTAGCTTTACTCGCATTACTAAAATGCTCTCGTCGCCGGAAATCACAGGTATGTTAGCAATCAGAGGTGGTAGTTATTAAAGAAACAAGTCAGGACGTTACAATATTCGTGTATTATACATTTGAATTACATTTACAACCAGAACTTAGTCATTAAGATAGAAACACAATAATAATCACTGAGCACACAACAATATGTCAAACAATAGCCAGCAGCTCTTAATATCAATATAGAAAATATAGTTCTTACAGAGTTTACACGATGATGTTTACCAGTCGGAGTCCGTTGTCAAAAAAGAGACACGAGCGGGTAGGCAACGCCTTTTATAGTGAGTTTGAGGTGGGGTTGCCAGTCGTCGCTAGCAGGTATGTCAATCTTTCGTTTGAAAAGTACAAGTGAAAGGCTTAAAGAGGTATTTTCTGAGTATACAAGGCTATGTGTCGCCATCAGCATGGTTAGTGAAAAAGACGCTGAGGACCCCAGCGAGCTCGAGGAGCACTATATCGAGCTCCTAGCTACGATAGATGAAGCCCTTAATAAGGCGAGCACGTGTCATATCGCTAGTAGTAATAATTCAAGAATAAAATTGCCGCACGTGTCAATACCCAGTTTTAGTGGAAAGTACACTGAATACTATGAATTCATAAATGTTTTTACTGCTATGATTCACAAGGACAGTTCACTGGCACCAGTGCAAAAATTATACTATTTAAAAAGTTTTCTTACGGATGAACCACAGTCTTTAACCTACCATTAACAGATGACAGTTACGGGCAGGCCCTAAAATTATTAAGAGAGCGTTATGATACCAAAATCAAAATAGTTCATGAACATATTTGTGCAATTCTAGACTTACCAAATATAACAAAGTCTACTTCAACTAATATACGCATTTTGATCTCAGATATTAAACAAAACTTAGCCGCGCTCAAGAACCTGCGTGAGCCAGTGGATTCATGGGACAGCGTTATCGTCTGCATCATCATGCGGAAGCTGGACATGGTAACGAACCGCGCTTTTCAGCTTGATAGGGACAGCAAGGAGCTTCCAACCATTCAAGAGCTAATAAAGTACTTGGAGAAGCGTGCGCTTGCCATGGAGTCAATGGATGTTAACCAGCGACCACAGGCTCACCGGTTTGCAGCACACACGGTAGCTGCCAACTCATCATCACCATGTATATTCTGTAAGTCTATTGATCATAGATTGTTGCCCCACTTTCAAACTTGCAACGCAAGGCAAGCGCTTGGAATTTGCACGCTCAAACAAGCTATGCAGGGTTTGCTTATCGCTACACAAGCGCAAATGTAAATTTCATTTTAAATGTACAGAATGCAAAGGGGATCATAACACGCTTTTGCATGGAATTGAGTCGGAGCAACCCAGCCCTCCGGTTACCTTGCTTTCTAATCAGAATGATGCACAAGCTCAAGTTTTGTTGCCTACAGCTGAGGTCAAGCTAATAACAAGCTCAGGTACTGACATTTATCTGAGATGTCTTCTCGACTCTGGGTCACAAGCTTCATTTGTCACAAGCAGGGTTGTTGACATGCTGGGTGTTGCACCAATTCACACCAAAACAAATATTATAGGCATCACAAATACTGAGCAAGCTGTCAATAACAGTGTAAGCTTAACTATATATTCTACTGTATACCCATTCAAGATTCAAGTTATTTGTCATGTTGTCGACACCATCACTACAAAATTACCACAACATCATTTCGATGTGTCATCAATTACATTCCCTGCCAATAATTGTAAGCTAGCTGTCGCAACATTCAATGTGCCAGGTGATGTGCATGTTTTGATTGGAGCTGACATTTTTTTCCAGGTCCTGTTGCCGCAGCCTGATGTGGTGGTATCACCTACTGCGAGCAACCAACAGCCTGCAACAAGTTCAGCCTCCCTCGAGCAACCATCTATAGTGCACACCGCATTCGGGGACATCGTCGCTGGCCGCAGCAACACAAGAACAAACAATCAGGTTGTATTGTCTTGTAATAAATGTAATTCTAGTCTTAGTGATGATTTAAAAGTCTTCTGGAAAACAGAAGCAGTGCCTGAAATCTTCCCAGAGCAACTACCGGAACATGAATACTGCGAGACCCTTTTCAAAGACACCACAGTGCTTGAAAACAATAAGTTCACAGTAACAATGCCTATTAAAGTTCCGTTAGAGCAAGTCAATTCTGAACTAGGGGAGTCTTTTCCATTAGCACTTAAAAGGTTTTACAACCTAGAGAAGCGATTGCATAAAAACGCGACGCTTCACAAAGAATACACAAAATTTATTAACCAATATATTTCTTTGAAGCATGGTCAATATCGTGACATAGGTAGCTATGATTTGTCAAAGGACCCAGTCTACTTTTTGCCTCACCATGCAATTATAAAGGAGTCCAACAAAACAACAAAACTTAGGACAGTATTTGATGGGTCCATGCCCACTACCAACAAAGTTTCATTATATAATATATTAATGAATGGTAAAGTGGTTCAGAGGGATTTATTTGAGATTTTATTATTGTTTCGATTAGAAAAGTTCTTCTTCATTTGCGACATAAAAATGATGTTTAGATGTATTGATTTGGACGCCTCACAGAGGTCAGTACAGAACATCTTGTGGCGTGAATCCCCTGTTGAAGATGTGAAATGCATCCAATTAAACACTGTCACATATGGTCTTAAGTCCTCATCTTTCCTTGCGACTCGATGCCTAATTGAGTTAGCAAATAAGTATCAAGATCAATTCCCATTAGCATCATCAATTTTAAAAAATAACACTTATGTCGATGACATCCTATCGAACAGTAACTCGGAACAACAATTACTTAAAATGCAGTCTGAACTAATTCAATTGCTTGCTCTTGGAGGATTTCAGTTACACAAATGGGCCTCTAACTGTGGTAGGGTACTTTCAAACGTTCATAGGGATAGCCATCACTTTGGTGAGATTGACTTGCAGAAACATGATGTGTCAGTCAAGACATTGGGGGTACAGTTCAATGTAGAGGAAGATATGTTCACAACTACTACTCCTAAACCTTATGCTAGTAGTACGAACTCGAAGCGTGATATTTTGAGCTATATCTCCAAGTTTTTTGATCCCATGGGTTTAAGTGGGCCTATACTTGTGCCTGCCAAGATCAGCATGCAACAAATCTGGTCCACTAGCACAACCTGGGACTCTGCTTCACCTGAAAATATACAGGCTATGTGGGAGAACTTTATAAAGAATTTGACCCAAATGAGGCAGATCTCTGTTCCCCGCTGTGTTAAGCCTCACGATGCAGTCCTGGTGCAGCTAGTTGGCTTTGCTGATGCATCATCAGTGGCATATGGCTGTGCTCTATACTTACGCACCATTGATTCCCATGGTAAAGTGCATGTTTCACTCCTTTGTTCAAAATCGAGGATCAATCCCCTCCATAAGCAGCTAAGCATCCCACGACTGGAGCTGAATTCTGCTTTGCTACTTGCCCGCTTGACACACAAGGTATCACAAGCACTAGCCACAAGTATTCAAGTTAGTGACACATTTCTCTTTTCCGACTCTCAGATTATCTTAGCATGGTTAAAGACCGATGCTACAAAACTGCAGACATATGTAGGGAATAGGGTCAGAGCGATTTTGGAGTCTGCGCATGGCTGTCATTGGTACTATGTAAATACTGCGGATAACCCAGCCGATTGTCTCAGCAGGGGTCTCAAGCCACTTGAGCTCAAAGACTTTGATTTATGGTGGCACGGTCCATCCTTCTTGTTAGGTAGGACTTGTACTTTTCAATCAGAGTGCGACCTGCCTGATGTCCTGCCAGAATTAAAACATATTGATAGTAAGATTGTATGTGCAACTATCAGTAGTCAGGACTTTGATGTCATTGAACATTTAAAAAGGTTTTCAAATATTAATAAAATAATTCGTATACTGGCTTATGTACTCAGATTTTACAATAATACAAAATGTAAGGTAGATAAACACACAGGCTTTTTGTCTTCAATTGAAACTGAAGGATCATTGCACATGATTGTAAAGCATGAGCAGAAAAAATTCTATGCTAATGAAATAAAGTGTTTAACATCTCTTACTCCTGTTAGTGGTAGTCTGAAGCCTCTTTCTCCATTTCTAGACGATATTGGTCTCATACGGGTGGGAGGGCGCTTACATCATGCGCCTATTGCATATGCCAAACAGCATCCCATTGTTTTACCTAAAGACTCTGATATCACTATCCTAATAGTGAGAGATGAACACTTAAAACTGCTCCATGCTGGTCAACGACTAGTCTTAACCTCTCTTAGACAACGATTTTGGATCGTAGATGGTCTACGGACAGTAAAAAAAATATTACATAAATGTATAATATGTTTCAGACTGTAAGCTGCTGCGACAACTCAGCTGATGGGTTCCATGCCTTCTGTTCGAGTCACTGCTGGAGGCAGAGCATTCCAAAGAATTGGAACGGACTTCGCTGGGCCTGTTTCAGTCAAAAACAGCAGAATAAGGAAACCAATCATAGGAAAGGGTTACATGGTTTTATTTGTTTGTTTCACCACTAAAGCAATTCATCTAGAACTTGCTTCTGATCTGACTACAGAGACTTTTTTAGCTTGTTTTAAGCGATTCATTGCTAGACGAAATTTGCCCAGCGATGTTTACTGTGATAATGGCTCTACATATAAGGGGGCAAGGAATCTGTTAGATGAGTTGTATCGCTTACATGCCTCTCGAAGCCATCAGACTACAGTACAGGCTTATGCTCTTGAGAAAGGCATTCAGTTCCATTTCATACCAAGCTATAGTCCTGTATTCGGTGGGCTTTGGGAGAGCGGTGTCAAAAGTGTAAAGCACCATTTAAAAAGGGTTATAGGAAAGGCATTGTTAACATATGAACAACTCAATACTGTTTTAGTTGAGATTGAGGGAGTCTTAAACTCTCGACCATTAACTGCTGTAACTTCAGACCCTAACGATTTTTCTTATCTATCTCCTGGCCATTTTCTAACTGGTGCACCTCTTAATAATATTCCAGAACATGGTCTGGCTAGTTCTAAGTCTCTACTTCAATTCTGGTCTACAACTGTAAGCATGAAGCAAAACTTTTGGAAATTTTGGAGCAAACATTATCTTACTATGTTGCAAAGTAGACCTAAGTGGCGGGATAGCATGCCCAATGTCACTATGGGTAGTTTAGTAATCTTAAGAAATGATAATGCCGCTCCCTTACATTGGCCCATGGCTCGCATCACAAACCTATTTCCAGGCAAAGACGGCAAGGTTCGTGCTGTCGAAGTTCAGACAGCAAATGGCCACAGGCACAATAGGTCTATTACAAAAATATGTGTATTGCCACTAGATAACTAGTTAGTTTATTCAGTCTTATTTTCTATTTTTGTTTAAATCTCTATCTCATAGGCTAGCCCTAGATAGGCAGTTATTTCATTTATATTCTTTTATTTTATAGAATTAAGTTAAAAATGTTGTAAATGTAAACATAGTTGTACGACATTCACTATAACTTTGTTTAAAATACTTGTCTTAAGTTGTATATTGTCATAGTTTTACAGAGCTTCACAGAATCTTGTACATAAGCAATATATAATAATAAATAATGTTCAAAAGCATTGTCTCTTATATACTACTACTAAATACTTATATACTTTTGTAATTTTTGGAACAGTAACTTCATACGAGCGTCATGGCTCAGAAATCATTGTATTGTATCCTTAACATTTGGAACCATAACTTCATAGGAGCGTTATAGCTCAGAAACCATTGTACCCTTTTTCTCCGAGGCCGCAACTTATGTTGAGAACAACATAAAAGGATCGTCTTACCAAGTCCGATATAAAATTAAAAAGTATAAAAAAGTTGTCTTTGGCTTGCGTTGCCGTCTCGTTCCATTTGACATTGCAACATTTCACTCTCTTACTGCGGACCTTCAACCGAAACGCACGCGTCCATTCGATTAGTGCTGTAAGTGATTATAATAAACTGTCTTGTGATAACAATAAACGGTGTGCACAACAACATACAACGACTATCATTCCCAACTCCTGGCAGTCTCTCCGGCACCGCACCTAAAGTCAACAGTCCACTAAGAAAAACCTATGCGCGGCCATCTTGTCCCGCACAATATTAAAGCGCAATCAGATATTTTAAAGTTCACAGCTTGAATGCATAGTCATGTAAGAATATATTTGTTCCTCATCTATGGTCAGTAAATAATTCATTTATAACTTCCCCAAAATTCGCGTACAAGTACTCGAGCATCGACCACGAACATTTTATGAAATTTTTTCCTGACACGATTTACCATGCGGTGATAAATGTGGTAACAACATTCAGGTATGTACTTCGTACAGTTAGTTGTGCTGGCTTTATATTGGTAGTAGTAGTTACAACGGTTTACAGTTATGAAAAGTCTGTGAATTCTTAAAAATATCCGGGTAAATTTTGTAGTCTGAGTAATGTTCGAATAACAGATTATAAAGTAGGAGAAGGGGAGGGGTAGGTTACATAGATATGATGTGTCTCTTTTTAAAAAGACACCCCACTTTTTTCTTCAGCACCCCAGTAAATCATAAAAAAGACACACATGATGGAACATAAATAAAATGTTCGCTGCCGCCATCTCAGATTTTAATTTTGACCGCAGTAACGACTTGAACATCCTCGAAAACTATTAAACTATACCGAGAGAAGAAAGAGAAAGAAGAAGAAGGAGAGGGTTTCGTTATCGGTAAACGATTTTTAGTTACGTAACGTTTTCTCGTTTGCCACAAGCTTCGTCAGAGAACTTCGTTCCAATAGCCTGCCCCGTCACCATTAATTTTTACATGCTTTTTATTAGCTTCACTTGTATGTTTGCTTGCTTGCTTGTTTGTTTGTTTGTCCGTCTCTAACTCTTTGGACTACGAGTGAGCGGCTTATTACTGTAAAATATCCCACCGTTTTCAATACGTTCGTTCGTTCGTTTTTTCTTTTTTAAAGGATTTCGAACTAAAAAGTTGAAAATAAATATAGTTTAAAAAATTAAAAAAACAGCTTTTAAAAACATCAAACAAAAAGCTAAAAATATTTTTTTAAAAAGCGTGTGGCGCTTAATACAACGTGTAACATAAAGGGTATATACATAACAAAGGCATGGCATCTTTACATGATATCAAACGATATTGGAAGGGTTTTTTAATCCTATCTCTTTATATCAGGAAGTTATGAGGAAAATCACCGCCTGGGATAGGCTACTATCATACTAGTCGCACAGAGATATTGAAGACATTTATCGGATTTTGGCAAGTAACGTGACGGGTAACGAGTAGTTATTAACGTATGTAGTGTGCTGCCGCGTTTGTTATGATTTTATTTTAAGAAACACACGAAACCGAAAATTTGGTACTAATTATTTTTGTATTTTATTTTGAGTTGCAACCCTTCCGATATCGTTTGATATCATCTAAAGATGCCATGCCCTTGGTATGTATATACCCTTTTTGTTACACGTTGTATACAAAAATTATGGCACAAAGCGCATCACGCTTTTTTAAAACTTATTAGTTAACTTTTTAGTTTGATATTTTTAAAAGCATGTTTTTTTTTTTTAGTTTTTTAAACTATATTTTTGTTAGCTTCACTTGTATGTTTGCTTGCTTGTTCGTTTCTCCGTCTCTAACTCTTGGACTACAAGTAAAATGTCCCACCGTTTATATTATTAATTATTAGTATTAATTTGGGCAGACAAAGTATTTAGTTTAGATTTAGTTACTTGGGTAACGCATCCTTACGAATTTTAGCACTTGCTATTCTGTCTGTTGGAGATCAAGAAAAGTTTGGTAAAAACAAATAAGTACCACTTAAGGGTTCGTGTTTATCCGTATATTATATAAAAAAGAATATCGAATTAAAAAGTTGAAAATAAATATAGTTTAAAAAACTAAAAAAACATGCTTTTAAAGAATAACAAACTAAAAGTTAAAAATCATTTTAATATTTAATTTATGACAATAGTATATAAACAATACTAGTATAAATGAGAAAAAAGCGTGAGGCGCTTAATATACAAAAATTATGGCACAAAGCGCCTCACGCTTTTTTCCCATTAATGTTTTTTTTTGTTTTTAAACTATATTTATTTAAGAATCTTCTTCAATTTAAGAATCTAGGACATGAAAATAATTTTTCCTAACTACTAAAACTAGGTTTTTCACCTTTTTCAAAAACTATTGGGCCTGAAATGAACTAAACTACATAAATAATAAATATGATTGCGGGCGCCAACTCATACATAATTTTGCAAGTTAAGCTCATCATATTGCGCCACGTTCTATTTAACTTTTTCTGTTAGACTTCAGCATGAAGACTTCTTGTTTTTAATTAATTAGATTTTTGCAAATAACTAAACAAAATTTTCGTAATAAGTATTTTTTATAAAAACTTAGTTTTGAGTTTTGGGTTAACATTCATTGAGCGTGATTTTATTGTCATATATCTACACTACGCTCAAAATCAAAAGATATTTATTCAAATTAGGCTGAGAATCAGCAATTTTTGAACGTCAATATTACATAAGACCATTGTAATATTGACGTTCAAAAAGTCCCCCCAAAACGCCCCCTTCCGTACTACACTACGCAATAGTTGTCATAGGTGACATATATGTATACTCTACCATTCCAACACTACACAATAGTTGTCAGAGGTGACATATTTATGTATATTCGAGCATTCCAGGAGTCCGTGAGATTATTATGTCAACACTGGCTGAGATGCAGAGATAAGATAGCAAACAACCTGCCGGTTGTTTGCTTCGTAGGAACAATAATTGATAAATAACAATAAGTACTTAAATCTAGCTAGACAAATACATAAATGGGTTGATACTAAATAACTCTGCTCTGCCATACATCCCGGTTCCGTCAAAAACGTAACGTGAAATTAAATAACGTAAAATCTTCATAAAATTCTAATACAGGTTCTAAGGGTCAAAATTAAAACAAAAACATCTGTTATCGTAGAAGTGGACCCTGCACCCTAATGGCTTAACACATTATTACTATCGGTTGGAATAATTTTGAAGCTTATTGCTATTTCATTGCTCTATTTGTTCCAAAATGTGTCTGCTTAATAAAGTAAACAACGCAATGAATGTTCTAGGTAAACCATTACTACTGACGGTGTGTTACGCAATTACCCTGTAGATTTTAAAATATTCAATTGATAATTGAGTCCATATAGAGTCAAAACCTTTCTTTCATTTCTCATAAATATTGAACGTTCCATTTGCAGGTCACAATCGACGTCCCCCACTAAACCAGTTTCACCGAATAAGTATTGCATAAGCTTGAGTTAGTGAGCGCATCAATCATGTCGCTTGTCATTCATAGGACATCATGTACCATCCGCCAAAACGACAGCTAGAATTATACATGGTATTACGGTTTTTAGTTTTAGGTCACGCTATTGTGCAGAAATACTACTTTTAATTCGCTTTTTTTATTTTGAATATATGAATATATAAAACTGGCACCATTTTGATGAGCTATATGAGTATTACTTATGACAGGGTAAGTGATTTAACCTGTCAGAAATATAAAAACGGAGTAGGAGCTGTTACCTGCATGTTTTAGTGCAAATTAAAATAATGGAGTTTCTAACTCCCAGTTAATTTATCACGTTTGCATAGCAATATTAATTATGCTGCAGAGTTTCTGCGTCTAATTTCATTTGAATTTGAGGAATATAGTTTCTCATTAAATATGCAACAGCACAATAATGGCTTGGCTTTAATAATGCATCCCTAGTTATATACTACTGCTATCCACATTTCAGTATGAATTATGCGAGAATTATCTTAAGGCAAGGTTAATAGCCTGGCAGCTAGGTAGAGGGACTGACCACCTGGGCTGCGCAGGGAGTAATTAACTATCACCACTATTGAACGCTTCGGTAAGACACCTGTCCCACAGCCGACAAGGAAGCAATTAGCTATCGACATTTCCTCTCCCAAGACAGCTGGGCTCACTAAGAAATTCATCTGCCTAAGGTCTACAGAAGGGTTCGAGATTTGGTTGGAAGTTGTATCATTTCTTGGCATCGGAAATTCCACCAGGTAAACGACTTGTCCCTTATATGACCTCTATAATTTTTAATGAATGAATTTTGCATGTAAGTTAAAAAAGATAAGAAAGAAAATACTGTTTTTTTCGGTAAACAACACAAAGAATAACAATTTAGGAGATATGCGTCACATCCATGCAAAACGGCTATTGCTCAGCATAATGCTACGTCTGGTTGCGACGTAGAACCCCAGCGTAGCGCTAGTTTTCAGTGACAGTCGACATTAACGTAATGATGACGTCATTACGTTAATGCCGACTGTCCGTCCTCCTTCTCCTGTACCGGTGCAGCAAACGAAGATAAATATAGGTACATAGCACAGTATGAAATGAAATAATTATATACTACTAGCTGTTGCCCGCGACTCCGTCCGCTTGGACTTCAGTTTACAGCGCACGGTGGTTCCCGTGAGAATGCCAAGATACATTACTGCAAGATTTTGTCAAAATCCATTCAGTAGCGTTTGCTATAGTCGTAGGTCATTCCGATAAAAAATTAAAAAGAGCTCAGTTGATATAAAATAAGCGCCTGTTAAAATAACGGAAGCAATATGTACGTCCGCGTTCACTCCCGTTATCCCAACATTTTTAGTTACTGCTCCGTTCCTATTGATCATAGCGGGATGTTATATAGCCTATGTCCTTTCTTAGGCTCTAGACTATCTGTGTACCAAATTTCATTACAATTGGTTCAGTAGTTTTGGCATGAAAGCCGGACAGACAGACAGACAGACAGAGATACTTTCGCATTTATAATATTAGTATGGATACAGCTGACAGCCTCCGTGGCGTAGCGGTAGTGAACGCGGCCATTGCGCAAGGAGGCGCGGGTTCGATCCCCGCACAGTGCAAATATTTGTATGCATGAATACGAATATTTGCATTGGTCTGGTCGTGCCTCGGAAAGCACGTTAAGCCATTGGTCCCGGTTGCCATACGAACATCTAATGGCAGTCGTTACGGTTTGTTGGAGCCCTCAAAATTCTAACAATTGGTCTAACTGCAATGCTTAGATATCGCCTTCGGGTTGTGGAGGTCAGACGGCAGCCGCTTCACGGAAATATCGAAGTTTAGCCAAAATCAGCAGTTAGACTGGTAAAGCGGACCACAGACTCCAAAGCTGAAAAAGCTACGGATGCGACTGGGATTAACGCTGAGATGATGATAATGGATACAGCTGATCGTTCCTAAAAAGTCTCACCGTGAAAAGTTAGATGAAGTTAGTTTAGAGTGGGCTGTAAAATAGTGTTAATCCCTAGCATTACTTAGAACGGTAACTACACGCTTATTTCATCGGTTTTCACAGTGAAGTGGTTAAAGGAATGATCCTTTAATCATCCCACCGTGGAAACAGGTTATCATCATTTCAGTCGAAAGACGTCCACTGCTGGACATAGGCCTCCCCCAAGGATCTCCACGACGACCTGTCCTGCGCCTCCCGCAGCCAGCGGTTTCCCGCGACCTTCACCAGGTCGTCGGTCCACCTTGTCGGGGGCCTACCCACGCTGCATGGTCGCCTCTCGAGAACCCGTCTGCCCAATCGAGCATCGAACCTACAGGCACTGTGCCCGACCCACTGTCAATTAAGTGTTGCAATTCTTCGGGCTATGTCTGTTACTCTCGTTCTTCTGCGGATCTTTTCTCGGTGGTAGGCCATAACATCGGCTGCCGGCAGAAGTTACCACCCACCAGACAAAGTCTTGCCGCCAAGCGATTCGTCGTGTTCCGGCATGAGGTCTGGTGAAGCGGTACGGAGGACGGGTCTGAGCAGTTGTGTTGCGATGTGTGCCGGGTACGATGCGCCAAATGTTGTTGTGTCGGGAGTTTGGTCGTGGAGAGTCTCCAGATCAATCTCCCTCTAGCGCAGCATCGTTTGGTCGTCTTGGTCTTGGGTTTACCATTGCATCACCTCGCTCAACTGCCGTCATCCTTCCTATTCCAAATTTTTTTAAGTTAATAGGCTTAATAAACTAGTGCGCTTGACCATCAACGATTGCATCACTGCTTACCATCAGGCGGGATTGCAGTCAAGCACTAGTCTATAATTATCAAAAAAAAAAAAAACAATCTCCTCATTTCTGATTTGATCACGCTGTGAAACCGCAAGCATAGCAAACAAGCGCTTTGCTGGTTCTCTTCAGCTGATACAAAAGGCTAAATTATGTATAAGCAATAATATCTTAATGAAATTGGGCTGTATTACATTCATTTATCTTTCATTTTCTATTTGAATAATATCGTATGCCCATTTATTTCACAATGTGGATAGTACCACTGTTTTTGATTAACTATATTATGTTCTGCTTTTGAGGTTAACTGCTTTGCTTTCCTACTATTGGAACCAAATTGCTTGTGGGGATGTGATGATGACTTCTTTACAACGAAATCACGGGGAAGTGGTGAAAGGTGGGCCCTTTGGAGGAGTGTCTTATGTAATTTTGAAGTTCAAAATATGCTGATTTTCAGATAAAATTGAATAAATGTTCCAAGTTGAGCTGCATGATTAGGGATTGACAAATGCTTGCAAAACTACATACTCTTAAGATAACTTTTGGTTTTTAACAGAATCTGTGCCTCATAGATTTTTTTTCGGCCTTTTTTCTCATAGTTATAGGAAACGCTGAACTCTTCTCTCTTGGACTAATTTTCGAAAAAATAATTGACGAGCTATAATGTCTGTACATAATAAAGAAGTAAATAAAATCATACTGATAGAGTAAGATAACTTTATATCCAAACATCAAAATAATATATATAAAAGAAAGACATTCAATCTGTCCATTTTCTGGACCATACTTCACAGCAGTTGAGTTTCAATCCAGCGCTATATTGTTTAGCCAAAGAGATTGAATGTAAGAAAATGTATGGTTTGAACTAGAAAGATGTGGTATGGTTCAAGTTACAAGAGACTTAGATTTTTATATTGAAGAATGATTTTTAAATCATCTGATAATTTTATTGGTTGAATAGTTTTGAATATTGCCAGGTAGTTCATACAACATCTGTCTATGATAATATTATATTCCTCGATTAAAAGTTATCTAGTGTTAGAAAAATCAGCCAAATATTCGTTACCTATAATTGTTGTCATTATCATAGCCTTTTATCATTTATATTAGGTTCATCTTCTAATTCAGACTTCCGATTACCCGTAAGACTCTCAAAGATCCAAATGACAGCCAAAACTACCAGCTTGGGATAAAGTAAGTTTACAAGTGTTGACTCATCATAATGGGTTCTTGAATATTATTTATATACCTATTGGACCGGTGTCTATAAAACCTTACGTAAGCGAATTAAATGGCATTTAAGAGCAAATAAATAGATAAAAACTATACAACCTATTGTCAAAAGTGGGTTCTTTAGAAGAGTTTATGGGTTGTATATGAGCAGATAAAACAAAAGTCAAAGATTTTAAGTTGTAATAATATCTTTATTAAACCATAAACGGAATAGCCAGCAAATAAAAACTAAGCGACGACACGATTATAAAAGAGGTACCTATGTACTACTATAATAACCTACCAATACAAGTTATGTGTGTGTATATTATTTTGATTGTAAGTGGCTTGCGTTATTGCGTTATTGTTTTGGCTTGCTTAGTGTCTATGCAGGATTGGATTTTGTCACTACCACGTGAACCAAGGATTAACATTTTTTTATTTTGCCTTAACGAATCTAGTCGCGTAAAAATCGCATCGTACCTACTAAGTATCTATACCGGGAGTAACCTTAATCATTATAGAATTATCAGGACTATCATGTCTCAGCCTATGTGTTATAGAGGGGTTAAATGGTGACAAAATGAAAAAGAAAAGCGAGACTCGTAATAAACTAGTGCGCTCTACTATCAACGATTGCGTCACTGCTTACCATCAGGCGGGATTGCAGTCAAGCGCTAGTTTATAATTTATAAAAAAAAATCTTTTGATGCCGTAAAGTTTAAATCTTTTACATCAACAACAGTCATCCACTAAGCATTTTTTGTTTTTCTCGGAGAAGCATACAACCTTTGTCCAGCAGTGGATCTCTTTTGGCTTAAATGATGATGTTCAGGAGAAGGTAAGTTCGCTTGTTACTTAAAACTCCAAATTTTGTGTTGGCTGAACCATTTGTCTCCTACAATCATCTTAAAATCGAGTACACTTCACTTCGAAAATGAGAACGGATTTGAAATTGAAAATACAGTTTTGTTTGTGGACAGAGAATTTAGAAAGACCCGTAAATAATAATAAAGTATCAAAAAAGATATTTTTTTTTACAAAATACCAAAAAATTACAAAAAGAAACAAACAAAAAGGTTTAAATATTTTTCAAAGTATCAACACATTATATACACTTTACTTTAAATCCTTCAATCTATCAAAGTCCAAGAAATGTAGCTAACCCAAGAAGCCATAATTGCCAACCTAAGTTCATGAACTGCATCGTCCATCACGTTTGATCTAGACAGATTCGAGCTCATGATCCTATAATTTGATCTACGATACGTCACGGTACATGCTTTTCGATTCTGTGAAGGAAGGAGGTCATCCAATGGTTAATGCACATCGCTCAATCTAACTGGCTAGTAATTCAGATCTGCACCCTAATTACATAACACACTATTACGATTTGATTCATTTTGAAGCTGTATATTTAAGAAAAATATGTCTGCTGCACAACGTAAATAATGCAATGAATGTTGTTGAATTGTCAAAATAAAACCCATTGCTCCCGATAATGTATTACGGAATTACCCTAATGGTTTAATTTAGAGAGATAGCTTCGTATTTTTTTTTTATTGGAGTTAGCAAACGATTGCGATTTTTTATGGCATCTAGGAGCCTTAGGTGCGTATTACAGAACGTCACTCAAAACTCAAGCTCTACATAAGTCTCATTTCAACCCATTTGATTGGTTGAAACTAGTTTTAAGTAATGCTTAAACAGAGATCAATGCTTGAGTTTCCTTCTGGAATACGGACCTTAGTCTGCTATTTGTATAAATTTGTCATTCCAACACGATTCCATTTTCATTGTGCTGCTTCTTCTTTTTCTTCAGCCTATAGATGTCCACTACTGGACAAAGGCCTCTCCCATGGCTTTTCACGCTGACGCGGTCTTGTGCTGCCCGCATCCATCGGCTTCCCGCGACCTTCTCCAGGTCATCGGACCACCTTGTTAGGGGCCTCCGCTGCGTCTTCCAGTACGTGGCCGCCACTCCAGAACCTTACTGCCCCATCTGCCATCGGTTCTATGAGTAATGTGCCCTGCCCACTGCCACTTAAGTTTAGTCTATCGCAGAGCTATGTCGGTGACTTTGGTTCTTCTGTGGATCTCCTCATTTCTGATTCGATCACGCAGAGAAACTCCGAGCATAGCTCTTTCCATTGCCCTTTGTGTGACTCTGAGCCTTCGTATGAGGCCCATTGTGCTTAAAAGTTCGTAATTCTTAATGATGATCAATCATTATAAAACCCTTTAATAGAAATACTTTTCTATTCCAATTTGTCAATCCTCTATTTGAACATTTATTAACATGGAGTGTCAGTGTTGCCACTGGAAAGTCATATTGACGATTTTGTTAGTAGATTACGAAACTTGTCAAAGTCGATCATTATGAAATCACTGATCGACCATCGTGACACTACTGTAATAACAGACTAGGGCCCCAGGTCCAGGTGCAGTGATAAAATAATTTTCGCCTTTTGTTTTCAATTGATATGCCTAATTCCACTAGTTCCTTAAGGAATACGTGGTAGCCCAGTGGTAGTAAATGCTACTTACGAGTTTGGTTGTAGGTTTGAACCCAAAGAGGCACTTTACGATGTGTAAATTATCTCATTATCCAATAAATGGATTTTGGAGGTCAGATAGCCAGTCTCCCCATATAAAACGCTGGTATTCTGCTGGATCCGGTTAGACTGTAAGCCGACTCCAATATAATTGCGAAAAAGCTATGCTAATGATGACCACCACTGCTCTGGAAACATCATAAAGAAACTATTAGGTCCAAGAACCAGGAATCACATCTGCTAACCTAGTTTGGGCCCGCATAATAGCTTATTCCCGATCATCGATCCCAGCTGTGGGATTATTGTAATATGGCGTTATTACAGTGTCTCCGCGGATGTGCCTTACATGCGTCAGTCTTTTAAGAGGACCGAAACCACCCCTATGTACAGATGGATGCTCACCGGGGTAGATTTAGTGAGGTAAAAATCCCACATTCTCGGAACTCACTTCCTGGAGGACGCGTGCCTTTTAAAGATTTCCCCCCGAAAACCAAAAAAAAAAAACAGTAAGTTAATAATACTATGGTTTGATAGTTTGTTTAAGGAAATACCAAGTCCTTTAATATGTGGCCAGATTCAGTTGCTGAAACGTAAAAAGAGGTCATAACGCTCAGAATCCCACATTCTCGGAACTTACTTCGTGGAGGATGCCTGCTTTTTAAAGATTTCCCCGAAAAGCAAAAAAAAAAAAAACCCGTAAGTTAATTATGCTATGGTTTGATAGTTTTTTTTAAGGAAATACCAAATCCTTTTTTAGGTGGCCAGATTCAGTTGCAGAAACGTAAAAAAGAGGTCATAACGCTCAGAACTTCTTACATAAAACCATTCTGCTTTTGATAGGTGGATGAACTTGCCTCAAAAAGGGGTGAATGTACGTGCACATTTATGTAGCAGTTTTATGAAGTAGAATTAACTTAACACTCACCTTAATGTGACCTTTGCGCTACACCGTTTTATTATTTTAACTTACCTTAGAACTGTTAACTTAAATTTTAACTAATGTAGTTATTTTAATATAATTGCATAGTTTTAATGAAAATGGTGCGATTAAGGTTAGCAAATTAGTTTTAGGATTTTATTTTTTAATGAAGTATTTTGAAGAATTCGTAGGGTTAATAAATTAGATATTCAATAGCAGGTGTTGGTTTTGACTATTCCAATAATGATAAAATAAAATCGCTTTATAATGGCTTTTTAGAAAATATTGTAACCTTTTAATAGCCAGTTCCATTAGACCAAATTCGCTCAAGTCTGGACACCAGCCTGCATGATGCTATACTCGCGGCCAGGGATCGTAACGGATAGCGGACTATCGTAAAGGAGAAGATTGTTCCTCAGAGATATCACGACCTTCAGTAATGAGGAGAATGACTTATTAAGTGAAGATTTATTCTGTTATACGTGATACAGGATGACAGAGAAGCTCTGAAAGGCGTTATGTTAGAGGCCAACAGGCAACAAATTTAGTTTGTTAACTAACTAGGGTTTAATATTGGATATTTACCGAGCTGTGACCTTTCTTTGAATTTATACAATATGTAAAGAAAACCCTGGCCGATCCGTGAAGGTATTGTTAGGTATCGATAACTAATTCTACTAATGCCTACAAAGCCGGGCTAAACTTAAAAAAAATCCCCCTAAAAAAATAAATATTATTTCGCAAAACGAGGTAACTTAAAACATGTGCGGTAGGCCACCCAGGCGCGGGCGAAAAGGGGCAGGGCACGCGGCACGCGGTCTTTTTTTTTATATGGTATCTCGTAGGTGGCCATTAGAGGCCGTAACTACTTAACCGGACTTTGCATCGCTATTCGCTCAGAATTATACCGTCAAAAATAATGTTGTCACTTTTTAAAAATCACCAAATTTTGGGGAAGTTGGAATTAATTCGCGGGAAAAAAAGATAATTTAAAAATTCACTAGTATTGTTACTATGATGATTTTGTGAAATTTCATAATATGTTATTTGGTCATGTGTTTACCTAACCTTTACTATCCTTACGGGTCGGACTGGGTTTTCTTAACATATTGTATAAATTTTCTGACTTGTTTCCAAAACAATCAGTTATGAAATAAACTATTCCACTCCAAACATTTAATTGAGAGTTTTATGAAAGTTTAAAAATGGAAACGGATCAAAAAATTACGTAATTTAAAAAAACAATATCTTCATAAATAGGGTACCTAAATAATAATTGCTACATGAATCTACAAACTAATTAAAACACGACAATTGCACGTCAAACTGCACGAAACATTTCTAGAAACAGTTTTAACAAAATAACAGATTAAAATACATAAGTATAAATTTGAAGTATTAGAGTAACAGATCGCCTTTTAGATGAGTTTTCAGTCTTTTCTTTCTAAGTTCTTTTTTCAGTCGGCACTTCTTTCAAAGAGGCAGTGTTACTTTGTAGTTCTGTACCCAATAGCTGTGCCGTGACAAGGAGTTAGGAAGTTTTTGATAAGGCATTTCAGGTGAATCGTCAAATGGTTGTTAAAATGTCAATTAAATCAAATAAATTTATAGTTATAGTGAAGACTACGAATGCGTGTTAAGTAATGCTCTTTTATTGTATAAACTAAAGGCTATTTATAATACGTTATTAATATTCTGTGATCAAATGCATATTGCACACATAGAACGGAAATTTAGATGATTCGAAATTAATGATAGCTATGTAGGCATCAGAATCGCTTGGCGGCAAGACTTTGTCTGGTGGGTGGTAACTTCAGCTGGCAACCGATGTTATGACCTACCACCGAATTATGGAAAAGATTTATCATGATATTGGCAAGTAACGTGACGCGTAAAGTATGGTTATAGAGCGATATAGTGCAGTGACACGTTTATGATTCGAATTAGATAATGAATATAATTTTAAAAGTTTTAAAATAATAATATGGACAAGTCTATAAAGTAGGAAAGGAAATAATTAGAGGGCATCAAAAAATTCATCCGCATCGCTGTCAACAGGAAATGTGCCCAACATGCTGGCAGCATTGCCACATTGTATGTTTGGCGCTCTAAAGCTCTAAAGCGTTTGGTCGACTCTTTACGTGAACAGTCACGTAAAGAGTCGACCAAACGCTTTAGACTTGTACATATTATTATTTTTAAACTGTTCAAATTATGTTAATATTATTAATAGTCTTTATGTTCTGTAATAAATAAGAACATTATTTTTTAAAAAATGAATGTTTTATTTTGAGTTGAAACCCGCCATTAATAAATTATCATTTGATATCATGCGAAGAATCCGTGCCCTTGGTATGTTCCCTTTCTATTACACGCTGTAAAACATGTTTATGTATTGGTGTATTTATATTTAAGGTCTTTTTTATCATTGTTTCTCTCAAAACATTTGACATCTTATCTCTCTTTCACACTTTATTAACCAGTCTAAGGTATTAAACTTTCGAAATTCTCTTCCATCCACCTTTGTAACTTTTGTGGGAATAATTACTAGTTCCTATAGTTTTATAAAACAAAAATTAGCAGTCATGGTACTGGCCAATAGAAGTGAAAATTGAAATCATAAAAAAAAACACAAAATACACAAAAAGTAAAAAATAAAAAAAAAACGATCACGATCGGCTCGGTCAGGCTCACGCGAATTCAATGCTTTTTCCCCATCCAACAAAAGTGCTAAAATGTCGCTAAAGACGCATTTAGGTATCAACACCTTTAATTTTTCTAAAAATTTTCCATCGTTTTTTCTGAAATTCACTACTTCATATTCAAACTGTATTGCAAATATTTGTGCCGCCGCATCCGTTTCTTTATAATCCGTAAAAACACGACGTGTAGCCCAGGGCTGTGCACTAAGAGTCCTTTGCAGGGGTTCTTTTAAAGCATATGTACTACAATCGTGGCTTTTCTTTTTTTATTTACAGTTGAATGAACTTCTGTTCCTGGTGTATTGTTTTATCTGTATGCCATGTATGTTTGTGCAAATCCAAGAGAAAACTGGTAAGTTACACTTATGTTTTTATAGGTGGGTGGTTATACGGCACTACTAACTCTTCGAGGATTTGCATTTTCTTTTCTTCTGAAGTCTTACCTGTAACAAAAAATAATAGCATTATAATAAACGCAACATATGTTTCTAAAACACCGAGACGCCATTTTTTATCGAAATATAAATGAAAAGTCACAATTATAATACGTGTAGTAAGTAACATTGATATAATATTAAACAGATATGATATGCTCTAACAAATTAACCAAAACAAATGTGCCGATCGGAGCAGCAGCACACACATGCAATTTTTTTATTCTGCGTACATTTCACACGTTAGCACAATGTGAGTGAGATGGGGCGCAATCTAAAGCATAGAGAAGATAAAGTTGGCTAGTGTTTGTCGTTTGCGCTAAAATAGAATCGACGAAAACTAAAGCGACTTGCTGGACTTACCTCCTTTTGTACGCTTCATTTTCAGTGCGCTAGTGACGTATCTACCTTAATTTAATATTATATCAATGTGTAGTAATTATTAAGTTTTTTTTTGCATACCTAAATATATAAAATAAGCTTAAACTAATATTTGTATTCATAAATTGTTAAAATGATATATAATTTGGTAAACTGAATGGTAAATCGTTGTTATACAACGTGTAACAAAAAGGGTATATACATACCAAGGCATCTTTAGATGATATCGAACGATATCGGAAGGGTTTCAACTCAAAATAAAATACTCAAAAAATTGGTACCAAATTTTCGGTTTCGTGTGTTTCATAAAATCAAATCATAACAAACGTGGCAGCACACTACATACGTTAATAACTACTCGTTACCCGTCACGTTACTTGCCAAAATCCGATAAATGTCTTCAATATCTTTGTGCGACTAGTATGATGGTAGCCTATCACAGGCGGTGTTTTTCCTCGTAACTTCCTAACATAAAGAGATAGGATTAAAAAACCCTTCCAATATCGTTTGATATCATGTAAAGATGCCATGCCTTTGTTATGTATATACCCTTTATGTTACACGTTGTATATTTAATGCATCAATAAGAATAAGAAATTTTATTTGCCTAAACTTGTGTAATACATACAGAATTAAAAACCACATGGCGTGCAAATAATGTACTTAATCAATGTACTTATATCAAAGAACTAAAGATAATAATATATTCTTTAAGCACATTGATATTAAATTTTAGGTCGACTCAATTTAAACTGCCATTGAGACGCTAAGGAGAAGAATGTAGTCTTAATTCTTAACAACGCTTTTATCATAGCAACCGCTACACACAACTAACCACAGCACAAAAAGTAATAACAGTTTTCCGAAGCAAGGAACGGCAACGTTAAAAGGAAATACTCGAAGAAATCTCAGTAATACACTTCCTTAGGTCGCAACAAACTTGCACACCATCTGGATACGTGATCCCGCATAATATTGTTACGGCATGGCACTATGCCAAGGCGATTCTGTTGGACCTCCCGCTGTAGAAATGCAAGCTACAGCAGATCTCCCGGAAAAATTACTTGAGATTTGCCAAAATTACAAGATGGTGGCAATGATAATAATATCGATAACGAAAAATATGATGATATTACAGGAATTGATGGATCTCAATTTGTATTCACAGTATTTAAATTTATCAATGTTGTAAAAGTCTAAACTATATAAGATATTCTTTGCAAAAATGAGGTAAGATTTGCCGAGATAGAATAATGGCAATGAAGAAGCAATGTAATCGAAGATGATGTATTAACAGCATTTAAATTGCATACGTTAGTAGTAATTCATACATAAATGTATGAATTGTTTGGGAAAGAAAAGAAATAGAATAAAATGGCTGGTGGTTTACTAAAATAAAAAAATATGAAAACAAGAAAACGATAATGTTTTCAGCATTAAATTAACTTAGTTTGGAATTATAGCATTACAATTATTTGCAAATGTAGTAAGAATGGTAGGAATAGCTTATCTTTTGGGAACCACAAGATGAAATAGGTTTGTGCATTATGTATAGTTTTAGGTGGGGAAATGAGGAGAGATTTGCTGAGATAACAAATGATGGCAATGATGTGGAGAGGGGAAAATATAATATTTCAAGGGATAAAAGAGCTCAGTATTTTTATCGAAACGTTTATATATGGCAGTTGAAACTATCTGCGATATCTTTGGAGTTGTGTTTGGATATTAATATACGAGTATATGTAAGTGTTTAATGATTTTTATGTTGAATTGAATGGAACTATTACCTTTTATAAAACTTTTTTTTTATATATATATTATAAACTAGCACTTGACCGATCCCGCCTGATGGTAAGCAGTGACGCAATCGTTGATGGTAAAGCGCACTAGTTTATTAAGAGCCTATTCACTCTAGCCTTGAAGACACTCAAGTTGTGGTTAGTGAACTTTTATGTTTCAGTGTGTAGTTAGTTTTAGCTTAAAATAAAACAGTCATGTCTTATGCATAATATTTACTTTACTTATATATGTTTTGAATAATTACATGTCCGCAATGACATGCCAGATGTCACCTTCAAAGATTTGGTATTTTTTTCCATTGTATGTAGATACTTTCTATATTTTTTTTTAGGTTTAAGTTTTGGATCTGTCTTGAATATTTCACAATATAGAAAAGAAAAATTCGTGTAAAATATTATATCTGAAATTGATAGATTTTATGCTGTTGACGTTTGCTGTCTTGCAAGTGTTACATTTGAACAATTTTTAATCAATTTAAAAATTAACGTTTCCAATAACAAATATACAATTAAATGTTGCAGTTGAGTGTGCCGTATAGAGTTGTTCATAGTTATCTAACTAGATAAGACTTCTACATAAGAATGCTTTCAAGAGTGTGTACATTAATTAACTTTCTTGTGAGAATTAGTTACAGACTTGGTGGTATTATCTTCATTTTCTTTCTCTATGCCTAAACAAAGGACTCATTACTTAGGTCACAATACCAAAAGTAACTTTTATTCAATAAGATTTTGTCACACAAGTACTCCAAGATACGTACAATATAAATCAGACGAGTGATTCCAAAGTAAATGAAACACAAAGGATAACCAAAGGTTCCTTTTCGTACTTAAAACTTTCGTACGTTAAACGTGACGTTTCTTTGAAATACTGAATCGAAAAATATCTTGAAAGCACGTGAATTGCCCTGATGATAAACTAAAAAAGTTGCAACTTTTAGAAGGCATGCGCTTTTCTCCTTCATAACAAAAAAGAACGCCTGCTTTTCTTGAAAAGCTCTTAGGGATTAACCTACAGGTCGTCACAAATCGAAACCACGGGCTGTGGACTCTGGTTACTACTAATGTCTATGGCCCTGGCTTTGACAACAAATTGTAGTTTTAGTAGTGTGCATATTCGAGTACGAGACTTTTGGTGATATTTTGTGTATGTACTTTTTTCTTTTTATTTTTTATTAATATTGTATATTTTATGGTATCTAGTTGTAACGTGCGTTTTGTTTGTGCGGAATAAAAATATTTCTTTCTTTCTTCTTTCTTTTCTTTGATTAAAAAATCTGCAACAAAAAAATAGCACTAATCACACTTCGATTAATCTAGCGATCAATCTCTAGATAGAGACTCTCCTGAGCTGGGCTCAGCAGCCTCACTTGCGACAACTAGATCACCGAAATAGTAAACGTTTTTCTCAAAAAAAAAAGTATCATAGGAGTTCATTTGCCTACAAAAATAACTCTCGGTCCTCTAAGTTCCGATTAGTATGTTGAATAATTATGTAAAAATGTATAAAACATTACTACCTGAGGTAGCAGAAGGATTAGGTATGCGCTCGGTGTGACATGTGCTTCGTAGAGATAACTATATTTATAGGTAGCTAAGTTCTCGTGCCGACACGTGTGTGGATTTAAAATGCCGTTCTGTCACAGAAAATGGATTAGTTCCGAAAGTTGCTGAATAGGGATGTTTCCTGGTTTAAAAAAAAAGATTTTATTTAGTCCGTCATTCAGATTAGAGAAAAATATTGGATACGTTTATTTTATTTTATCGTATCAATAAAAATTGACAAATATAAAAGGCATCAAAGATCAGGAGTGGTGGCTGGTGACGTCATTGGCCGCTAAAAAGTGTAGCGTGCAGTGACGTCACACGAGTTTGAACGCGCTGTGTCGTCTTCATTTTTTGTTCATATGAAAAAAGAAAAAATACGTGTCAAGGATTTTTTGGAAATCTGACTGACGGACTAATCAGTTTTTTTTAGTCAAATACCCTATTGGTAGAAAACGAATTCGATACAGTTTAAAAAAAATATTTACATACAATCTAGCCTCTTCCCAAATATTTCCAGGCCGCCAGTTTGACGGGATTCAATTTAATATCAATATTTTACATCGAGACCTGACTATCTGACATCAATGTTTACATACTTTCTTTTTTCTCATTAATTATTCTTTCACAAAGTTTGAGATCTCGATGAAAAGAGAAAAATATTCTCGTTTCATTGGATGTTGATCCAATCATTTTATGAATACATCGCGGGGAAACGAAAATTTTATTTTGGAATAATTTTGTTTCCGTTTCATTTTTGTTTTGAAGAATTCATTAAGTCAACACTCGAAAAGAACGAAATTTTTTTGAATATTTCCTTTCCTAACAATCAATGTTGAAAAAAAAATGTCAAAAAAATAGCTAGCTTATTCATACAAGTAAAATCACAATATTAACAGAAAACCCAACATTTTAAACGCAATAAAGGAGACAGATCTTACGCTTGATAAATCATAATTCCAAATTTTTAAATAAAGAAGCCTTATTAAACTTTTAATAAGACCAGCTAAAATGTACATACGCAAACAAGGAAAGGTCAAAAAGTGTTAAATGTGAGCAAGCAGATGATATACAATACTTACTTTTGCTACAATAGAACTTTAGACTTGAGAATAGGTACTCTGAAAATACTTTTTGTTATTTATAATATACGATTTAATGGATGTTATTATACAACGTGTAACAAAAAGGGTATATACATACCAAGGGTATGGCATCTTTAGATGATATCAAACGATATCGGAAGGGTTTCAACTCAAAATAAAATACTCAAAAAATTGGTACCAAATTTTCGGTTTCGTGTTTCTTAAAATCAAATCATAATAAACGTGGCAGCACACTACATACGTTAATAACTACTCGTTACCCGTCACGTTACTTGCCAAAATCCGATAAATGTCTTCAATATCCCTGTGCGACTAGTATGATAGACGCCTGTCACAGGCGATGTTTTTCCTCATAACTTCCTAACATAAAGAGATAGGATTAAAAAACCCTTCCAATATCGTTTGATATCATGTAAAGATGCTATGCCTCCGTTATGTATATACCCTTTATGTTACACGTTGTATATATAAACCTTCCTCTTCAATCATCCTATCTATTAAAAAAACCGCATCAAAATCCGTTGAGTAGTTTTAAAGATTTAATCATACTAAGGGATATAGGGAAAAAGAAAGCGACTTTGTTTTATAATATGTAGAGATGATTCAAAGAATAGGAACTTAGTTTATGCTAGGTTGAAATAGACGTACGTAAAGTTTGCGCGTCAGTGATAATACAACCAATATAAGCTGGCCTCTCTATTGGAACTTCATTCTACGTTAGGCAAGATTAAAGTCAGACTATCACCATCAGGTTTCACCGTCAAATCATTCCACAATAAAATAAAATAAAGCAATACATTTTAAGAAAACACAACCATTTATTTTCTCTTATTTTTTCTAAATTATAAACTAGTGTAAATTATAACTGTTCCCGTTCCCCTAATCATTGATGGTAAAGCGCGCTAGTTTATTAAGCCTATTCACTCAAAAAAAATGTGAGTGAATAGGAAGGAAGACGGCTATTGGAACACGACCAACGATGCTGCGCCTGAGGGAGATTGATCTGGAGACCCTTCACGACCAAACTCTCGACACAACAAGATTTGGTGCATCGTACCCGGTACACATCGCATCACAACTGCTCAGACCCGTCCGCCGTATGGATTCACCAGACATCATGCCGGAACATGACGGATCGCTTGGCGGCAAGACTTTATCTGGTGGGTAACTTCTGCCGGCAGCCTATGTTATGGCCTGACATGTAGAAAAATCTATAATTGTTATTAGTACCTAATTTAATGTTGTTGGAATAAAATATTCCAGAAGGGACTTAAATTCACATGAAGATAACAACTCTTAGTTAATAGACAAAATTGATATTTTCGCATCAAAGATATTTTCTTCGGCTCGATTTCTACGACCTGTTAACAAATGAATATCGAGTATTTGATGTTAAGATTGTTAAAATAACGAGATTTCGGAGAAATATAATCAAAGCTAAACGTATCAATATAAGATTTATGTCTTCAAAAGTAAATTAAATGTTTCAATACTCGGTGATACCATTTCACACTGGATGTAAAAAATAACGCCTATATGTAATGACAACAAAAAGACAAGTTTTGTAATGTAAGTAAATTAACATTTTGCAAAAGAGTTTCACACATATAGTAAAGGCACGCTCCAAACAGCAGCCATACAGCCTCCGGTCCTCATTCCGGTCATGTGGTAGAAAGCGTGTAAAGGCAGACGTTAGATGGCTACACACACTAGCTCAAAACAAAAAGGAGTGAAAAGGAGAAAGGTACCTTCGTCCTACGGTGGTATTCATACTAATATTATAAATGCGAAAGTAACTCTGTCTGTCTGTCTGTTACGCTTTCCCGCTTAAACCTGTCTACCGATTTTGATGAAATTTGGCACAGACAATCTTTAGACCCTGCGAAAGAACATAGGCTACCTTTTATCCCGGAAAAATTTGATGTTCCCGAGGGAAATCTAAAAAGCGCGATATAACCGAACTCCACGCGGGCGAAGCCGCGGGCGGAAAGCTAGTATATAATAGATAAATCCTTATAAAAATGTATAAAAGATGGAATATACTCGCTAAGGAGATGTTTATATTGGGTCTGTTCTGAATATACAATGAATGGGTCAACCTAAAATGCTGTGGAATAGTTTAAGTACAGTACGCAGTGGAGTATCATTATTTTACTCTACAAGCCAATGGATACCATTACAAAATCATAAATACTTCGTTCTTATAGGTCTGAAATCGCTAACCCGCATTGAACAAGCATGGTGATTACGCTCAACCCTTCTCTGTATGAGAGAAGACCTGTACCTAGCAGTGGGACGATAGAAAAGGTTGATGATGATGATGATGATGATGATGAATGAATGAACCACCAACCAACCAGCTAATGAACCCACCAACCACCAACTACCAACCAACAAAACCTTGCGAAAATTGTACAAAAAATTTTCATAGTATAATAAATTATTTTCCATGTAAAATATAACATCATGCCTGATTCGCCTATTTCTCTGAACGGTAAGGCAAAAATGTAATAATTGTACAAATAAGTTTCCGCAGTTTTTGGAACATGCGGACGAGCATTATCACGTGGGAGAATAATTTTGTCATATCTGCAGTAGTAATGGGCGCGTATTTTCTCTTCCTTCTGTCTTCCTCCAATAATGCTTCCAATTCCGTGTCTTTTTACAATACCGGTCTTCCTTCTCCGTTTTTTAATTTAACCGTTTCTAAATTGATGAAACCCCTCACGACAACTTCTCTGTCTTAAAGCAGCTGCATCAACTGCAGATTTCTTCAAATAAAAAAGTAACAAAAGTTCCCGCAAATGACGATTATTCGGCACAACACTTGACATTATTGTACAAAAATATGTGATACTGATACATAAACACTAATACTCTAAGTGTATACTATTACCAGATGTCTAAACTTACGATATAACATTTTACATCTGACAATTTCAACGAAACCTCTTAGTGAGGACATCTTTTGTTAAACGGTGGAAACTTATTCGTACACCTAATACACACAGTACACCCATTTATTTAACAAAACATATTACTTGTTAGTTTCCACGACCATCCAAAATTACCAATATTGTTCCATATCCCTTATCCGCTTCATCATATTTTCATATGACCATCATCCTTAGAGGACATCCGATGTACTATACTTCAGGGCGTACTAAAGAAAAAAATTGCGTCGCCTTTATGCAGTATAGTGGAAGAGATAAATATATGCGGTCACAATTTATGAGAAGATAAGACACAGAAAAATTGACAATTCGAGTGATGAGGGCGCATGAATCATGGCTAAAGTATCTGCGGTCATCAATTCTGAATTTTTATGAAGAAAAATACCCGTAATTCAGTGTTGAGAGTATATTGTTTTGGGATATACGGGTAAAAACGGTTGAGAATCAAGACCTTGGTTTTGTTGAGGATCCGATGTGATACTGGTTCTTCTGTATGTGTATTTGATACAAATACAGATATAGACAATAGTTTTTATCACACATACACGTACTATATGTCAATGGGTGCTTAGACGGTTTGAAAATAAAATTGTTTCCAGGAGATGGCGCTGCTTTCCGAGCAGGACGAGTCAGCGGGGTAGCTTTTACAGAAATATAAAAGGCTTTTACTGAAAGTATATGATATGGGGTTAAATTTCAGTGTAAATAACAGTATGATATTCTGACAAAAGTAAGAGGAGGTCGGAGGTCGGTTCCTTCGTGTGTGGAGTACTGCAGCCACATTTGGGCTGGTGCTGCCAAGTGTCACCTGGCCACTTTGGATTCAGTGGAGAGACGTGCAAAGAGGCTGATTGGTGACCCTGATCTAACTCGAGTTGGTCTCCAAAGCCTAGAGCACAGGCGTAGAGTAGCCAGCCTTTCGGTGTTCTATAGGATGCATTTCGGGGAGTGTGCGAGGGAATTGCATGATTTAATTCCCCCATCTCCGTTCCACCAGCGGACGACCCGTCGTACGGCTGGTTTCCACCCTTACGTTGTTAACACCACTACGATCCGGACGAAGCGTTTCGCCTCCTCCTTTATACCGCGTACATCGAGGGACTGGAACAATTTGCCAGCGGCGGTGTTTCCATCGGACTACAATTTGAGTGTCTTCAAGGCTAGAGTGAATAGGCTCTTAATAAACTAGTGCACTTTACCATCAACGATTGCGTCACTGCTTACCATCAGGCAGGATTGCGGTCAAGCGCTGGTTTATAATAAGTAAAAAAAAAAAAAGTGCCATCAAGCAAAATGCCCTCCCAATTATTTTCACTAAAAAATATTAATATAAAAAAAATTGCGGGTAGATTATCACCTAATATTTGAAAACTAATATGATTGTGACAGGTTATTTCCCATGGGAATCAAGACAGTCAAAACTCATTTTTTTTCTATAATACAAAATAAAATAGTCGAATTGGGAAACACCTCCTTTTATTTGAAGTCGGTTAAAGGCAGAAAATGCATGCCAGGGCTTCGAATCTTTCGAAAGCATGTTCCCTGGTGCACAGGCAAATGAAGGAACAAAGGTGGATTTTTACATCAATACGAGCTTCTAACAAAAGTGTAGTATAGAATTTTTAATGATTTAGCAAACAAATATTGCTAAATATTTGCATTTTCGCAATGGTTCGTTTAAGAGTTTTACCTGGTCATTTCATTAAATAAAATGTAATAATTCTGACCTAAATAATCATAACGGTACCATTTTCCGCCCGAGAGGGTAGTTACATTTTACGTTAAAATGAAATAATAACACGTAAGCCCAGACTTCGTTACGCCACGGGAAATTAATTTAAACAATATTTTAACCATTAATATTAACAGTGTTTGCATTTTCATTATATTCGTGTAGACTTGTGATGTATTTGCTGTTGAATTAAAAAAAAAGTTTTAATACGTTACAGTACGGTAATACGTAAGTCACAATTTCAATTAATGTTTACCAAATAAATGTCACTGAATGCATAACCTCTTGTTTTGAAGTCAAATAAAATAATGTTTTAGAAGAAAGTCTCTGAATTTAAAAACAAAATCTATAAATAATGAAAAACCGGCCAAGTGCGTGTCGGACTCACGCACAAAGGGTTCCGTACCATTGATTTATGAAATTAAAGGATTTATTTGTAAAAGACGCCAGCGACTTCGTTCGCGTGGAATTAATTATGCTCCGCTCCTATTGGTCGCAGCGGGATGTTATATAGCCTAAAGGCTTCGTGGATTAATGGGCTATCCAACGCAAAAAGAATTTTTCAAATCGGACCAGTAGTTTCTGAGATTAGCGCGAACAAACAAACAAACATACAAACAAACTCTTCAGCAACAAACGCTTCTTATATTAGTATAGATTACGCGGCAATAACCGGTTTACGATTTACGAGGTATTAAGACATATGTTTTTTTAATTTTAATATTCTTATTTTAGAATTTAGAGGGTGGGGGAGGGTAACTTTTTCCACTTTGGAAGAGTCTGTCACGCAAACTATTCGGTTTAGAAAAAAATATTTTAAAAACCTTTATATCATTTTTAATATAATTTGGGATTTTGAATAAAACTGCGTGATGATCGGTTCGCTGCCAAGACCAGAAGAAAGTATTTATTTCGGCACAGATAAAGAAAGGATAGTTTCCATAGACAATAATTGATAGCAGTAGGTACTAGTATTTTGAGCACATAATAACACCCCCACTCTCAAAATATCAATTTACATTACTTACAAAATACATGAACAATACCCAAAATACTCATAAACTTACTATGTTTAACAAAATTCAAACTTTTTTGTGAACATATCTGCTGGCATGTCACTTGTAGGCAAATAACTAACTTTAACTATACCATTAGAAATTACTTCTCTACAATAGTGATAGCGAATATCAATATGTTTAGTCCTATTGTGAAAAATAGGGTTTTCTGACAATTTCTTAGCACTTTGATTATCATTATATAATACAATTGTATATAATCTTTCAGTAATTTCACTTTGCAAATTTCTAAGATATACAGATTCACGACAACCCTCTGTAAGTGCCATGTATTCAGCCTCTGTACTAGAGAGTGCCACTGTTCTCTGTTTCTTACAACTCCATGATATGACAGAACCTGATAACATGAAACAGTAACCTGAGTAAGATTTTCTATCCTCTGAACAATTTCCCCAATCACTATCAACATAACCTACAATATCAACATTACCATTTTTACAATATCTTAAACCTATATTTTTACTTCCCTTTAAATATTTTAATATTCTTTTAGCATAGGACCAGTGCTCACTATTAGAACATTTATTAAATTGACTTAGATATCCAACAGCATATGAAATATCAGGCCTTGTAAGAACAGCAAGATACATGAGGCTGCCTATATGTTGCTGATAAGGATTATCACACTTATGTCCCTCATTATTAACAATATTTAATTTAGGCTCCATAGGAGTACCAATAGTTTTACATTCATTCATATTAAATCTATGCAACAAATGGTTAATATAGTTTTCCTGGCTCAATGTAATAACATTATTTACTTTATCTATGTTTACATTCATACCAAGACATTTTTTATTTTCTTCTAAATCTTTAATCTTAAATTTACTACTTAAAGTTTCTTTTAACAGAGCCATTTCAGATTTATCATTTGAAAAAATAAAAAAGTCATCCACATATAATGCTACTATTGTCCTAAGACCATTTACAATTTTTGTATATATACATGGCTCAATTTTAGATTTTCTATAACCATTACATAACATCACACTATCTACTTTTTTATGCCACGCTCTAGAGGATTGTTTGAGACCATATATAGCTTTGTGTAACTTAAGAACCTTATTTTCACTCACATTATCATTATAATGCTCAAAACCATCTGGTTTCTGCATAAATATGATCTCCTCCAATTCTCCATTTAGGAAGGCTGTCTTAACATCTAAATGAGATGTTTCTAAATCTAGTTGTACTGCTAAAGCAAACAATAATCTTAGTGTAGAGTGACGGACTACAGGGGAGAAGGTTTCATTGTAATCAATACCACATTTTTGATTATAACCCTTTGCTACGAGTCTGGCACGATAACAAACGTTATTGTCTTTATCATACTTCTTTTTTAGCACCCACTTGCACTTTACTACAGTTCCTTCTTTAGGTGTCTACAAGTTCCCACGCATGGTTATCATGAAAGCACTGTAACTCCTCTCTGATAGCACACAACCAATGTTCTTTTTCTGGACATTGCAGGGCTTCCTCCAAATTGAGTTCATTGTCATCTACACTGGAATTGTCTACACACATATTTGAGAAACCATACCTGTCTGGTTTACGCCTTTCTCTAGTAGGTCTCAGGTAGGTATTCCCCGCAGAACTGTCCATTTCTTCATTCTCACTCGGCACATAAGAAGGATCTTCCGTATGATCTGATGAAGACAAAAAAGAGTCGTCTGACTGACAACTGTCCCCCACTGCATCTGATGTTTCCTTTTCTTCCTCGACACAAGAAGTATCCAAGTCTAAGTTTTCAACAGTAGCTGTCACATTGCTCACTGGCAATTCTTTTTCAATTATTATGACATCTCGACTGCATGTTATTGACTTGGTAAAGGGATTATACACTCTGTATCCTTTGATATTATCTGGATAGCCCACTAAAATACATTTACCTGATTTCTTGTCCCATTTTAACCTTTTTTCTTTAGGTATATGAACCATGCAAGTACTTCCAAACACACGAAGATGACTAATATCAGGTTTCTTATTAGTCCACAGCTCATATGGCGTTTTGTTGTTTAATCCAGCTGATACTGTTCGGTTCTGCAAGTAAACGGCGGTATTAGTTGCCTCCGCCCAGAACTCCTTTTCTAAACCAGCATCAAATAATAAACATCTAGCCTTTTCAACTATACTGCGGTTCATGCGCTCACTTAATCCGTTTTGTTCTGGCGTGTACGTATTAGATTTCTGGTGATTAATACCCTTTTGGTTTAGATAATTTTCAAATTCATGACTGCAATATTCACGACCATTATCACTGCGCAATGTCTTTATCTTTTTATTTTGTGCATTCTCCACTTTGGACACATAATCTCTAAAGCATTGAAAAGATTCACTCTTGTTTTTCATAAAATAGATGTGAGTCATGCGACTATAATCATCAACAAAAAGGATAAAGTACCTTGACCCTCCAAGTGAGCAGCTCTCCATAGGTCCACACACATCACTATGGATTAACTCCAGCAATTGAATGCTTCTATTTCCATTGCTTGGGAAAGGCAGACGAGTTTGTTTTCCTTCACAGCATGTAACACAGGAATTCTTACTTGTCACTGCCTTATCATCCATTTTAAATCCTTCCACAGCATCCTTCATTTTATTCAGGTAAGAGCTATTGACGTGCCCCAACCTCCGATGCCAGGTTTCACTGGAAACCACAGCCACAGCTGATAGATTCACTGGCGTATTGAGTCTGTACACACCATTGACTATGCTCGCTGTCGCCACCAAAACACCCTTTTGATTATAAATGTCGCAACCGCCTGCTCTGAAGTCCACTTTATTTCCCTTCTTTATAAGTTGGCTCACAGACAGAAGATTTGTTGTGAGAGTCGGTACACACATAACCTCTTCCACTGTCACATCGAAATTGCATTCATCAGTACAAGTAGTAATGTTTACTTCACCGCAACATTTTACTGGAACTTTAGTCTCGTTGGCAACTACAATTTCCTTCATATTATGTTCGTAAGATGGATTTACGACCCAATGTTCATTTGTCGTCAGGTGTACGCTGGCGCCGGAATCAATATACCAATCAGATTTACTATAAAACCCGCTCAGAAACACAGCACTGAATGCGTTCGTCTGTTTTCGATCCATTTCTTTGCAATTCATTGAATTCGTGCACTGATTACGATAATGTCCCATTTGTTTACATCGGAAACATTTTATTTTCGACTTTGACAACTGGTCGCCATCTTTACCGCGATTTTTATCTTTGGTTTTCTCTACCTTGTCATTTGGTTTGACATTTTTCTTAGGTGGATACCATCGACTTTTGTTACTACTATGAAACGATCCAAATGCAGCACTTTCAACACGAACTTCAGATTCCATGTCTAATAATTTAGATTTGATTGAATCCGTCGTGATACTGATACCAGAGTGTTCAATCGCCATAATCATTGGCGAAAATTTATCAGGTAGTCCCGCCAATAACAAAGAACCAATCCACTCGTCGTTGATGTTGAAACCAGTTCCCGCCAATTTCTGACCCGTCTCCACTAATTGAGTTACATATGAATTCATGGAATCACAGTCATCCAGACTTATTGATATTAGATTTCTCAATAGGCTTATCCTTCTCGTGAATCCAGAATCATCATACAGCGACTTCAATTTTTCCCATAGTTCCTTCGTAGAATTAACTTCTTTGATATGAACATAAATGGAGGTATCTATCGTCAAGATCAATTTGGCTCTAGTTTTAGCATCATCCGTGGCCGCAACTGGCGCTTGACCTGCTTCTGGCTTGATGCATCCTAGCGTTCCTTCTAAAATTAAGAAGTTTTCCGCCGCGAAACACCATTCACTATAGTTTTCTCGTCCTTTGAGTTTAGGTACATTCACCATATAGTTCGACGCCATTATGAATTTTATAACTGACCGCACAAATCCACAAAAAACACAATTCTGTCCACTTACTGCAACTACTAACACGATAATAACTGTCGCGAGAACTAATTGTATATTAGCCACAAACGCTCTGGGCCCATAACCTAATATAATTTGGGATTTTGAATAAAACTGCGTGATGATCGGTTCGCTGCCAAGACCAGAAGAAAGTATTTATTTCGGCACAGATAAAGAAAGGATAGTTTCCATAGACAATAATTGATAGCAGTCGGTACTAGTATTTTGAGCACATAATAACAATTTTTAAAGAACTATTCATAGATACCCCACTCGTATGTGTTTGATGAAAAAAAAAATTGTTTCAGTTCTAAGTATGGGAAGCCCCCAATATTTATTATTATTTTTTTTATTTTTGCACCAAAATCTTAATGCGGTTCACAGAATACACCTACCTACCAAGTTTAATTAGTATAGCTCTTATAGTTTGGGAAAAAAATGGCTGTGACATACGGACGGACTGACGGACAGACAGACATGACGAATCTATAAGGGTTCCGTTTTTTGCCATTTGGCTACGGAACCCTAAAACGCTAAGAAAATGGATTTTTGGGTTGTTGTAGAAAAAATAGATACTGTGTAAACCGACTTGGTTGAAGGAACCAATCCTCAAGAATCTGTTTTTAGTAGATGGCAAAAAACGAGACAAATACTCACTTGTATTTAGGATAGACGAAATAACATAAGTCGGTTTACCTAAGAAGGGAAGTCATGCAACAGAAAAATATTAAACATAGATTCCTATAAAAGGAATAATTCTCAAAGTTACATATTCAACAAACCTTGTTTATAATCCATCCTGGTATCGAGAGCTCACAAAGAGTCCAATATTGGGTATAAAGTAAATGTATAAAATAATTTATAATAAATTAACTTAAGGAAAAAGTTAAGGAACAAGCAAAAATTTGGGAAACATAAAGTACAATCGTTTTGATCAACAATGAGAAAAAATTGACAGTTTTATTTATATAATAAGAAAAGTTATTGAATCTTTTACAAAAAAGTGTATAATGAAAAGTATAGATACACTTATGCGAATCGCGTCGCTTATACATATGATAGAAAAATATTGAACATGTACCTATTTACGAAAGTGATTCGACAAACCTTTATTTAATTTGATTTTCCTGGTACCCCATAAGCTCACATACAGCTCACAATACGATAAAAGTAATACGTATTGAAGTTTTTGACATAATACTGCCAAATAATAGAAAAATATCGGTTTGAGTGTTATTTATATCTCAAAAAACAATAAGAAGATTGCCTTAACGAAATCATTTTCCCTAACCTAATCTTCTTAAGGTTGGTTATACTGATCCTTCATTCTAACCGAAATTCCTTCAGTTTTAATGAGTATTATTTTGTCTTGTTTCCAGAACGATATTTTAATGTTAAATATGTTAATATCTTCTATCGAAAAGATTATCCTCAGTTAAGCCTTCTTAAAGCTTGATCAAATCTCTTTAACAGTAAAAACGTATCGATCGATCAGAAAATCTGCTGTTGTTGAGATCATAATTATAGGTTATTTGAGACTAAGAAGAGAAATCGTTTAATTAAGGGTTAGTAATAATCTAATGTTAATAAACACCGCGGTGCTTCTTAACATTAGATCGCTCGCTCGCTCGTCAGCGCCGTGTTTTTCGGTCGATCGACGACCATGGTGCTGTGCATAGTATGAGAGCCCGGAAATTTTTGTACATAGTTTTTTTTTCTTTTTAATAATTATAAACTAGTGCTTGACTGCAATCCCGCCTGATGGTAAGCAGTGATACAATCGTTGATGGTAAAGTGTACTAGTTTATTAAGCCTATTTACTTAAAAAACTAAGGAATAGGAAGGATGACGGCAGTTGAGCGAGGTGATGCAATGTTAAACCCAAGACCAACACGACCAAACGATGCTGCGCTAGAGGGAGATTGATCTGGAGACTCTCCACGATCAAACTCCCGACACAACAACATTTGGCGCATCGTACCCGCCACACATCGCAACACAACTGCTCAGACCCGTCCTCCGTACGGCTTCACCAGACATCATGCCGGAACACGATGAATCGCTTGGCGGCAAGACTTTGTCTGGTGGGTGGTAACTTCTGCCGGCAGCCGATGTTATGGCCTACCACCGAAATCATAGTTCCACCTAGGTACTAAATTTCATGCAACCAGCGGTTTGTTCATTATAAAAGTGTAGGGACGTGCGGAACCCTATGCAGGCGAATTGGGTTGTATCCTAAAAAATAATTTAAATGTCCATCAGATGGATTTATAAAAAATATTGAACACGTATTTTTATTTTTTCTTTCATTCAAATACTTAGGAAGATATATTGATTTGAAATGTCGCATCACGTCACGCCGTGGTACAAAATATACCACGGCGTGACGTAATTAGCCCCCACTCTGTAACTTGAATACGCTATAATATCTCAGTAGTTTTTGGTAATTTCGACAAAATAAAAAATTCGGGTCCTAATTTTTTTTATTATCTATAAGACGGACTAATTATTTTTTTGATTTTCATACCTTGGATACATCCCTAACGAGCCACGCCTGTCGGTTCTGGAGACCCAATATGGTCACTCATTAATTTGTAATCCTTCTGGTAGTTTCGATAATATTGTATTAGGGTAAAGTGAACGTAAACTGGAGGACCAGAGTCACCGACATAGCTGAGAGGATTAGCAAGCTGAAGTGGCAATGGACTGGTCACATATGCCGCAGGACCGACAACCGTTGGGGTAAACGAGTCCTTGAGTGGAGACCGCGTCTCGGCAAACGTAGCGTGGGACGCCCTTGGGCGAGATGGAGCGACGATATCAAAAAGGTGACTGGTAGTGGCTGGCGGAGAACTGCTCAGGATCGAGCTTGTTGGCGTGCCATGAAGGAGGCCTATGTCCAGCAGCGGACGAGTAGGGGCTGATGATGATGATGATGATGATGATGATGATGATGAACGTAAACTGTATCTTAAGTGCAGGTCTAGTTTTATTTAGATCGAGAGAGCAAACCCCTAAAAAAGAAATACAAGTTTTTTATTAAAACCTGAATTTCTCTTACGCTGATGTCGGTGGCGTACAATCGGTCATATATGGCACCGGGCTCTCGTACTAATTACGGCATTATGCATATAAGGATATAATTAAACTAATGTCCTATTAATATCATTAACGCGACAGTTGTATGGATGGATGTTTGTTACTGTTTCACGTCAAGACTACTGAACAGATTTGGACTAAATTTGGTACACCGTATAAAACCGGAATTAATAATACTCGTAATATTTTTTCTCTTGATTTTCTCACGGAATCGAATCTAATGCGGGTGAAAACGATGGGCGCAACTAGTAAAGAAAACACCCCAAAGAAGGATTTTTGAAAATTCATTCCTTAAAAGGGTTAATTATAAAATAATCGAATTTTTGGTCAAAATGACGTCCAGTGGATGGATTGAAACGATTTATATTATAGGCCATTCGTATTGAAAAGCATTGACATTCGCACTTAGAACACCATTCCCTTAAATGATTCGTCAATTTATTCAGTAAGCAGCTGGTGTTTGATTCCATCTTCCCTAATATTAGCTATAAATCCTCAATTTGACGGTTGCCAAAATTTGTATTCTGTTGTGGTTCTTGGCTAACACGGAGCAACCGTCCATTGTCAGTGTAGGATATTTACCATTCATGGAACGTTCGTGTTTACTGCATTCCCCAATTGGGTCACAGCTATAACAATGGCATAAATGGACGATGCACTCCACCAACACAATAATTTGTAATCCTTCTGATAGTTCTGATAATATTGTATTAGGGTAAAATGAAAGTAAACTGTAGCTTAAGTGCAGGTCAAGTTTTATTTAGATCGAGAGAGCAAACCCCTAAAAAAGTAATTCAAGTCTTTTATTAAGGCCTGAATTTCTCTTACGCTGATGTCGGTGGCGTGCGGTCAGTCGTATATGGCACCGGGCTCTCGCTCTATGCACGGCATTATGCATATACCACTTACTACTCCTATTTTATTTTAAATGTCATTAAATCATTTGAGCACAGGTCTGAGGAGACCTGTGCTCACGCTCAATCCTTCTCTGTATGAGAGGTCATACAGAGAAGGATTGAGCGTAATCACCACGCTTGCTCAATGCGGCTTGGCGATTTCAGACTTAAAGTCCAGGTTTCCTCAAGATGATTTCCTTCACCTTCAGTCATTGGTGTCCAAGAAATAGTTAGAAAGTACATATAACTTTAGGAAAGTTACATTGGTACTTGCCTGACCTAGAATCGAACCCGCGCACTCATACTTGAGAGGCTGGTGTTTTAACCATTAGGCCACCACGACATCCAATCAATCTCTGTATGAGACCTGTGCCCAGCAGTAGGACGATAAAAAGGTTGATGATGATAATGATCAAATCACTTGGATGTACCCATTTACTTCGTCCTATGTAAAATTTACAATTGTCTTTAAAGTTTTATTAATAGCGTAATTATATCATCTGCCTAGTCTTTTCCCAACTCAGTTAAGGTCAGCTTCGAGACTTCCACGGTCTCCAAAGCCTGGAGCACAGGCAAAGAGTAGCCAGCCTGTCCGTGTCCTATAGGATGCATTTTGGAGAGTGTGTGCGCAATCGCATAATTTAATTCCCCGCATCTCCGTTCCATCATCGGACATCACTCATCATCACCATCATTTCAGCTGAAAGACGTCCATTGCTGGACATAGGCCTCCCCCAAGGTTCTCCACGATGACCGGTCCTGCGCTTCCCGCATCCAGCGGTTTCCTGCGACCCTCACCAGGTCATCGGTCTACCTTGTCGGGGGCCTACCCACGTTACGTCCTCCGATGTGTGGTCGCCACTCGAGAACCCGTCGGCCCCATCGGGCATCGGTCCTACGGGCAATGTGTCCAGCCCACTGCCACTTTAGTGTTGCAATTCTTCGGGCTATGTCGGTTACTCTCGTTCTTCTGCGGATCTCCTCATTCCTGATTCGATCGCGCAGTGAAACCCCAAGCATAGCCCTCTCCATTGCCCTTTGAGTGACTTTGAGCATTCTTGTAAGGCCCATTGTTAGCGACCACGTCTCAATTCCATAAGTCATCACTGGCAACACATACTGGTCGAAGACTTTTGTCTTGAGACACTGCGGTATTTTGGACGAGAAGATTTTACGTAGCTTCCCGAAAGCAGCCCAGCCAAGTTGGATTCGACGATTGACCTCTTTCTCGAAGTTGGACCTGGACTGGTTTATCGTAATTCGTAGTCCCATGATTAATGCAGTTTTTCTCTTTTTGATCATAAATTATTACAAGCGAAAAGCTTATATTTCATAGTTATCACAGATTTTCTCTTCATTAATCATTCTAGGCAACATTGCCTACCTATTCGTCACCGGCCACCCTTGTGTGAAAAAAGTTCATTATTATTTACCAAATTTATTATTATATGCCTACATAAATATTCTACGAACCTTAATATATTAGGCAGTATTAAAAGAAAACTTATTACTTTTATATTTTTATTTTATAAAGTTTATTACAACTTTCTAAGCCGCCAGCAATTATTTTCACATTAGGTTTTACCCGTACCTTCACGTGCGTAGGAATCGGAAATTATGCCAAAGAAATGTACCACCGAAATCAAAAGTATTTAAAATTTTTATTCAGAGTATAAACTGTACGTCAATTTAGATTCGAATTCGTTCAGCTGTTTTTGACGTCCAACATCGTTCATCGGTTTTTTTCGGCAATTTAGAACATACATCATTAATACATACATTATTATAATATAATAATTTCTCGGTGGTAGGCCATAACATCGGCTGCCGGCAGAAGTTACCACCTATCAGACAGTCTTGCCGTCAAGCGATTCATCGTGTTCCGGCATGATGTCTGGTGAAGCCGTACGGAGAACGGGACTGAGCAGTTGTGTTGCGATGTGTGGCGGGTTCGATGCGTCAAATGTTGTTGTGTCGGGAGTTTGGTCGTGGAGAGTCTCCAGATCAATCTCCCTCTAGCGCAGCTTCGTTTGGTCGTGTTGGTCTTGGGTTTAACATTGCATCACCTCCCTCAACTACAGTGATCCTTCCTATTCCTTAGTTTATTAAGTGAATAGGCTTAATAAACTTGTGCGCTTTACCATCAACGATTGCATCACTGCTTACCATCAGGCGGGATTGCAGTCAAGCACTAGTTTACAATTATTAAAAAAAATACATCTGTTTTAAGTGTTATAAACTAGTGTTTGTAATACTGCCTGATCGTAAGCAATTCAGACAATGAAAGGGACAAAATCATTGGTAGTCCTGTTTACTTACCATTTACATAATACTAGCCTGTGTTACCTTCTATTCAACTGATTGATTCGTTGACTTAAGCATAATGTTCTGTAAGCTTCTTATCTCCTTTATTAGGGGCAATAAATCAAGTGGCTGAGAAGATTATTCATAACCCAAATAGGTAGGTACCAACTAGTTACAGTTTAGTTACGTAATAGCACTGTATCCACAATTCCACTAATAATATAAATCCGAAAGTTCGTGAGAAAAGATGGATGATTGTTACTCTTTCAAGAAATTACTAGTACTAGGTATTTGGATGAACATTGGCACATGGAGATTTTATAGACAAGAATATCACAAAGGATACTCCTCATCTCGATATTCCCAAGGGATTGAAACTTATACGGGTAAAACCGCGGAACGTAGCTAATTTAACATTGTATGGCAGTTATACCGAAGTCGAAAAAATCCTCATGGACTATCCTACGTTCAGGGACGCGGATGGGTGTGCTGGACTCTTACCGGCTTAAAAACCACCTCAACGTTCGTCATCTGCCTTTCCGAAGTACCGGGTCCTCCCAATTCTACGGTACATGGCAGTCATACCAATTGAATGACGTGGAACCATTGTTGATAAGCACTTGCCTTGAAAAATCAAGATGGCGGTGTTAGCGCCGGTTTTGGTCAAGTGCTCAAATGTATGTGCAGTTTTCAGTCGCCAACAAATTAAGGTACTAAAATCGGGAGAATGACTTTTTTTTTAATTTATACATAAAGGATTAATCCTTTAGCTATAAAATTAAAATCTATTCATGATTATTTTATTATTTATGATTCAAAATCAAAAGACTTTTATTAAAATACAGACTGGGAACCAGCACTTTTTAAACGTTAAAGTTATAAAAGACAGTTCCCCCAAAAACGTCCGTCCTTCACCCCGTCCTAGTGGTTTCGCTGGGAAGAAGTAACACAAAAATTCCCCAGCAGCACAGCTGCTTGTTCGTTTAATAAACACCTGACTGTATACGAATTTAAAGTAACTTAAATTGCAAGACACAACACAAAAAAAAATTATTAAAATTAAAAACATACTACCCATATAAAAGCCTTCAGGCATAAAGGTCGTGACAGCTTACAAATTAATGTATTGTCTCATCTGCTAAGCCTCATTAGCTTATATAATTAATTTAAATGTGTGTTCTTTGCACATAATTTGACAGGAACTGAACAGGACTTTTTGCTCGTAAAAGCTTCCATTAGTTACAAAAATGTGTTTCAAAGCACAGATAAGTAAATTATTCGCTGAATGGAGGAAAATCAAAATTCAATTAATTCGCTAAAGTGATTAACTGTCGTTAAGACTTTCAGGGGTTAAGCATAACATTTTCTGCAGGACTTAAAAGGAAAGTTTAAATTATTTCAATGAATTCGGGCTCCTTGATTTCCTTTGAGCCGCGGATTTCATTACGAGAAATAATATTTTCTTCTTAAATAATTTATAATACACTTTTTATTTTAGCAGTTCAGAAAATTTTGCGGGCCTTTCAGTAAGCTTGCCCATCTGAATATTAAAACGCTTATACCTAAAAGGTACGTACTTTATTTTATTGGCGTCGTACAAAATCTCGGCTTGCAAAAACTTTGGTGGCAGCTGTTTACCCGACTGTTAACAGCACTTGTGTTCCCAGTTATGCCTTATCATTTCAACTTTAGCTGTAGCACACTTTTTGTTTGTCACGAATCTTAGATTGAGCATTGTCCAAGCTAAATTGAATTTTATGGTGTAACTGCTAAGAGATCGTTTTAGTATCACGTGAATCGTTCTGAAGTAAGTGCTATCGGAAAATGGTTTTTGTTTGTTTTATGATGGGTTGCTTGAGAGTGTTTGCCTTCGATTGATCGGTTTGTGTCATAATTTATGTGCAATTATATCCTGTTTATTAATTTTTGATTGGATTACTCATTTCAAACAATCGCAGACAGAAAATCGATAACACGACAATCTTTTAATTTCATGCAACTGATTCACGTGTATATCGAATAAGATTTATCGTCTAACTGGTATTATTTGAAATTCAAGAATAAATACTAATAGATACATACATCTATCAAGAGAAAACATTATCGGTAAAAGCGAATAATATGAATCCAACAAATCAGCGGTGGGTTGTAATTTCTGACGGTAATGTTCACGAGCCGCCGCTTTATAAGATATGCGACGTTTCCCTGACAGTTATAGGAAAACCTTTCAAAGAAATTTAGACTCAGCCATTCCATCCGCTAACTTTCAACGGAAAAAGTTAATTCACATGCGGCGTCAGCAAAAAGCTATTATTAAAAAATCTCATGAAAAGGATACTCAAATTAGGTTTATCTTTCAAAGCCACTTTCCCAGCCGTTCCAAGACGTACGTCTTTTAACCGTACGACTTTTGAACATAATGAAAGACCGTAGATGTCGTTGCACGGAGAATGGTCCCAGAATTTAGGATCTATAGAAATGTAAATACTTCAGAACTTCGAAGGTGTCATTCCATTCCCAACTTTAGCATTAAAATACGAAGGAATTCTTTAAAAAGTTTCTAAGTGCTCTCGCTTCCAATGTTCTAACTTATATTTTTTGTTACCTGTATTTTTTTACTTAAAAGCTTACTGCATTTTTTTTTCTATACAAAAATCGTGATTTTCATTTAAACAATATTCTTGATAATGTAAAACTTTCAAGAATTAGGTTGTATACATATGTCGGCGGATACATGCGCTTATTAATGCTTCTAAGGTCGACATATAAAGGTTCATTTTTGCTGTTGCCACTTTACGTAATCTTCATCGCACAGACCTGGCATTTTCCTAATCACTGCCATCCATTTACCAGACCCAAAATGCTCTATCAAAGGACAAAGAAACGCATGGATGCTTGCAATTATGAGGGCCAAAATACCTCTGCTGAAGCTTGGGATATAGCATCGTCACGCAAGATATTATCAATAAAGCTATCACACACGATGTCATCCCAAAATTGAATTAATTTTCACCAAAGGTTTAGCACACTCTGAGCCATATTACATTTTACGAAACAATGTGATATTAATGAATATGCAAACAAGTATTCCAAGGGTTGTTTGTTTGCATAAAATTCGTGTTCAAATATTAATGGCTTTAGGTCCTGGTGAATGACGGGTTTTGTTATGTTATGGGGTATTATTTATTGTTCTGGGCTCTTTTGCTGCACGAGATATGGGCTTGTTTGTTGTAATATTGCTTATTTTTGTTTTATCTATCTAATATTTTCCTAACTTTTCATTGGTTGCAGCTGAAAATCAGCGTCAGGTGTTGTGTTTTCATCTAACATTATGAGCTGAGGCCCCCTTGGGCATTATATTCTATGTTTTATATGTAGTTTTAAGGTGTATTTCTTTCGTTGTAATGCCAATAAAATCATTTCTTTCTTTCAACTGTGTTGTTGGAGTTACTTTGCAATCTAATCGGATGCAACCGAATACCAGAATTTTAAAAGTACGATTGGTCTACCTCTCTAAAACATAAATACTGTGTAACACAATACACGTTGGTAGACTCGTCTAGCATGGCTTGGTTGTCAGACTTTCGGTCTTCTGGTTAACCATACTAACTGTCAAAGATCCGCGAATGACTGTCGCTCCCAGCGACTTGCTTTATAAGTCACGGAGCGGTATTGATTAATTTAAAAAACTCATCCACGAACCGAGTGCCGCAAATGTAGCATGAGCCTCGATAAACCCAAAGCGGCTGTGTATTTTTATATATATGTATATATCTACTTTATTGTACATAACAAAAATACCGCTATCCTTTACTTCTGCAATATCTTGGACAGTTATTATTATGTTATTAATAGCCCTTTCTTTTTTTGTTTTCGGGGCAAACCTTCAAAAGGCACCCGACCTTCGTGGAATGAGATAGAGGAGTATGAGATTTTTACCTCACTTAAACCTCCCTGGTAATCACCATCTGCACATAAAGGTGCTCCATCTTATGTAGCCCCTCTGTTACTTCTATTTACTCTTGAGTAAATTTTCTTTACTCATTATGAAATATATTTGACAATTGGAGAATAATAGTACGCGTACTAAATAGATGCCTCCTAAAATGGAGATAGTAAAAGCATTTACCTAGTAAGTAATGATCCCATTATGCCACAATGGTTTCCTACCTTATAACAATAGACGATTAACAATCGCCCAACCATTATTCAACGTAGCCTGCAGTGCTCATGTTTCAGTATTATAATCCTTACTAATATTGTAAATCAGAAAGTGAGTTTGTTTGTGTGTTTGTCCCGCTTTCACGCCGTAAGTACTGAACCGATTGCTTTGAAATTTTGCAGACGTAAAGTTAGAAGTCCGGATTAAATAATAGGGTACAGGTAGAGGTTTTTATCTGAGAAAAAATTGATATTCCCGAGGAAAAACAAAAATATTGTTAGCTGTTTGTTGCATAGTTCAGTGATAGATGGCGCTGTGTGTCGTTTCAAAAAGGTAATATATTGCAAACGAATATACACATGTAAACTTAGAAGCTAAATGATACAATTATTAATGATTCTCCGAAAATGAGGAATCTAAAAAGCGCGTTGTCACAGAATTCCACGCGAGCGATGCCGCGGGCGGAAAGCTAGTTGTAACGTAACGAGTAAATGTTTTTTTATAAGCTGTCTAGCAAATATTTTAATTTTATGTTATGAAATTTCATTTTCCACTTTGTCACATCACTTAACCGCGAAAACAATGTAATAGACATAATTTTGTCTTAACGTTGTTTGTGACTTTTTTGTAAATGCTTGGCTTCTAAGAGTCGTAACATGATATAAAGTAGCTAAAATCAAAAGTAATTTATCCGAATTACTCTGAGAATCCACACTTTTCTAACGTTAAATTTACATACACAGTCAACGACAGTTCTCAAAATGTTGGCCCTTCACAGCGTTTCTCAAGAATTAAGTTTTTTTAAAAAAATATCGTTGCCCCACACTAGGAATTTCTCCTGTATTGTAGGTGCGTTTACACAGAGGCGGCGTAAGGTATGGGCGACGTGGGCCACCGCCTACGGCCTCGCGATACAAGGGGCCTCGCGCCTACAAATATTTGTATGCATTGCTTCAAAGCAAGAAAAAAAATAAATAAAGAAAAGATATAAATTAATTTTGTTTGGAAATTATTATTTTTTTAACATATTCAGCCTTAATCAGACCCAAAATTAAGCAACAACATGGTTTAAGTGACGAACATTATGCTTTTACGCAATATCCCTTTAAAAATATCCACAAAATCAAAAAATCAGAAACTGTCAACATTTTAAAATTGTTAACATGATATTTTACAGATGCATAGATCAATTTATTGGCATTGTCATCTCCACCTGACAATACGACCTTTAATTTTTCATTAATTTGAATCTAATATAATGAAAATTTGGCAATAAATTTTATTGATATACTGTATATTTATCAATAAAAACTTGGGAGTATTAATTGTTATGTTTTTTTTATGGTTATGTGGTATTTTTCTTTTTTTGGGTTTTTTATGGTATACCGCAGTGTCTCAAGACAAAACTTCGACCAGTGTGTGTTGCCAGTGATGACTTATGGAACTGAGACGGGGTCGCTAACAATGGGCCTTATAAGAAGGCCCAAAGTCACTCAAAGGGCAATGGAGAGGGCTAAGCTTAGGGTTTCACTGCGCGATCGAATCAGGAATGAGGAGATCCGCAGAAGAAGGAGAGTAACCGACATAGCCCGAAGAATTGCAACACTAAAGTGGCAGTGGGCTGGACACTCTGCCCGTAGGACCGATGCCCGATGGGGCCGACGGGTTCTGGAGTGGCGGCCACGCACCGGAAGAAGTAGCGTGGGTAGGCCCCCGACAAGGTGGACCGACGACCTGGTGAAGGTCGCGGGAAACCGCTGGATGCGGGAGGCGCACTACCGGTCGTCCCTAGGAGAACCTTGGGGGAGGCCTATGTTCAGCAGTGGACGTCTTTCGGCTGAAATGATGATGATGATGATGATGCTATAAAATCCGTCTTCAGATCGCCATGGAACAGGGCCTCGCGAAATTTGTCTTGCCCACACCAAAGGAGATCGCCGAAATTCGCCCCAGCATGGACAAATAAATGTCCTGCATTATAATTATTCTTTCATTTTTTTATATAATATGCAAATATCCATAGTTAACGGACAAGCGTGGGTTTAAAACGAATAATTAAAAGCCTTGTAACTACTAAACAATTTGTCTGTCACATAAATTGCTGCCATGTCAAGAGCTTTAGAGATGTTGCTTCTTGTTTTTACGAAATCGATAGTTTAATAATTTTATTTATGAATTAAAAAACATGAAGTTTTATTTAATGTATGCATTTTTTATTATTATGACTACATTTGTTATCAAAATACATTAAACGCAATCTGTAAAATAGCGTAATAATAGTGTTTTTATCGATATTAAACAAAATCGATTCTCAAATCGTTAGTTCAAATAGCGGTATCGATTCTACAGATGCGGAAATGAGTGACATCTCCAATTGTTTTGTTAAGTTTGTTACTCGCGATTTTTTTTTTGGCGGGATGAGTGTCACGCTCATTTTTCATTGGACTTTTAAAATTATTTATAGTGTTGTTTACTAAATAAAATCGCGTGATTTATGTAGTAAAAAGTGCATTCAGTGAATAATTTATAAAGAACAGTGAAATAATGTAGCACAGTGGCCACATCATGTCCTTACTCCAAATTCTTTCTTGTCGGCCTCACGCAGGAAAAGAAAGGAGATAGATTAGTTAAGTTAAGCTAGGATAAGTTAGGATAAACTAGGATAAGTTAGGATAGAAACTTACTCAAGAAAAAAATTACTAAAGACTAGGCTGTATGGCGTACTATGCCTTTGCCTTTTCCGTTCAGAAGAACGGAAAGAATTAAACCAAAAAAAAAAATTGTTACTCGCTTCCTTGCCTTTGTGCAGAGTAGTGAGTGTTCACTTTTGTTACTGGATTACACGAGTAACAGTTGTGAAGGTCAGATGGCAGTCGCTCCATGTAAAACATTGATATTCAGCGGCGTCCGGTTAGACTGGACGCTGACCCCAAAATAATTGGTAAAAGGCTAGACTATAAATTACTTGTATTATTTACACATTTGATGATTACATTCATTTTCTTACTAAACGTAAAAGAAATAATAAATCTATTCAGTTTTCTTTACGATTATATAACCTCAAAATCAAACACATTTTAGTTTGATACTCGGTTCCTAAGCTTGTCCGTGTATCAACAAATACCTGATATGATTACATGAATCATTCCAAACACAACTAGCATTTTCATATTGCTGTCAATTCTGGGGCATTCAATGTATGGAATTTTAGCAATGTCCTTTAGGTCTTGCCCTGCCTCTGCGTTTACAAACATATAAAGTCACCTACACAAACAAGCAGACCCGGCACAACTCACTAATTAAAAGCGATTTTTTTTTTCAAATTGTGCTGCTGTGCTAGTTCCAGAGGTTTTCTAGTTCAAACGAATATACAAGAATATGTTACTCTTGAGTATTATTATTAGTATAGATAACATTTTGCAAAGTTTATCAATATTACTAATAGATATTCTAAATGCAAAAGTTTCTGAGGATGGATGCATGGATAGATGGATGGATGATTGTGTTAGTCTATCACGCAAAAACTACTAAACGGATTTAAATGAAATTTGGCGCACATATAGTATATAAGCAGGAATGATAAATAGAATATTTTTATCCCGTTATTCTTACGGGATTGAAACTTATGTGGTTAAAACCGAATGACGCAGCTAGTCATCATCATCATCATCATCTCAGCGTTAATCCCAGCCGCATCCGAAGCCATTTCCGCAGTTGGACTGGTGTCCAACTGCTGAAATGGCTAAACTTCGACATTTTCCGTGAAGCGACTGCCGTCTGACCTCCAGAACCCGAAGGCGACATCGAAGCATTGCAGTTAGACCAATTGTTGGACTTTTGAGGGCTCCAACAACCCGTAACGACTGCCACTAGATGTTTGTATGGCAACCGGGACCAACGGCTTAACGTGCTTTCCGAGGCACGACCAGACCAATGCAAGTATTCATATTCATGCATACAAATACTTGCACTGTGCGGGGATCGAACCCGCGCCGCCTTGCGCAGCGGCCGCGTCTGCTACCGCTACGCCACGGAGGCTGGAATGACGCAGCTAGTGTTCTATAAAAAGTATATATACATAGATATTTAAAAATAACATGCCAATCATAATGATTACATAATGCATATTGATAACGATGAGTTTTTGATTATTTTTTTATTACTTACAGAATTTCACTGTACAAAGTAGAATCTATACTAATATATAAAGCTGAAGAGTTAGTTTGTTTGAACGCGCTAAACTCAAGAACTACTAGTCCGATTTGAAAATCCTTTCTGCGTTGGATAGCTCATTAATCCAGGAAGGCTTTAGGCTATATAGCATTACGCTGCGAATGATAGAGGCGGAGCATATAAAAACATAATTATTGAATTGAAAAATTGTATTGAAAACAACAGAATCTATCACCTATTTATCACCTATTTACATTTCTTGGAATCTTGAGCGAAATGAATAAAAGCAAATGTTTTTTTTTTTTTTTCGTTCAAACCGGTTGGAATCGTAATAAGAAATAGAACGTAAGAAATTGAAGGATAGCAAATGCAAGAATAAAATCAGAAAATAAAATAACCGGAAACAATTGAGTTTCTGTTAAACAACAGTACCTATAGATACCATGACAAATCAAGATGCTTTTTAATTACCCCGTGTGTGAATGAAATTTGGTCTATTTTAGGGTGGCTATATAATTACATAAACACAATATTAAGTGGTACCAATCCAGACTATTGATATTATAATAGTGCTGTAAAAGCCAAAACCCTGATAAAAATATCTATACCATCCTCTAATTCTTGAACTAAATATAGGTACTCGACGGAAAAGCTGAGACTAGATGTCCGTATTTGCGAAATGTTATTATAGGATGATTATATAACGTTTCGCAAATACGAAAAGCAAATAGACGAAACAACTAATTTTAGTGGCAAACATAATATTTCAATAGAGACAAGGATGTTTATTGGATGCCAGATGCGACATTAAGTTTGAAACTTAACTCGATTACACCCAAAACTGGATTAGGAAAGTTCCAACGATTATTTATAGAGATTACAGCTAGGCTTTAAAATATGTGCTGTTTTTAGGCACTTCTCGCTAATCTTCTAAAATTGATAGACGATAAAAAGTGCTACTGATTAAATGCTTACCTAGATAGACGAAAAAGAAGAAAAAGAGGAACACGGGTTGGTTTAGTTAGTAAATATCTGACACGACCTTCCACTCCGGTTAGAGCAGGAGAACTCATTTAATCATTTTTGGGAAATGATCAAATGAGTTCTCCTGCTCTAACCGGACACCAAAAAAGACCCTGTAGTCGCAAGCGCGACTGCTAAACATGAGGCCTTAGATTTGATTTCCGTGTCACGCATAATTGATCTAGTTTTTGACTTTATCCTTTGGGAATTTCTTAGTAACAGCCCAGAATTGTATTGTAATTAGTAATAGTCCAGAATTTGGAAGTTGACGGCGTAGTACCCCTGTGTTTCGGAAAGCACCCTAAGCCGTTAGCTCTGCATCTGATCTCTCTCTCTCTCTCTTGTGTTGTCACATTGGCTTTATCCATTGGAAATTTCTTACTAACAACCCAGAATTTTATTGGGGTAGTCCATAATTTGGAAGTTGACGGCGTAGTACCCCTGTGTTTCGGAGAGCACCCTAAACCGTTGGTTCTGCTACTGATCTCTCTCTCTCTCTCTCTCTCTTGAGTTGCCCTATTGGCTTTATCCATTGGAAATTTCTTAATAACAACCCAGAATTATATTGGGGTAGTCCATAATTTGGAAGTTGATGGCGTGATGCTCCTATCTTACGGAAAGTCCTTTCATATGGAATGAGAATGTGGGACGAGAGAATGAATTTTTTGAAACCATCATTAAACCGTTGTAAAAACGGGATAGCGCTATTCATTCTGTATGGCTTTATCTTTGTCTGGTACTGGAATCATGCTAGTTTTAGCACGTCATAGTACCCAAATACAATCTATAATAAAGCCCGAACGGAAACCTTGTTCCCATGAGAAATTCAAAGGCCCAAAGATTTTAATAATTTTCAGAACATCATCTCAAATACCAATCCAGTTCAAACATTGCCATAAAAATAACTCTTCCCCATCTCTAAAAATACCTAAGTATTCCCTTTTACGGCTAAAGCTAGAAATAGTGAACCGACGTTTATTGCTATGCTGGGAATGCCCCCCCCCCCCTTTTTTTTCATCGCATTACTGCTTATTATCAGGCGGGATTGCGGTCAAGCGCTAGTTTATAAATTATAAAAAAAAATGAAACAGATTCAGCATCCCATATGAAATAAGTTTCGATATTTACACAATTAACATGAAAAGTCTAACATAAAACCGTATAAACCAATATTAAATTGAATCTGTACGGAACCGAGTATGTAAATAAATGCTAACTGTTAAATCCAGTTTGCATACATTTGTGATAGTAAATGGTAATACATGTATAACAAAGTGCATTTGTGCACATTCTTGTACTAAACGGTGATAAAATGTACATATGACAGCACATCAACCTACTACAATCTCTCAGATTTCTTTATTAAATTTTCAATTTTATCTCTAATGGATTAGGGCTTAAGATTGATTGGGAATATTTGACAGTTTCAGGTAGCTAGACCTGCTGTAGTCTGTAGAATAAATATTACGGTAGGTACTCAATTAAACTTTCAAAGAATTTTCTTGATAAACTGTGAAGAATTTCCTCGATGTTCAAAAATGTTACACCCACCTTTCCTCGGCTTATTAGTTCGCTCGATTTGCATAAATTTAATTACAAATAAGCAACCGTTTTTATTATATGCGAATATTAAATTCACGTGTTATGAATTAAATACGCGCATATAATAAAACCTTTTCTGTTCGCCTGTATCCTTTTTATATACTTCATTGGATGTAATTCAAAATGACAGCGAATTTCATAATACACATTTTTGAAAGCCATTACTTGTAATTAAATGAACAAAATTGAATCCCAGTCAAAGCTCTTTAAATCGACGTTTAAACTTATTTAAACGTCGATTTAAAGAGTGTTTAAATCACGAATGTTAAAGGTCACGAACGTTATTAATATTATAACAATTACCTCTCTGGACTTGGCTTTTCGCTCATGAAAACATGAACTTCGTGTGAGCCGCTTATGGAAAACATAATTAATAGCAATGGAACTGAGTGGACTGTAATGTGGGTGTGAAATAATGATGAAAATACGCAGAATAAAAAAAAGTATAATTAATAATTTAAACTAAAAACAAATAGAAATGCAAACCAAAAAAGCGATAGCTGTATTCAAAAGTTAAAAAATATTTCTAAAAGTCTATTATTAGTAGTAGTTTTAGAAAAGACACAGAACTATCTATATCTATAATAATCCATACTATCCATACTAATATTATAAATAAATATAAAAATAATAATAAATATTATTATTATTATTATTAAATGCGAAAGTATCTCTGTCTGTCTGTCTGTCCGGCTTTCGCGCCAAAACTACTGAACCGATTGTAATGAAATTTGGTACACAGATAGTCTAGAGCCTGAGGAAGAACATAGGCAAAATCCTGCTATGACCAATAGCAGCAGAGCAGGAACAAAAAAGTTGCGAAAACGGGAGCAAACGCGGACGTACATATTGCTCCCATTATTTTTACAGGCGCTTATTTTATATCTACTGAGCTCTTTCGGTTCGAAGCTTACGCGGGTGAAACCGCGGGGAGCAGCTAGTTTAAACTAAAAACAAACAGAAATGCAAACGGACCAAGGCAAAATAAAAAAGCGATAGCTATAGTCAAAAGTTAAAAAATATTTCTATAAGTCTCTTTTAAAAATATACGAGTTCGCACCATCAGCTAGTTGCCAATAATATTATATATGTATTTAAATAATATTATTGGCAACTAGAAAAGTGACAACACCGGTATTATTATAAGCGAATAGCGACGCGACCACGTCACAGGTGCCGCGTGCCCTGCCCCCCGTCGCCCGCGGAAGGGGTTGCTTATCGCACATGTATTAAGTTACCTCTTTTTGCGAAATAATATTTATTTTTTTAGGGGGATTTTTTTTTAAGTTTAGCCTTAGTATAATATATTTAATATTATACAATATGTAAAGAAAACCCTGTCCGATCCGTGAAAGTATTGTTAGGTATCGGTAACTGATTCTAATAATGCCCACAAAGAGAGGCTAAACTTAAAAAAAAATCCCCCTAAAAAATAAATATTATTTCGCAAAAAGAGGTAACTTAATACATGTGCGATAACAACCCCTTCCGCGGGCGACGGGGGGCAGGGCACGCGGCACCTGTGACGTGGTCGCGTCGCTATTCGCTTATAATAATACCGGTGTTGTCACTTTTTTAAAAATTACCAAATTTCGGGGAAATTGGAATTAATTCCCGGGAAAAAATGATTATTTCAAAATTCATTAGTATGTTACTATGATGATTATGTAAAATTTTATATTATATTTGGTCAAGTGTTTACCTAACCTTTATTATCCTTATGGGTCGGACAGGGTTTTCTTTACATATTGTATCTTTATATATATAATTCTGCTGTACGTGTGTATGTCATTGAACTCCTCCTAAACGGCTTGACCGATTTTAATGAATTTTTCTGTATGCGTTTGAGTGGCGCCCTGAATTGTTTAGATTTACAAATCAGCCCGGCAGATGGCGCTGATTGCTTGAAAAAGCATGTGATCTCGGAAACGGCCCTAACGATTTCGCTGAAATTTGTTAAGTGGGGGTTTTCGGGGACGAGAAATCGATCTAGATGGGTCTTATCTCTGGGTAAGCGCATGTTTTCGAGTTTTCTCTTTCGCAATATTTCCCGAATAATATGGGCGCTAATTACGCGCGGTTTGACATAGCCCCTGTAGCGTAGTCGATAGTGGTATGGTCTACTCGCGATGGCTGGTGTTCCTCGGTTCAATCCCGGGCAATCACAAGTCTTTTTTTTTATTTTAGACAAGTTTATAGTTTTTTTTTAATTTTTGTAAATACTTAAAAAGAAAATTGTACATAAAAACTAAAAGGGGAAAAAATAAACAAAAATACTTATTTAATTTTTTTTTATTTATTAAAATTCTACTTAGGTATGAACTAAAAGAGAAAAAAACAATTAGAAATAAATAAATATTTAAGATTTTTTATTTAACCTTAAGAGACTGAAACAAGAGCTCTAGATTTGTTACAAATGTGGATGACAATGCTTTCCATGGGAATATTCCTAAATCTGCTGTACCTATGTACGTCACTGAATTCCTCCTAAAGGGCTGGTCCGATTTGAATGAAGTCTATGTATATAAATGAAAGTCGTGTTAGTTACTCTATTTATAACTCAAGAACTGCTTAACCAGTATGGCTCAAAATTCGTAGGGAGGTAGATAAGAACTGGGAGAAGGAAATATCACATAGGATACTTTTTATCCCGTTCCCGTTGTTCCCGTCGTTCCCGTGTGACGTGACATAAGACATGGTATAACAAAACGCAACTGACATGGAATTACAAAACAACCCAGTCAAAATATACAGTTAGCGGTTCATTTGTTAAAAATGGTACAAACACACTGCTGCACTACTCAGCATATTAAAAAAAAAAACTTACCGGTTGAATGTTGATGCATTCATTTAAAGCAAGGAATATAAATACTCTCTGTCGGTTTAATTATTTAATAAAAGCCCCAAAGCAAACTTCAACTTCAAAATTTCTAATATTGTATTGCTGTGCCATTTACCACTTCACTACATACTATAAAACAAAGTTACCTTCTCTTTCCCGATGTCCCTTTGTATGATTAAATCTTTAAAGCTACGAAACAGATTTTGATGAGGTTTCTTTTAATAGATAGAGTAATTAAAAAGAAACGTTTATATGTATAATAACATCCATTAAATTGTGGAGAAACACTATCCCTCGAACACATGTGGGAGTGACGAGAGGAGGCATAACTCCGTTGCCGCGAAAAATCGCAGTACAGCGGACAGAGCTCCGGCGGGACCTCATGGCGACATGGAAAGTGTGATTGTCGCAATCCAGCACTGAACACGCCACAATAGCGGGGGTAAGTCCTCTCTTTGAGGAGTAGCTAGAGAGGCGCCACGGCGTCCTCACCTTCCGACTGACGTAGGTCCTCACCGGACACGGCTGAATCGGGAGGTTCCTGTTCCGTATAAGGCGGGAGGAAACGCCAGGGTGGTCACCCTGGCGTGTGCATCGGGCATGTGTGCATCGCCCTGAGGACACGGTGGAGCATATGGTGGAGGTCTGCCCGGCTTGGGTAGAGCACAGCCGTGTCCTCGTGGCGGCTATCGGCGGCGATCACATCACTCGCGTCCGACCCTGGTCCAGGCCATAGTCCGGAACAATAGTGCATGGCAAGCTTTTACCTCCTTCTGTGAAGCAGTGATGCTGGCAAAGCAGGAGGCGGAGCGCGTGAGGGAGCGGAAATCCCACTACCCTCACGCCTCAAACCGCCGCAGGAAGCGCCCTGGTCGGGTGGCAACATCGGACTCCTGACCACCGTAGGCGCGGGCTTGCGGGCGGCTAGCTATAGGCAGCTCGCCTTCTGGTAAGAACCAGGCCCGGGTTGACGGCGCGTTGTGTTTCACACGCGCCTCAAAGAGATGTCAGCACTCCTTGACGGGGTCCACGAGGACTGTTCCACAGGGTTGCGGGTTGGTTAAAAAAGAAACCATGGCACTGGCCGTTGCACAGGCAAGTGAAGTAACACGGGTGGGTTTTAGTCAATAAAAGTCTGACACGCCCTTCCGCTCCGCCCAGAGCGGAAGAAGTCATTTGATGATTTCCCATCCTAACAAAAAAAAAAAAAGAACTGGAGAAGAGCAAGAAATTGCACTTGAAGAGCGCAGCCTTAGTATGGCTCGACTTCGTGCTTCTCACTCACCAGAGCATTACGAAGCACAAGAAGAAATTCATCAAATACTGATTTGAATCGGGCAGCGTTTTAATACGCATATAATATAGCGCAATGACGTTCGCATTGGGCCAATGGATGTTGTTTGCGAGTATTGTAGCACATTAAAGATTTCCGGAGAACCGCCAGGATTGTGCTCCCAAATAAAGAATCATTGAATAATAATAGTTATTTATTTAAAATTATCCTGATTTAAAAAGTACTCATGTGATATTGCCTTTAAGGCGGAACGAAGTTCGCCGGGTCAGCTAGTATATACATATATTGGGTAGATAAAAACTGTTGATTCAACGTTACGGATGTGAGTTCGTGTGACTTACAAGCCAAATCCTTAACTTTACGACTTCAATTCTCAGCCTATAAAAGGCGAAAACATTGTTTAAGAGGAAAAAACACACCCAAAGCGAAAACAGCTTCTAGTTAGGTTACTGAGGTATTTTTAAGATTAGGATGTGAGCATAGCCATCATTCTTTCAAAGAAAAAAAGCAATTTATCAATCGGGTTTTGAACGAGAAGGGAGCGTTTTATTTCACACGAGACGATCACGGCACGATGTTCGGAATTGGGATGTATTCGATTTGCTCCAACAATGGAAAGGAGCCCACAATAGTCTGATTGTTGTAGACATTTGTGTTTGTGTGGGCATAACGATGTTCGGTGATGTTTTCCTTTTTTTTTTCCTTTTTTGTTGATGTTTGATTGAAGAAGAAAGTTTTGCTTTATGTGAACAAGGAGGTACCTTTTTTTGGGATAGAAAATCATCAAAGACTTCTCCCGCTCTGGACGGAGCGGAAGGGCGTGTCAGACTTTTACTGACTAAAACCCACCCGTGTTTCTTCACTTGCCTGTGAGACGACCAGGGCCACGGTTTCTTGTTTAACCAACCCGCAACCCTGATCCAGGAGGCATCGGTCTTCGTGGACCCCGTCACGATGTGCTGACATCTCTTTGAGGCGCGCGTGAAACAAAACGCGCCGTCGACTCGGGCCTGGTCCTTACCGGGCGGCGAACTGCCCACTGCTCACCCCTGGATTTTTGGTGTCATCTCCCGACCAGGGCGTCTCCTGCGGCGGCTAGTGGCGTGAGGGCGCTGGGATTCCACGCTCCGCCTCCTCCTTTGCCAGCATTACTACTTCGCAGAAGGAGGTGACGGCCTGCCATGCACTCTCGCACCGGACCATGGCCTAGACCAGGGTCGGACGCGAGAGATTGTCGCAGATCGCCGCTACGAGGTCACGGCGGTGCTCTACCCAAGCCGGGCAGACCTCCACCGTATGCTCCACCGTGTCCTCAGGGCGATCCACACAATGATGACAACCTGGCGTTTCGTCCCGCCTTATAGGGAACAGGAACCTCCCGAAACAATCGTGTCCGGTGAGGACCTGCGTCAGGCGGAAGGTGAGGGCGCCGTGGCGCCTCTCTAGCCACTCCTCAAAGAGGGGACTTACCGCCGCTATTGTGGCATGCCCAACAAAGAGGTACCTTGGATCACCAATATTGTCTATTTATTTAAACGCGTTGTAAAATCTCGGGAACTATCATTCGGATTTCAAAAGCCTTTGATAGCCTAGTTCTTGAGAAGGGTCAAATGCTTACTACAACGCTCTCATAAGACTGATTTACACGGTGCAATTTAGTTGCTTATGGACTCAATTAAGTTGAATAAAAGTTGCATTGTCTAAACATCATTCATTTCACCATTTAGACGATGCAAGTCATTTGTTCCAACAATTTTATTGTATGCCATAGGCAATTAAATTGCACCGTGTAAATCAGTCTTTACTCCTAGGAGCCATGCTAAAAGAAAAGAAAAAAAGACAGAACGCTAAGCCATGACACGGTCTCTGGTAAAGTAGAAGTGCCAAAGGTACATATGTACCATTTATAAATTTTAAGCTTTTAAAGATGCATAATCCATTCTAATATTATAAATGCGAAAGTAACTCTGTCTGTCTGTTACGCTTTCCCGCTTAAACCCCTCAAACAATCTTTAGACCCTGAGAAAGAACATAGGCTACCTTTTATCCCAGAAAAATTTTATATTCCCGAGGGAAATCTAAAAAGCGCGATATAACCGAACTCCGCGCGGGCGAAGCCGTGGGCGGAAAGCTAGTAAAGTAATAAGACAAATAAAAACCTAAACGTTGTATTATATAAAATTCTCTTGTCATAGTGTTCTCGATCTCCAAAACGGCTGAACCGATATACATTTGTTAGCCATAAGAATAGTTTTTTTTTTTTTTTTTACTTTGTTTTTTGTCACTGCTTCTTATGCGGGTGAAATCGCAGGGCGCATGTAGTTTTATTATGAAATTATTTTCAGTAAGTTAGCGGTTGTAAACGTTATTACTTTTAACATTTAGATTTGCTATGAAGATAACGATTACGGTGAAGTTAACGATTACTACATTGACTTTTCATGTTAGTTCATAGCATAAAGTTTCACCATAAAAATCATGGTTTCAGAGATTTTTTTTTTACGTATTATAAACCAGCGCTTGACCGCAATCCTGCCTGATGGTAAGCAGTGACGGAATCGTTGATGGTAAAGCGCACTAGTTTATTAAGAGCTTATTCACTCTAGCCTTGAAGACACTCAAATTGTAGTCCGACGGAAACACCGCCGCTGGCAAATTGTTCCAGTCCCTCGATGTACGCGGTATAAAGGAGGAGGCGAAACGCTTCGTCCGGATCGTAGTGGTGATAACAACGTAAGGGTGGAAACCAGCCGTACGACGAAAAATGTAATAAACGACGAGAAATGTAATATTTAAGCCACATTTTCAATACCAGGGATATTCAAACTAGACACAATTAAAATTAGGCTCAAGGATTATTGCTACTTATAGGTTGTTAATTCAGATCAGAGCAAATTATATCTGGTAAAATAAATTCAGAAATATAACAAAATTTACAATAAAGAGATGAAATTTAAAAAAAAGTTTTATTAATTTTAATTCAAATATTAATGATATTATATTACTAAATATATAATTATATTTAATAGCTTAAAATTTAGACGTAATATAATCAATAAAAAAAAACAATATTAAACTTGGTTAAGGATCGATTAGGAAAACAGTCCATCAGATCAATTTATTACAATCCATACTATCCATACTAATATTATAAATGCGAAAGTAACTCTGTCTGTCTGTCTGTTACGCTTTCCCGCTTAAACCTTTCAAACGATTTTGATGAAATTTGGCACAGACAATCTTTAGACCCTGAGAAAGAACATAGGCTACCTTTTATCCTGAAAAAAAAAAAGATGTTCCCGAGAGAAATCTAAAAAGCGCGATATAACCGAATTCCACGCAGGCAACCGCGGGCGGAAAGCTAGTCTTAATTAAAAAAAAATATTCTAATAATAAAAATAATCTGACGAAAAGTGAATAGGCTCTTAATCTAAAAGTAAGCTGGTTAAACTTGCTTTACCATCAACAATTGCGTCACTGTTTACCATCAGGCGGGATTGCGGTCAAGCACTAGACAATTATGAAACAAAACATATCTGAAGTGTAGTCTTCTTAATTAAAATTTACAGTACATTTTTGGATCAGCAAAATTTCTAAAATGAGGTTGTTTTTATTATAAAAAAATACATTGATTGTTAAATGAAACGTAGCATTTACTTCGTATCGTAGTTAATGCTAAAAGTAGCTTCCAAAAGCCAGTTTAAATAATTTCACTTCAAATTTTACAACCCATAATGACATATTATCTATTGGATCATAACTAATGGATAAGTTGGATAAGTTGATGTCAAAGAGATTATAATTTTAACGTCTTTTGGTTGATGTGAAATGAAGAAAAAAAATTATTCAGTAGAAAAAAAATTGCACTTATTACAGAATAAACGTCATAATTAAAATATATTAGGTATACACATAAGTTTTCGCCGTTTAACAAAAGATGTCCTCACTAAGAGGTTTCGTTGAACTTGTCAGATCTTAAATGAAATATCGTAAGTTCGGAAATCTGGTAATAACATACACTTAGAGTATTAGTGACTCTGTATTAGTATCACATATATTTATTTTTGTGCAAAAATATGTGCCCAATAAGCGTCATTTGCGCTTTTGTTACTTCTTTAATTTGAAGAAATCTGCAGCTGAGGCCCATCGATTGCTTGTAGAAGAATGCTATTGGCTTATGGTGAAGCTGCTTTAAGAGAAAGAGGTTGTCGTGAGGGGTTTCAAAAGTTTATAAACTGTGAAGACAAAGAACGTAGTGGAAGACCGAAATCGCGCGAAGACACGGAATTGGAAGCATTATTGGAGGAAGATAGAAGGGAGAGGAAAAACGCGCCCATTACTACTCCAGATATGACAAAATTTTTCTCCTACATAATAATGCTCGTCCGCATGTTCAAAACTTATTTGTACACCTATTATTTATTGAGCAATTTCTCCCGCAAGTAAAATGTAATCAAAAGTCATCATCATCATCATCTCAGCGTTTATACCGGTTGCAACCGCGGCTTTCGCGTTGGAGCCCGTGGTCCGCTTTCCTGCACATTCTCCTCCATTCCGCACGATCTTTAGCATCCTGTGGTAAGAGCTTGTTGGCACGCATGTCATCTCTTACAACGTCATCTTAGTTAGTCATCGTCTTTTTCAGTCTTCAAATGTAATCAAAAGTATACTATGTATTAATCATGATAGATAGCAATAAGACATCAATTCATCGAAACAAACTTTCACGTTAATAATATTAGAGGGAAGTAGTGTCGTCAAAACGACAAGAAAAAAAAGCAGGAATCAATCATGGTAAAAAATTATAAAGGTTGTCATGGTGACGTAATCAACAGCATTGTCAAAAACTGTCATAATATTGCATTGGCGATATCCGCCATTATTGTGAAATAATTTTTTTAAAGAATTTATATAATTTGTTACACGTGTTATTGGAAAAATTGTGGTATCTAACCACAGAGGCCATTGAAGAGTTGAAGTAGTATTCACTCTAAAGAAAAGAAAGAAAGAAAGTCATAATATTGTAAATGTTGTTATAACAATGTAATCTTAAGTTATATTACATTGTAAAGTTTCGCGTTTAGTAGAATCCAATACAGTGGAATTCAATCCAGCGTAGGTACAATTCCCTACGCTGAGATGTCACTAAATCGTCGAAAATTAGCATTAAAATTGAGGCTGTTTGTGAGCTGGAAGTAAGTCCTCCTGGTGAAATACAATAGTGCTTAATAGTACTAGAATGCATATTTTGACTTGTAGGAAAGAATCTAAATAAGTGTGAGTTATAGTAGACCGAAATCGTGGTGGCCTAGTGGTTGAAACACCAGCCTCTCAAGTATGAGTGCGCAGGTTCGACTCCAGGTCAGGCAAGTACCAATGTAACTTTTCTAAAGTAACATGTACTTTCTAAGTATAACTTGGACATCAATGACTGAAGGTAAACGAAAACATCTTTAGGAAACCTGGACTTTAAGTCTGAAATTGTCAACCCACATTGAGCAAGCGTGGTGATTACGCTCAATCCTTCTCTGTATGAGAGGAGACCTGTACCCAGCAGTGGGGCGATAAAAAAGGTTGATGATGATGATGGTAGACCGAACTATCCTACATTGTACTTACTTTATAAACGCGAAAATAGCAGTATTTCGAACAGCATTTTCATAGCTACTATGATTATAATTATTCCTACGATACTTAACACCCATGTCGTGTAAACAAGATTTAACAGTGGCTGTATATACCTTCTTCTGTCAACACTCAGCCTTCTTAGATAAAGCCGGTATTGTATTCAGAATTTAACAAAGCAATTTGGGATCGTTATATAAGAGAACGTGTATATTTACGATCCTTATGTAGACATCAGGGATTAAATGTAAGAGAGAAACTGTTTAAATATTTTCACCGTATCTCTTTATTTAGACAAATAAACGATTTGGTTGTCTCATAAATCTCAAACAATCTGTCGTGTTGGGTAAATTGGACGGTTTTCAAGACAACGACCTTGTCTAGACTGCTAAACGGGGGTGAGGTAACTTATTTCGGGAAAGATAGGGACACTACTAATTAAAGAAACGTTGCTTTAAGGTAAAAGACCGTTAATGCTGATTTATATGGTTCAATTTAATTGCCTATGGCATACAATAAAATTGATGCAACAAATGACTAAATGGTGTTTAGACAATGTAACTTTTATTGTTCCTTCGACTTAGTTGAAGCCAGAGGCAATTAAATGTATTACCAGAAGTTGATCACGGCTCGATATGTTGGAAAGTGAAATGAAATGAAATCGTTTATTAAGCAAGTAGGATCACTGATCACTTTTACACGTCATGTTTATTTTTTTTTTTTTAACTAGATGAAGCCGGCATTTCCTAACTGACTACCTCTGAGAAAAAATAGCCGAAACAAACTCAGGGATCATCGTCTTTTTTCAAGTCCAGACATTAAAAATGAAAATGTTTACAATAATTTACCTTATAATTACGCATATTGCTTAATAACAATGCTTAACAGAGCGAGCAGCTCAGTCCCAAGCTTTTTTGTCTTTTAAATAATCTATGATTTTATAATACCCCTTTTTGCAAAGTTTGGCCTTTATATGGTTCTTAAATCGTTTAATGGGTAAATTTCGAATGTCCATGGGAAGTTTGTTGTAAAAGTGTATACATTGACCCATGAACGAGTTGCCTACTCTGTGGAGACGAGTGTGATGTACAGCAAGATTGTGTTTGTTCCTAGTATTTATATTATGAATATCGCTTATTTTCTTAAAATTCGAGATATTTTTATGAACATACATAAGATTTTCAAATATATATTGTGAAGCTACAGTCAGAATGCCTTTTTAACCTCTTTGAACTTTTCCCTAAGAGAATCTCTAGGACCAATGTTGTAAATGGCTCGAACAGCCCTCTTCTGTAAAACAAAGATCGTATTGATGTCCGCACAAGTTTCCCAGAGAAGAATCCCTTAGGTCATAAGACTATGAAAATAACTAAAATAAACAATTCTGGCTGTATCCACATCAGTTATCTGTCTAATTTTCTTAACAGCAAAGGCGGCAGAACTGAGTCTACCCGACAGCTTCTCAATGTGAGGACCCCATTGTAACTTGGCGTCAATGGTTAATCCAAGAAAAACTGTCGACTCGACAGGGATCAACTCTACTCCATTCAGTTGAACATTGGTACTTAGCTGCCTGACATTTGGCGTAGAAAATTTAATGACTTTAGTTTTTTTCATTTAAAAGGAGGTTATTTACATTAAACCAATGGACAACTTTAGAGAGTGCATTGTTAACTTCGTCAAAATTTGTTAGCTGACGCTTGACTTTAAAAATAAGAGAAGTGTCATCCGCGAACAATACTATGTTGTGATTATCCCTCACGTGATGAGGTAAGTCATTAATATAAAGTATAAATAAATATAAAGTATAGGAAGCATAGAGAGAGAGTGAATTTTTTATTTTCAAATTTTAGAATATGCCAGTTTCCACATCACCTTATCCTTTCCTTCATCGTTTCAAGAGCCTGGTGATGAAATTATTGACACAAAGTAATTCGCTTGACTGGGTTCAAACCCTTAGCTTAGAACTCAGCCGTTACTGTTAAAGATCTCCCTACACTTTTTCCATGTCTGTATGTCCAGAGTTACAATAGACCAAAATCTTTATGAAAAGAGACATATCGTCATCTGGGTCTGCCGCGATTTCGTTAGTCAACTCAGTTACAACATAATTCCATATAAACGTTGTAGCTTTCCGAGTGACTTCAGAGGGGCAATACTCGTAATTTTAAGAGAATTCACAGTCTTATGTCAATGTCTCCCTGTCAGAATCAGCTATAATTTCCCACATTTTTGACAAGTTTTGACATTAATTTTCGATGAGGTTGCGACTAGATTTTGACGGTTTCAATTACAAGAAACTTCTTTAGTGTTTTTAGTAGGTAATGAAATGAATTGTTTAGTTATTTTATTAACTTTATACACGATTAAAAAATACCGTACGGAGACTTTAGTAAATATTTTAGTTTTTTTTTAATATCTGTAGAGTTACTACAGTCTTGTATTCCTTTTTTATTTTAAATATTATAAACTATTGCTTGACCGCAACCCCGCCTGATAGTAAGCAGTGATGCGATCGTTGATGGTGAACCGCGCTATTTTATTAAGAACCTATTCACTCTAGCCTTAAAGACACTTAAATTGCAGTCAGACGGAAAGACCGCCGCCGGCAAATTGTTCCAGTCTTTCGATGTAGGTACGCGATATAAAATCTGGATCGTAGTGGTGTAAATATCGTAAGAGTGGATACTCGCTGTGCGACGGATAGGTTGTAATTGTTGTATTTCTAACAAGGTACGCAGCATCTACAAGTCGTCAAAGCATCAGCAATCCCTAAGGTGTTATAATTATCTAAAATGAAACGATAGCACTAAACATACATTTAAACTAATAAATAATCATTATTTTCATCAGGTCTTTAGATAGTTTGTCAAGAAATTAAGCACGCCACATAATAAATATATCCTAAGACAAAACAGTTTTTCATCGTTGTTTTGTAATAAAATGTATCATGGTGAGATTCGCTTTTCCTCCTCTCCAAGTACTTTTATGAATGCATGAAGTAAAATATGCACGAGGCACTTGAATTTCTTATTAAATGTTACGTCTTAGTACTGAGCTCCGCGACAAGTTAGGAAGTATAACATATTTTTAATATCGCTTTAATTTTGTTTACTTTTATAACAGTCGCTCTTGTCAGATATTCTTTTGGTAAATTTTTAAACTTAACGATTATGCGAACTTAATGATAACGACGATATTTTTAAAAGTTTTAACACTACAGTGAGTAGACAGATATAAAGTTAAAAATTATTGGTGTACTTGACGAACTGTTTTTAAGATGCGCATTTTTTGGTGATTCTGTTGAATCATATTTCCTTTGGATGAAAGGTATATTTTCAATTTGAATGACTCGGGATTTTGACACGTCTGATCAAATCAACACCTTATTACATTACACATCATCAATCACAATCTGAATAATTTTGAAGGATATCTATAATTAATATATGAATGATTCGAGATTTTGACACGTTTGATCAAAGCATTACCATAAATACGTATCAGATTATCAATCACAATCTGACTTATCTCGAATGATATTGCTAATCCTCCTTGCTGTATACTTATATTCGAAAAAACCAAATGTATGTTGTTGAGCTGTGAAGCCATAGCTACTAACAGTTTATTACGCTTACCCTACAGGTTTTACGTATTTCAAAGTTTATACAAATGCATAAAAAAGAGGCTACATACAAAATACTAAAAATTGCAAAAGAGATTGACCAACATCATTCTAGCCTTTTACCTATCAAGTTTTAACATAGCATCAACAGGGCTCACTATTGTACCTGCCTCATGCTGATGAAATAAAAATGTTTTAACAGGGATCACCAAGTCCGCCGTAGTCATGTCGAAAACTCGGAGGGTTCTAAATTCCGGAGCACTGCCTCTATGTCAAAAAAGGCCACATCTTGAGGACTCCGCAGGCCCCTTGATGCAGTTGTATGATCAGATTTAGCATGCGGGAGAGACATCATCTATATTCGCTGTACAATAGCAAGCCTGGATATTTGTTGATGCGTATAGGAATCAACAGAGTACCACACGTATGTATGAGTATGTGGGAGTATGGGAGCAAATAGCATGTGGCTGATGTGACCTTTACGACGCAATTTTCTGCCTCAAAAAGAAGCTCCACCCTCCACACTATCATAGTCTGCCTGGGCTCAATGACTGGGCAACACTGTTTATGTTGCCCATTGCAACCATTGAGTCATTTCATAAACAGTTAAGTCTGTATACAATTTTTGGAGAGGACATGCTTTTCCAGGGAGAGCGGGTACAGGGTTTTTGTAGAAATAGATGTAAGCCTCACTAACAGCATACTGGGCCACCCGAGCAGCTCTCTGCTGTAGTTCCAGTGATATTTTATCCTGGCGACACCTTCTAGTAAGATTTAAACAGCACCAAGCCAGAAATCCTGACGGAGGTAAAATTCTAAAGGGAACTTCCAGAAGTCTGCAGTGTTGAGGTTTTAATGCAGCCCGGTTATGTTGATGAGTGAGAATGTAGTTTATTTCAGTGAGGGTTATGACTGATGGGAGATGTCGTTTACGTCGGTAGACAGGGTTTCTACTAATAGGTACTTCTTCAAGGTCGGGATAGTTTTATAGAGAGTATACAGTATGTTAAATAACAGAGGGCGTTCCCTTAAACTCGTCAATATATATCATTAATAGATTAAAATAAAAATATCAGCATAGAAAAATAAGCATAAAAAAATCCGAATAAAAAAAAATTCTAATTGGAAATAAATTTGAAACCTCCTGTTTTAAATCAAAATAGTAATCGTCATGTATAAATAAATTGCGACGTTGCCGTCTTTCATGTTCGCGTGTACAGTGTTTTTCTTTTACATGTCAATTTAAAATTTTTATTGAATATTTTCTTATTGGAAAAAATTTTAAAACATTTTGTTTTCGAATGGAAATATTTTTTTTAGCATGTATGTATGCTATACTATTTCGGGTTAACGGGAACGCCCTCTGTTAGTTAACATACTGTATATTTGTGGATCGCTATATCCACAAACTAACATTGTAATTTCGCCCACGTACAACAGAGAAGTGGTCCACAATGAATTCTATTTTCGTACTGCAGCCACTGTAAGGCAATGCTTTCCCGTGAAGATTGAACTAGAACACAATATCAACGCAATTTTAGTAAAAGGATAAACTTTGGAAAGCAAGCAGTCACTTTGTTTAGCTCTATCCACGTACTATCATATTCAATATAGATGAATGAAAATGTTTTTGTACAAAAATATTAGAAATAATATGCGCAGGATATTGCAGGGTTGGTTGAGGCCGTGTGTTTGTATGCGAACCCTATTTTCAGGATGATATTTTAGCCGCGGGGTTTTCACTCTGTATCCCGTGGGGCACAGACAAATAAAGGAATACGGGTGGACAGTCACTGAAAGTCTGAAACGCCCTTGAGCTCCGCCCAGAGCGGGAGATTTCACTTAAAAAGTTCCCATCTATATAAAAAGTATGATATTTTAATAAACATATGCGCAGTTTAGTCGATATTAAAGGTTATGCTCATGTTCCGTTCAGTGCATGGACAGGTGCCCATTCTTAGTGTATCGACTAGTGTCAATATAACATATATACATTACATATAAGGGAATATCCTCAAAGAAGAGTTCTGGCCGAAAGGTGTTCTGTACCGTTGGTTTCGTGGCCAGCTGCGTAACACCAGTCAGCGAACGCCGACACTTCGTGTACCTACATTAGATGTAGTTAATAATGTTATATATATTTATAGTATTTTAATTTTTGAATGTTAATTTGTGTGTTTATTGGCCTTGATGGCTGAAATAAATGGATAAATACCTAAATACAAGAATATGTTACATTGACATTTTAATCTCCTTCTTTGTTTCAACATTATCATCATTTTCTTTCTAAAATGATAACTCTTTGCTCAGCTACCGATTAATTATTTTTACTAGAGCAACCTCAACTCTTTATTTCATATAACACCATTCTTATTTAAGTATTTTGATAAATAACAGAACTGTTGATATCGATGATGATGTCTTGGAATTTCTAAATAAGAGTGTTATTAAATTTTTAAACCTTTTCTTTTGCGTTTCCTTTGTAAGCTCGAAGAGTCCGTAAACAATTTTTCGCAATGTCATCGATGTGATTACACACCACAGAGATAACATCAGCGTTATATATAGGCCATCGAACCTCGGCACCAAATTGTCTACATATCTTCTATAGCTTGACTCACAAAATTCAACGTATAAATTGCATTTTAAAAGCCGAAACGCCGAATATTAGTCTCTATTGGAATGACATCCTCTTTAACGATTTTCTAGTGCTTGACCGCAATCCCGTTGATGGAAAGCAGTGATGCGATCGTTGATGGTAAAACGCGCTAATTTATCAGGAGCCTATTCACACGAATAAGAAGGAAGACAGCAGTTGAACCAGGTGATGCAATGGTTACTCAACAACACGACCAACGATGCTGCGCCAGAGGGGGATTGGTCTGAAGACCCCCACGACCAAACTCCCGACACAACATTTGGCGCATCGTACCCCACACATCGTAACACAACTGCTCAGACGCGTCCTCCGTACGGCTTCACCAGACATCATGCGGGAACATGACGCATCGCTTGGCGGCAAGACTTTGTCTGGTGGGTGGTAACTTCTGCCGGCAGCCAGTGTTATGGCCTACCACCTAGAACATTCAACATAGTACATACCCTAAAGATTGTGTAGTCAAATTCTTCACCAACACGGCTTCTTCGATGATATTTCTTAACCACAGCCATATTTTGGTCTTTGATGGAATCTCCACTGTTGAACAGCACCCTAGTTACACACAACTGCTATTAATTTGAAACGTATTGGTAATCCATTGCTCCATGTGTTCAAAAAATGTGTTTGTTCAACAACGTTAATAACGCAATGAATGTTGTTTAATTCTCAAAATGAAATCGATTACTACTGATAGTGTGTTACGCAATTATCCTCTTGGACTAAGTTTTTTCAGCGGAAATCGTAATTAATTTTCATACGTATTTTTCCTTTAAATTGTTTTTAAAAGAGTTTCCCATAAAATCACTTTTTCCCTTTTGTCCCCGAACACTTTTTTGTCAAAATATAATTAATCTTCTTACATTATACGGCACCGGCCGCAGCACCCCGTAAAGGTTTACAAGGCAATGAGAAACTGATTTAACATGAACCTGAAAGGCAGAGATGGCAACTTACTAGGGTATTAAATATTGTATATACATACATTGTCCGCTATGTACCTACTGTTTTAATTAAGCTTACCCTCTTACATAAAGGCCTTTTTGGATCCTAATTACCGAATAATTTATTGAATGCCCGTGCTTAATTCTATGGGAAAGATAGATATTTTGTATTTTCTTTAACAAATTGGGATATGAAGAACTTATTAAGAATTAAGCATTTGTATTTTTTTATATTTATCAGTTTTTATTTAGCTTATTTTTCAAAATGCTAGATGTTGGTTTTAAAGTTTGAATTGTTTTTGATTACCGTTTAACATCTATTCAGCGTGGTTTTTAGCTTACCCGTGTTCTGTGTAAGGGACGAATTTTAAACGCACTTAATTAGAATAATTTTTAACAATAAACATATCTTAACATCGTTTTTTCCATTCCAGTATCTATTTGTCAACATTGACAACTTAGCTTAAGTTGAATTGTTGGTAATACTTTAATTTTATTCTTAAGGGTAGTGTATTTTAAGAATTCAGATCTATAGTTTTAGTAAAATTGTTTGTTTTATTATTTGAAGAGACAGATAACATGGCTGCACAACTATTTAAGGCTGATTGTTCAATCGATTGATATTTTTTTTAATAGAGGAATGAAATTATTGCCTGACAGACATTTATGTCTGTCAAAAATTCATGTTTTTGACAGTTTTTGCATAAATGTTGAGAAACAATTATGAAATTATTTCTCAAATAAAGCCGTTAAAGGTATTGAAAAAATCAGCCGTTTAAATGATAATTTTACTAACCGAAAACATGAAATATTTTCATGAAAAATTTTTTTTATCGAAATGACATAAAACGAAAAATAATTTTAATGGAATTAATGGTAACAATTGAACAATTTTCAATAACTACGCGTAATTAAAACTTTTATATTGTGTATCTGCAATTGAAAACCACACAAATTATTCAATGAAGCTCAAATAATCCAATTAAACCTTTTCAACTAATTAATGAGTGCAATGCTATTTCAATTTAAAAGTTAATTCCGCGCAACCAATAACTTTGCAGCTCAAGTGTGAAAAACGTGATAACTTTTATTGTAGAACACTTGAAATGATATATATTAATAAAATGTATTATTATTATTTTAAGGTTTATACATTTTTATTTCTTATGCATACTGTATAAAAACAATACCAGTTTCATTTTAGATGGAATTTGTATAGAAAATACGATTTCCATTTATTATTTTTGTCTTTTGTATTATCATTATAATTGTCTTTACCTATTGTTCCCAACGTTTCGATACAGGCATTCTGTCTTCGAAAGGCAGCATAGGCTGTAATATACCACACGGACACAGTGCGGATTGATATATATCATATGTCTTCGAATTTTTAGTGCTAGGATTCTAGGCTACCTCATGATGTCATCCTTCACTGTTTTGAAGTTTGTCGTTTCGGGGCAATTGCGTAACACTCTCTAGTAGCAATTAGCTTCCGGCAGAAGTTACCGCCCACCAGACAAAGTCTTGCCGCCAAGTGATTCGTCGTGTTCCAGCATGATGTCTGGTAAAGCCGTACATAGGATGGATCTGAGCAGTTGTGTAACGATGTGTGCCGGGTAGGTACGATGCGCCAAATATTGTTTTGTCTGGAGTTTGGTCATGGAGGGTCTCCAGATCAATCTCCCTCTGGCGCAGCATCGTTGGTAGTGTTGTTTGCTAAACTAGCGCGCTTTACCATCAACGATTGCCGCACTGCTTATCATCAGGCGGGATTGCAGTCAGACATATTTGCCGAACATATGGATCAATGTATTAGCAATATGCTTCAAAATTATTCCAATCGATAAAAATAGAATGTTACGCAATTACCCTAATTGCGTAACATTCTATTTTTATCGATTGGCTGTTTTGATAAAATCCATACTAATATTATAAATGCGAAAGTATCTCTGTCTGTCTGTCCGTCCGGCTTTCACGCCAATACTACTGAACCGATTGTAATGAAATTCGGTACACAGATAGTCTAGAGCCTGAGAAAGGACATAGGCTACCTTTTATCCCGGAAAAATGTGATATTCCTGAGGGAAATCTAAAAAAGCACGATATAACCGAACTCCGCGCGGGCGAAGCCGCGGGCGGAAAGCTAGTGATTTATAAAATTAAAATATACACCGTTATTTTTTGCATATGGGAAACCCGAATCACGTGTCCAGTATTTTTTTGTAAAGAATCTGGTTGAAAATGGTTGGTTGAAAATGGTTTTTCATATCTTTTTACTTACTCACTTTACTCACTTTTACTTTTTTTTCTTCTTACTCATAAGTTGTGGCCGGTAGCTATAAAGTTAGTAACTACCTTTAGAATGTTACTTACTTAGCAAAATAACAATAGACACGTAAACATAAAGGTATACTGAAGGAAATTAATAAACCAAGATAGAAGCGTTTTTCACCTGGCATTAAATATATAATGCAAATTGCATGGGATAGTACTATTATTTTGTACAACAGAAAATACTAACATATGCCGTTAGCTCTAACAGAGACTTCATCTTTAAGAATATTCCATTTAAATAGGTCAGGTTTAGGTAGGTAATTCGTGTAGAATGTATATCCTACACGAATTATGTTAGAAACCTAGACTACAAATGTTTGAGCCAACATTTCTGTTTGCGAGCTAGCTCAAACAATTGTCGCCCTGATTGTAATAATATACAGCAATGCAGTGGTATACAAATTACATTGCACAGTGGCCGAAACTGTATTCTCTAACATATGCAACAAACGGAGAAACTGTTGATTCAACCAAATCCAAGTTAAGGCTTTGTTGTTTGGGACTATTGTATGTAGTTCTGTACCATAGTTTATTCACACGATTTTGAAAACCATTTTAACTTAATTAGAATCAGCATCACGGCAATAATCTATACTTACTAATATATAAAGCTGAATAGTTTGTTTGTATGTTTGTTTGTTTGCGCTAATCTCGGGAACTACCGGTCCCATTTGAAAAATTCTTTTTGCGTTGGGTAGCCCATTAATCCAGGAAGGCTTTAGGCTATATAACATCACGCTGCGACCAATAGGAGTGGAGCATAACTAACTTCACGCGAACGAAGTCGCTGGCGGCCGCTAGTTAGAGATATTTCTGCAATGATTAAAGAGCTGCGGTGGCCTAGTGGTATCCGCCGCGACTTACAAGCTACAAGTCATAGGTTTGAACTAGGGTTGCCAACTATACTGTTTTGAACAGTATTATACTGTTTTTCACTAAATTATACTTTTTACTGTTGAACAAAAATAAAGTATAAAAAATACTGTTTTCAGCATACAAACACATTATGTGATATACTTATACGTAATATCCAAAAAACTATTTAAATTTAGTAAGTTGTGCGAGGAGTTCCAAAAAAAAATGTATGTAAAAAATTAAATAAATAAAATACTGTTCATTTTTCTAAAATACTGTTTAATATTCTTCACAGACCTGAATATACTTTATTCCTTGTAAAAAAAATGGCAACCCAGGTTTGAACCCCATCAGGCGCTTTTCTTTTTGTAAATTTTTTCACCACCACGGCCTCTTAAAACCGCGAAGAGAAACATCGTGAGGAAACCGACATATCCTACAGCCAAGACTCGAAGACATGTGGCATCTACCAACGGGCACTGGGCCCGCGTGATAGAGGGAGTGGGCCCAAGAGTGGACATTACAGATTGAGAGATTCTGCAATGTTGTGATTTTTTTTAATAATTATAAACTAGTGCTTGACTGCGAACCCGCCTGATGGTAAGCAGTGATGCAGTCATTGATGGTAAAGCGCACTAGTTTATTAAGCCTTAAAAAACTTAGGAACAGGAAGGATGACGGCAGTTGAGCGAGGTGATGCAATGTTAAACCCAAGACCAACACGACCAAACGATGCTGCGCTAGAGGGAGATTGATCTGGAGACTCTCCACGACCAAACTCCCGACACAACAACATTTGCGCATCGTACACGCCACTTCACAAAGCAACTGCTCAGACCCGTCCTCCGTACGGCTTCACCAGACATCATGCCGGAACACGACGAATCGCTTGGCTGCAAGACGTTGCCTGGTGGGCGGTAACTTCTGCCGTCAGCCGATGTTATGGCCTACCACCGAAAAATTGACAGAAGATTGATTGATAGAAGTTTGTTGCTGTTATATGAGGAGTTAGCCTTTTATGAAGAGGTGGGCAAGCAGTAATATAGGTATGTATATTGTCTTTCATGCTTGCCCAATGATAATATTGATGAAGGCCTAACAGAGAGAATCCATACTATAGTAAACTACCTATATAAATTTTAATCGTCTACTCCACCCTGTTTTATTTCTGTATAGAGTGACAGTGGGGGTATATAAATAGTGCCCAATGACCTACCTATCTTTTTTTATACCTACTTTTTTTAAATAGCTCTTTAATACTTAAATAACAAAGTGATTTTCTATACAATATGTAAAGAAAACCCTGTCCGATCCGTGAAGGTGTTGTTAGGTATCGATAACTGATTCTAATAATGCCCACAAAGACAAGCATAACTAAAAAAATCCCCCTGAAAAAATAAATATTATTTCGCAAAAAGAGGTAACTTAACACATGTGCGGTAAGCAACCCCATTCCGCGGGCGGCGGGGGGCAGGGCACGCGGCACCTGTGACGTGGTCGCGTCGCTATTCGCTTATAATAATACCAGTGTTGTTACTTTTTTAAAAATGACCAAAGTTCGGGGAAATTGGATTGAATTCCCCGGAAAAAAGGATTATTTCAAAATTCATTAGTGTTGTTACTATGATGATTATGTAAAATTTTGTATTATATTTGGTCAAGTGTTTACCTAACTTTAATTATCCTTATGGGTCGGATAGGGTTTTCTTTACATATTGTATAGGGAGATGCTTCTCTTATCCTGCTTTAGCATTGACGCCGTTCTCGACTCAAGCTGTTACCAAACTCATTGTAACAACAAAATTGCCCTGATCAACAAATTCCACGATAAGAGTGGCGAAATTAGGCAATTAATACGGAACCAAGCAGCCCCAAAGTCCTTCAGAACATAACCGCAAGCAGAAAAATAATTTTCTTATCTCACAAACACCCATCTATCATAAGCATGGTAAACAAAATCATCACTTATCCTCATGACAGTTGATGCCAGGTCACCGTCAACACGTTCGTGAAAATGCGAAGTTGTAGACACCCTACCGTGACGTCAATAATACGGTATTTGAATTTTATGAGCGTGTTTTGTTATTTCGAGTCAAATGTTACCGGTTTTATTAAAATAGGGAATACGGAATCTGCATGGCTTTGAGCTTCGTGTGTTCTGAATTGTAAACGTGGGGTGTATTATTTAATGCGTTGACACGTATGGAAACGACGTTTGGGAAAGGGGAAAATAAAATTCACAATTTTTTGGTATAAACAAACAATATGTACGTTGAATTAAAAAAAATGGGTTATTTATTTTTTTAATCACGACTTTCGTAATCCTACGTGTCTATTTTTTATGGAGATTGGAGAAACAATCTCAAAATAAAATAATGTATTTCATAAACTCCATATAAAAATTTATAAAGGCTAAAGACTCGTCTACAGAATTTATATATCCACAATTATTCAACCGAATAACACAACCACCTTTATGTAATCTAAAATACAGTCGTTGTCACCGTCAAACAGAACAGAACATTCGATGAATAAAAATAAAGTCAAAATATTTATTTTAGTTATACAAGATTATTTTCTGTTTACGCGAAACCCGAAACACGTATCTAGTATTTTTAAGTAAAGAATCTATCTACAAAATTTCAAAAAGATATCATGAAAAACCACAAAGTTATGAGCTTGTTCTCCTACTTGGTTGTCCCAACACAAATATGGTCCACGCTCCGTTCAGGCGGGCGAGCCGGGGGCATTGACCTGTGGCGTCAGCTGAGCGCGGGCAGATGCCCGCGTAAAATGCGTAACACGCGAACAACTTTTAAATGTATTTGTGAAAAAATATAACATGGTGTAAAAATGATTGGAATCGATTCAGTCGCTTATTCTGAACAAACTATATTCATGTTTTGCATAAACAAAAACACCTATAATCAAAATCATATTCAAGTTAGGCTGTGAATCAGCAATTTTGAATGCAATATTACATAACGTTTACTCTTGTTGTCTACTTGGTGAAGGTGCTTCGTGCAGTGCTGAAGTCTGCGTGTGCCGGACCGCTACGTGTGAAGGAGGCGTCGTTCGCCGCTGCTATTTGTACCTACAGCCAGAACTAATCTGCTAGCCAAAGCACACCTATCTGAGCTGTGCACACCATCAATGAGTTCATCATCGACGAGTTGAGATGGATATGGAAATGTGCCATTTTTTGAACTGTCGCATTAGGGTAATGCCTGTAATACTAGTTTAAGTGGATGAATAAATAAATAAATAAAAATAAATAAGACAGTCCCCCAAAATGCCTACCGTTCGCCACATCCTATAGCTTTCGCTGGGAAGAAGAGGCGTCATGGTGCTGAATAAAGTGAGTATATAATAATAAAATATAAAAATAAAATAATGCCATATACACATATTTTTATGTGTTAGATATCGCAAGACGTAAACCCCTAATCATTGACGCGCTGCATTGATATGTATGTAAATTTAAAACATTAACATAATAATTCTGCGTGCTCATTTTTACAGTAATTATGGAAAACCGGTGTACATTGTTCAGTTACATAACGAAACTGTTTTGTAAAATCAGTCGCGGTTTTTTGAAATAGAGGGGACTCTACAATCCATTTGCAACAAACCCATACTAATATTATAAATGCGAAAGTATCTCTCTGTCTGTGGCTTTCACGCCAAAACTACTGAACTGATTGTAATGAAATTTGGTACACAGATAGTATAGAGCCTGAGAAAGGACATAGGCTATAAAACATCCCGCTATGACCAATAGGAGCAGAGCAGGAACAAAAAATGTTGCGGAAACGGGAGCAAACGCGGACGTACTACATATTGCTCCCATTATTTTAACAAGCGCTTATTTTATATCGACAGAGCTCATTCGGCGTAAGCTTCTTACGCGGGTGAAACCGCGAGGCAGAGCTAGTACTCAATATTTACAAACATTGTAAAAATATCAGCCAATCTTGACTTAATAAGTGCATTATCGTCACTAATGTTAATAGGAAATCAGCTGATTGCAACGCACACCATTAGAATTAAAGTACCTATACCTACGTATTTATGAAAAATATTCGAATAGCAAAGAAAAACAAACCAGAGCAAATTATGTATATGAAGAAGATTTGTACAACGGACGTGATGCGAAACAACATCAATTAATTACTTGTGGAAACTGATTCACGCAATGATCTCGCGTAAATTGTGCTTGTAAGCATGACCAAGTGTGCTTATATCTCAAGGGATTGTACTGATTTAGTCTTAAATAAGTAGGTAATTTTGCTTGGAGTGTAGATGAGTTTTGATGTTGCTAAACCAGCAATATCCTATATCCGTTCGAATAATAATACTGAAAAGTGAGTTGCACTAATAATCTCTGAAACTACGCTCTGGATTTCATAAAAAGAAATTGTCATTATCATTATCATCGTCACATCATCACCAGTCGACTGCTGGATATAGGCTTCCCCCAAGGATTTCTAAAAAGAACGGTTGGACGCGGCCTGAATCCAGCGCTTCCCTGCGATTTTGGTCAGATCATCCGACCACCTAGTCGATCGGCGTCCGATGCTGCGCTTGCCGGTACCTGGTCGCCTTTCAAGAACCTTTCTGCTCCATCGGCTCTACGAGCTATGTGCCCCACCCACTGCCACTTCAGAGAGCTAATCCCCTGGGCTATATCGCCGACTTTAGTTCGTCACTATTGTTATTTGTAATCACACTGCGACGCTGAGGAACCTAGTAAAAATGTCAGAAGGTACGCGAAATCTATATGAGCGCGGGCGTGAAAAACATTTTATTTGGAAGAAGTCGCGAGCGGGAGTTTGCCTAAATTGTTCCTACAGTTGAGACACCGGTCTTCTCTCTGTGAGTGGGCCTTCTTCTTTTCATAAATAGATGTAGGTATTATTAAGTAGTATTTATAGGATGGAAGAATTAGCTAAGTTTGAAGCTGTAAACTGTGTAACTAAAAATTTTCCTCTTCGAACATTATGACCCGCAACCGGCGTGAGTGTATGAGCTGAATTAGAAGTTGAATCATTTGTAGGTGACAGCTGTTTTAGAAATTATAAATACAGTATGTTAAATAACAGAGGGCGTTCCCTTAAACTCGTTAATATATATCATTAATAGATTAAAATAAAAATATCAGCATAGAAAAATAAGCATAAAAAAATCCGAATAAAAAGAAATTCTAATTGGAAATACATTTGAAACCTCCTGTTTTAAATCAAAATAGTAGTCGTCATGTATAAATAAATTGCGACGTTGCCGTCTTTCATGTTCGTGTGTACAGTGTGTTTCTTTTACATGTCAATTTAAAATTTTTATTGAATATTTTCATATTGGAAAAAATTTTAAAACATTTATTTTTTCGAATGGAAATATTTTTTTAGCATGTATGTATGCTATACTATTTCGGGTTAACGGGAACGCCCTCTGTTAGTTAACATACTGTATCTTTATCATGATTTCCTGTAATAGTGTTGATGATCTGGTAGCCTGTATTGATATATTTTGTTAGTTAAACGTAGTATGTAAGTATCCTCGCAGGTACATATTTTTTTTAGTAATTATAAACCATTGCTTGACCGTAATCGCGCCTGATGGTAAGCAGTGATGCAATCGTTGATGGTAAAGCTAGTTTATTAAGAGCCTATTACCTCAAAAAAACTGAGGGAATAGAAAGGAAGACGGAAGTTGCGAGCAACTATGCTGCGTCAAAGGGAGATTGATCTGGAGACCCTCCACGACCAAACTCCCGACACAACATCATTTGGCGCATCATACCCGGCACACATCGCAACACAACTGTTCAGACCCATTCTCCGTACGGCTTCACCAGACATCATGCCGGAACACGACGAAGCGCTTGGTGGCTTTGCCTTCAGCCTTCAGGCACAACTTCTGTCGGCAGTCGATGTTATGGCCTACCACCGAGCACCGAGCATTCTATAATTTCATCTTCACGGAATGGATGCGTGAGTTTATTACGTACCTATCTTTAGGGCATTATTTACAGTACTGTAACACTGATTTTCTAGAACGTAAATCGACCGGATAGACTAAATATTATAGAACTAACTTACAATATATAACTATAATCAAGCTTTGAATGGCAAATTGAATTAACCACTATTTCGAATGCAAACTTCTATCAAGTTAATTTTGAGAGCAAATCGTGATACAAATTCGCATATTCATTTTGATAATTCTACGCTCTGTTTTGATGAAACACGCTATTAGGGCGCTGGAAGGTGAAGACTCGAATATACGAAACTTTATCTAATTTTCGTATATTCGAGTCTTCACCTTCCAGCGCCCTAATAGCGTAACACACTACGACTATCATTTGGAATCTATTCGAAGCATATTGCTAATCCATTATTCCATGTTTTCAAAAATGTGTTTGCTCAACAACGTAAATAACGCAATGAATGGTATTGAACTGTCAAAATGAAACCCTTTTTTTATTTAATTATAAACTGGCGCTTGACCGTAATCCCGCCTGATGGTAAGCAGTGAGGCAATCGATGATGGTAAAGCGCACTAGTTTATTAAGAGCCTATTCACTCTAGCATTGAAGACACTCAAATTGTAGTCCGACAGTAACACGGTCGCTGGCAAATTGTTCCAGTCTCTCGATGTACGCGGTATGAAAGAGGAGGCGAAACGCTTCGTCCGAACCGTAGTGGTGTTAACGACGTAAGGGTAGAAATTCGCCGTGCGGTCGGGAGATGGGGGAATTAAATCATGCAATTCCTTCGCTCACTCCCCAAAATGAATCCTATAGAATACCGAAAGGCTGGCTACTTTACGCCTGTGCTCTAGGCTTTGGAGACCGTTTTGAATTAAAGCCTCTTCGTACACCTCTCCACTGAATCCAAAGTGGCCAGGTGACATTTCGCAGCACCAGCCCAAATGTGGCTGCAGTACTCCATACATAAACGGAACTGTGCTTTGCATTAGAAGCTGCCCTGGTGTGAAGTACCATTGCTACTAATAGTGTGTTACGCAAGAGGTCAGAAAACAAAAGAAAAATTTGCCAGATCACTTAAAATGTTCTTACTCAGTAGTCTGTAAGCGATTCTGTAAGACCTAATATTTGTAAATTATAATATAATAATAATTCTTTAAGACGTAATCTTTGCTACTGCTAGATACCAATTTAAATGTCCGCACTAGTAATAAATAATTAATTTATACTAGCGCTAGACTAATTAATTTATATATTCGATACACTGTTTGTTCCGTTCCCACAGACAAACCGTGCAAACGGTTTTGTGGGGCATAGCTTTTAACTCATGTATTGTAAACTAGGTTAAGAAAATAAATAAATAATAATAATAATCACCCTGCTGATTGATTGAAATACAAATGTATAACAAAAACAAGTCTGCATGCCATTTCATCGCCACGTTTGAAACTCGAACATAAAACTTTGCAAAAAGGGGTATTATAAAATCACAGATTATTTAGAAGGCAAAAAGTTTGGGACTGAGCTGCTCGCTCTGTTAAGCATTGTTATTAAGCAATATGCGTAATTATAAGGTAAATTATTGTAAACATTTTCATTTTTAATGTCTGGACTTGAGAAAAGACGATGATCCCTAAGTTTGTTTCGGCTATTTCTTCTCAGAGGTAGTCAGTTAGGAAATGCCGGCTTCATCTAGTTAAAAAAAAAATATGACGTGTAAAAGTGATCAGTGATCCTACTTGCTTAATAAACGATTTCATTTCATTTCAAACCAAGATAAACTTCAACCATGTTTAACTTGAAGACGTGTTGGCATTTGTTATGTGTACCCTCAAAAGGGATTGTATATTATACATTTATGATACGTCACACTCTTTTCGTTTGCAACGTGAGGGAAGTTCAAATGATTTGGCAAAGTGCCGATCGCGCAGTCACGTGTGGCTAAATAAGTTATGTAAATACTGTATCCACGTATTTGGTTATGATTTTGAATTAACGTTGGTTGGTATCTATACTTAATATATAAAGCTGAATAGTTTGTTTGTTTAACCCGCTAATCTCAGGAACTACTGGTCCAATTGAAAAATTCTGTTTCCGTTAGATAGCCCATTAATCCAGGCAGGCTTTAGGCTAACATCACGCTGTGACCAATAGGAGCGGGGCATATAAAAAACGCGAGTGAAACCGCGAGGCGCAACTAGTATATATTTAAAGCTGAAAAGTTTGTTTGCTTGTTTGAACACGTTAATCGCATAAACTACTGGTCCGATATGAAAAAATATTTTTTTCAAATCGGACCAGTAGTTGAACGCATTAACCCAGAAAGGCTTTACCAATAGGAGCGGAGCATATAAAAAAAAACAAATATTAATCCTTATTCAAATAAATTAATACTATTTAATTTGAACTAAATGGTCCTTGACATCACTTATTTCGATTAACATCTTATGAAGATATATTTTAATTTAAAAATAACTCTTAAAATTCTTTATAAAATGTTCAAATGACTAACTACACGCTAACGTAGTCGTGGGCGGCCGCTGGTTTTTTATATTAGAAGCAGGTGGGACCCCGTCTCCTTATGACCAAACATGGATATTATATAGATCAGGTTTTAACTACCTAAATGGTTATTGAATTATGAACCTAAATATTATAGAAATGCAGTTCTTTATATAAAAAATTACAACTTAGTTCGGTATTTGTCACTTTTGAATTAAGAATTTTGACTTAATCTCAATAAAGTTCGAAACACAAACACGGACTCAAAGTTTAAGGTCGGAACTAAAATTTGATCTCGTTTTGTAATACGGTGTATGAGTTTTCAGATGGTAGGAGCTTTTAGACATAAACCTTTCTTCGCTCAGCAGAGACTTCTCTAAGGCAGCATACAATATACTTACACACAGGTACATCATATATAACGTTATGACCATAGGTCGGAATAGGTAGAGTGAATTGGGGTCATTGATCGGAAACGTATATATTATTATGGACATTCCTCCGGATTTACAGAATTGGTTGATTATTAAAAAAAATATGTATAAATTATATTAAGTCGTAAAACCGTTTGATTTGGTCATTAGAGGCTAAAAATAAAATATTGAAATGATTTAATGCTTCCATCAGAATTTGATTGTTTTTATTTTTCAACAAATAAATAATAAATTAGTTCAGTTTTGTTACCGTCCTTTAAATGAATTGAGTAGTAATAATATCACTACCCACATTAATAATATTTACTTGGATCCTGAATTACATTCTAGCTTATCCAGGTTATTCTTTCTGTGAACATTCATGATACAAGTACCAAAAATCACTCTACCTATTCCGATCACTGGTTCTGATATGGCAAAATAATTATGTGACGACAGCAATTAATTTCACCTAGGTTATTCTTTCCACTCACTTGCAAATTGCATGCTAAAAACCGTTGCAAATAGCTCATTTTCGCACAGAAAACAGGACATAAAAAAGTAATAACATGATTACCCTGTAACATTGATGGCAGAAAATACGTCATCGTGACAGAAAAATAGCTCAATCGACGTCGAGATTCCAGGCAGGATAAATAGCAATTCTGAAGACAATTTATCTTCTAAATGTCGTCATTTAATTGGTACCACTTCTTGAATGAGTTTATTGGTTTTCATTTTGAAAGGAACACCGTTGTTATGGTTTGAAGAGTTTAAAGGAATATTGACTTAATACTATTTTGATAATGGCGGTTTAGTGTTTCGTTGTAATTTCCAAGACAGTTGTTAGGAATTAATTTATTTATTATATACAACTAATAACTAATTTTAAAAATAACTAATTTCGGAAGCCGGTGGCAAAAACGAATATACAGAAACCAAAGACACCATGGTCGTGAACATGTGTATTCCTTTTTGCCACCGACTTCCGAAATTAGTTATTTTTCACTTTCAGTTTTTTAAGTGGTAACACCATTTTTGCAGGTATCATTATGAACGATGCGACCGCGTGCCGCGTGCCCTGCCCCCCTTCACCCGCGCATGTATTGCCCACCGTACATGTTACCACCTTTTGCGAAATTATATTTATTTTTGGAGGTTATTTTTTAAGTTTAGACCGGCTTTGTAGGCATTAGTAGTATCAGTTATCGATACCTAACAATACCTTCAAGGATCGGACAGAGCTTTCTTTACATTTTGTATAATATACAATATATTTTATTAAATATTATTCATGATTAAATTAGCAGGTAGATAGCAGAATCTGATATTAGTTGATTCGGGAAAATGTTACTGAATTGGAACAAGCATATCATCACCCAAATATATTTAGCTAAAATACAGATCCCAAGTAACATCTACAAAATACCTTTTATCGCACTACTCATACACACAGTCCATTAGAAGTCTAACTTCTTAAATAAACTCAGTTCTCTCTTATTTATAAACTATAAAGTTAAAAATTCTTTGTTAAAAATTTCAAATATTCTTAACAAAATCGTTACTTGCTTGGTAAAAGTTTTTCCATTCCGGAATTCCTCTGTTGATCAAAAATGATAAAACTTTTGTAGCAGTAATTAAAAGACAAGACAACAAAACCCAGGAACTTTGTTAATTTATTAAACGGGCCCTTAGTTCGTGATACGGGACGGAGATTTTGCTAAGAAAGTCACCGTTTGACCTGTTACCGGTATCATCATCATCATCAATCTTTTATCATGCCACTGCTGGGCACAGGTTACCTCTCATATAGAGAAGGATAGAGCATAATTACCACTCTTGCTCAATGCGGGTTGGCGATTTCAGACTTATAAAGCCTTCACTCACTGGTGTCCAAATGCCGGTAACACTTGGACACCAGTGACTGAAGGCTTTGTTAAATAAGTTGATTAAATGGACATAATTTATCGAGGTGTCTTTATCAGGCACCATCCAACGATACATGACATTAGACAGAATAAAATTGGTAGTTGACTAAAAAAAACAAATTATTCCGTCACTCAGATTTCAAAGAAAAAATACATATATAGTCTATATATGTAGCATTCAATGCCGCCAAAACACAGGCGTGTCTTTTCACCGCCAAAAGGAGCCCGTTCACCTTGGCTCCTACTTTTCGAAATGTGTCCTTGGAGTGTTCCGACCGCCTTCAGCTTTTGGGAGTTGAGATTTCCTCGAACCTTAACTTCGGGCGGTTCATTGAGTCCAAGGCCAAGGTGGCTGCCAGGAAACTTGGCGTTATCGCAAAGGTCCGGCAGTACTTCACACCTGGGCAGCTTCTAATGTTATACAAAGCACAGGTCCGTTCGTGTGTGGAGTACTGCAGCCACATTTCGGCTGGTGCTACCAAGTGTCACCTGGCCACTTTGGATTCAGTGGAGAGACGTGCAAAGAGGCTGATTGGTGACCCTGATTTAACTCGAGTTGGTCTCCAAAGCCTAGAGCACAGGCGTAGAGTAGCCAGGCTTTCGGTGTTCTATAGGATGCATTTCGGGGAGTGTGCGAGGGAATTGCATGATTTAATTCCCCCATCTCCGTTCCACCAGCGGACGACCCGTCGTACGGCTGGTTTCCACCCTTACGTTGTTAACACCACTACGATCCGACGAAGCGTTTCGCCTCCTCCTTTATACCGCGTACATCGAGGGACTGGAACAATTTGCCAGCGGCGGTGTTTCCGTCGGACTACAATTTGAGTGTCTTCAAGGCTAGAGTGAATAGGCTCTTAATAAACTAGTGCGCTTTACCATCAACGATTGCGTCACTGCTTACCATCAGGCAGGATTGCGGTCAAGCGCTAGTTTATAATATGTAAAAAAAAAAAAGTTTTTTTCTTTTTCAATATTATAAACATAAAATTAAGACGATAGCAGTGCATTGAAAACTGGGGTGACGTCAATCCTTGCTGTTGATCTTTGATGCGTTTTGTTAGCCAGGAAACACTCCTATTCATGAATAGAAAACGGAATAGAAAACATGTGAATTACAATAAGCAATCATCATTCTCCTGCCCTTATCCCAATTTATTTGGGGTCGGCGCAACATGTCTTTTTCTTCCACACATCCCTATCAGAAGCCATCTTGGCAGTCACCCCCTTCTTAGCCATATCATCCTTCACACATTCCATCCATAGTTTCTTTGGTCTTCCCCTACTCTTATAGCCATCAACATTCATAATTAAAACTCTCCTCACGACGACATTCTCCTCATTTCTCCGTAACACATGCCCATACCATGACAACCGATTTCCACACAACTTTTCAGCTACCGGTGCCACTTTCAGACTTCCTCTTATGTACTCATTTCTTATTCTATCCATTCGTGTAACACCACAAATCCCTCTTAGCATTCTCATCTCGGCTGCATGCAATTGCCTTTCATTCATCCCTTTCGTAGCTCAACATTCTGATCCATACAAGACAGCAGGTCGGATCATGGTTTTATATATTTTCCTCTTAAGTTTAAGGGAAATGCGGGAGTTGCAGATTGTTCCCGTGACCTGCCGCCATTTCATCCACCCAGTGTTAATTCTGTGCTGAATGAATTACAATAAGCAATATAGGTACCTATTCAAAAAATAATTTTAAAGAATTAATTGCGGGGATTGATACCAGGGGTGGACTTTGTCTACACTGGGTAGTAAGGCTCGACCAAGATAGGTATTTCGATATCGGCCGAGACTGAGAATAGCCAAAAATTAAAAAAAGTAGTAATATTAAATGCTGTTAACTTTTTAATATAGTTCTGTTTAACAAAAAATATTGTTTTCATAATCAAAGTGATATACATCAACACACGCACCTGTTGTAAACCTGGCTAATGATCCTAGAGCCAGACTAACCCGACACTACACCGACGATATCCCGGACGTCAGCCTGTACGAGATTGGTATGGCCTTGAAACAGCTCAAGAACGATAAGGCGGCTGGAGATGATGGAATTACGGCTGAGCTTCTGAAAGCGGGTGGCAAACCAGTTTTTAAAGCGCTTCAGAAGCTATTTAATTCCGTCATTCTTAAAGGCGAAACGCCTAAGGCGTGGCACAGGAGCGTGGTGGTTTTGTTTTTCTAAAAAGGTGACAATACCCTCCTCAAAAACTACAGACCGATATCCATCCTGAGCCATGTCTACAAGCTGTTTTCTAGGGTCATCACGAATCGTCTCGCTCGCAGGTTCGATTACTTCCAGCCTCCCGAACAAGCAGGCTTCCGAAAAGGCTTTAGCACCATAGACCACATTCATACGCTGCGGCAAGTTATACTGAAGTCCGAGGAGTATAACAAACCATTACGCTTGGCCTTTGTGGACTATGAGAAGGCCTTCGAATCGATTGAGACTTGGGCGGTGCTCTCCAGCGAGAGCTTGGCTGAGTCTCTCCAGCGGTGCCAAATTGACCATCGATACATTGAGGTGTTAAAGTATTTGTACAAAAACGCCACCATGTCAGTCTGTCTCCAGGATCAGGACTCGAAACCCATCCAACTGCAGCGTGGAGTGAGACAAGGAGATGTCATATCTCCCAAATTGTTCACTGTTGCGTTGGAAGATGTCTTCAAGCTCCTGGACTGGGAAGGACCTGGCATCAACATCAACGGCGAGTACATCACTAATCTCCGTTTCGCAGATGATATCATGATCGTGGCTGAGACCCTGGAAGACTTGGGCAAAATTTTCAATGACCTCAGCAGAGCTTCCCAACAAGTGGGTCTAAAGATGAACATGGATAAGACGAAGATCATGTCGAACACTCATGGCGCACCCAGTCCAATTGTAGTTGGTTGCTCTGCACTCGAAGTTGTTGACGAGTTGTTACCTGGGCCAAACAGTCCAACTAGGCAGGTCCAACTTCGAGAAAGAGGTGTCTCGGCGATTCCAGCACGGTTGGGCAGCATTCGGGAAGCTACGCTACATCTTCTCGTCGTCCAAGATACCATAGTGTCTCAAGACTAAAGTCTTTGACCAGTGTGTGTTGCCAGTGATGACTTACGGAACTGAAACGTGGTCGCTCACAATGGGCCTCATACGAAGGCTCAGAGTCACACAAAGGGCAATGGAAAGAGCTATGCTAGGAGTTTCTCTGTGTGATCGAATCAGAAATGAGGAGATCCGCAGAAGAATCAAAGTCACCGACATAGCTCTGCGAGTCGCTAAACTTAAGTGGCAGTGGGCAGGGCACATTGCTCGTAGAACCGATGGCCGATGGGGCAGTAAGGTTCTAGAGTGGCGGCCACGTACTGGAAGACGCAGCGTAGGGAGGTCCCCAACAAGGTGGACCGCTGTCCTGGTGAAGGTCGCGGGAAGCCGATGGATGCGGGCAGCACAAGACCGGTCAGCGTGGAAAGCCTTGCGGGAGGCCTTTGTCCAGCAGTGGACATCTATAGGCTGAGGAAGAATCAAGGTGAAACACAAGTATATAAAAAGCAATTTATCGTTATTTTCGCCTTTCCAAGAATGTTCCTTCTCAAAGTCATACAATTGTCCAGCTTTGCTAAACTGCTAAGTTGTTCACTTGCTACGCTAGTATACGGCACAGAGTAGAAACTTATTTGCTGCAAGCCTAAGCGCCTTATAACGTGGAGAAAACCAATAATCAAAAATATTAGCATTTCTTTTCATTTTTGGCTCTCTAATAAAGTTACGTACAGTCTCGGTCATGACCGAGATTCTCGGCTATAACTAGCCGAGAATCGAGACAAAATTCTCGGTTGGGTTTGTAGCTGAGAATTCCGAGATCGAGATCTTGGTCGAGCCTTCTTCTCCTTCTTCTTCAGCCTGTACAGGTCCACTGCTGGACAAAGGCTTCCCTCAAGGCTTTCCACGATGACCGGTCTTGTGCTGCCCGCATCCATCGGCTTCCCGCGACCTTCACCAGATCATCGGTCCACCTTGTTGAAGGCCTCCATACGCTGTGTCTTTCGGTACGTGGCCGCCATTCCAGAACCTTACTGCCCCATCGGCCATCAGTTCTACGAGTGCTGTGCTCACTGCCACTTAATTTTAACGACTCAAAGAGCTATGTCGGTGGCTTTGGTTCTTCAGCGGATCTCCTCATTTCTGATTCGATCCCGCACAGAAACTCGGAGCATAGCACTTTCCATCGCCCTTTATGTGACTTTGAGCCTTTGTATGAGGCTCATTGTGAACGACCACGTTTCAGTTCCGGAAGTCATCACTGGCAACACACACTGGTCAAAGACTTACTGGGTAGGTAATTAGCTTACTAGGTGAATGCATTTATTTTTAAAACATACTATATATTTGGTTTGATCGGCTGAGTTTAGCTGACAACGTACGAGTACTGTTCGCCCGTTGACATACGAGCCTAGATCAGGAAAATATGTATACAGGATCCATTAGAAGTGAATATGACAGAAGGAAGACTAAAAGTAATGCCGAAGTTGTGTGGAAATTAGTTGGCATGATGTGGTATGTAATGTTGGGGAATGAGGTATGTAATGTGGGGGAGTGAGGTATGTTATGTGGGGGAATTTACTTCAAATATTTTACTGAAAGATTTTATGAGAGATAGTATCATCTTTTGTTAAATCTAGGTTAGATAAGGGTGATTGCTGCGATGATATCTTATAGAGATGTAGGTATAAGAGAATAACACGGGTTTGTGGTATCAAAATATTAAAATGATCAAAAGAAAATTATGTCTTAGTTGTTACTATGAGTATGCTCTTAAATTCAACTGTATAATTACGATACTTTCTATTGTTATATTAATTTTATACTTTCTTGTACCTAATCGTTTCATTGTTTATTTTTCCTCACCAATGAAGAGACATTATCTTATTGTAATGGATTATTTACGGATTATTAACATTAACAATGTCAAATAATAAGTAGAGAATAGCAAGGATAGTAATCAGAAACCGTGACTGAATTTATTTTATTTATATTTATTTAAATATACTTTATTATACATCCAAATACTCGTATACATTGATTAAAAATACATTCAACACAACGAAATATGCAAGGGGCGGCCTTACCGCTAATGCAATCTTTTCCAGGCAACCAATTATGATTATTAAGAATTTTTGATAATCATTTACTACAGATCAGATTATTTCGGTGTGACTTGGTCATCACGCCCTTGTGTGAACACATCCTAACCGAAAAATATAGTACCTAGCGTACGCTTGTAATCGTTTGACAAAACTATTACTGGAGAAGAATAAAAATGTAACACGATCTTGTCGCAAATTCTCCATTTATCTTTCTATCTCTTACATTTGAGGTCTAAAAGAATTCTATTCGTACCCATCTCCTTAGAGGTTCGACGTAATTCATTTTCTTCAGTTGACACTCGCAATTTTGTGGGATGATAAACAGCTCCTGCAGTGTACCGTTTTTTTTTTTTTATATATAAGTACATATATATTTTCTGAATCACTTTAAGATTCTGTTCCTAATGAAATAAATTTTGTAAAGGCTGCTCAGTTTTTGTTTGAAAATCGAAAAAAAAAGGATTGGTACTTTGAAAAACGGCTAGCTGAGGGGTACTTGTCTTCATTGGACTCTCGGCCACCGTAGGCGCGGGCTTGCGGACGGCGAGCTGAAGGAATCGCCGCCCGGTAATGACCACGCCCGAATCGACGGCGCGTTGTTTTCCACGCGCGCCTCAAAGAGATGTCAGCATACAGTGACGGGGTCCACAAAGTACAATATCTTTTTTTTTTGGATGATTCTTTTTGTGAGTCATATTTCCCTCTCATACATTTAATCAACTAAGATTTTTTACATTTACATTTAAACACAAACAAGTTAAATAATTCTCATAATCCATAAACAAAACGAAAAGCAAATAGAAACTCAAGTAACAAATCTGTATCATTTAAACACGAATAATAACTTTCAAAACCCATTAACAAGACCAAAAGCAAATTGAAACACAAGTAACAAATCTAATTATCTTTACTGTGAAGAAAGACCTGCTTAATTAAAATCTGTCTCAAATAACTGAAGGAAGAATAAAATATTATCTTCGCAAAATTAGGTGTTAGTCCTGAAAATACAGACTTAATTGAAAACAATAACTTCTGTAAATAAACTTGAATTTGGCTGAACGGATGCTCGGTGGGAAATAATTACAAACAAATGTTATGCGAGTAATATTAATTTAATAGTAATAACTCTTGAATTATTTCCAAACCTGTATCTATGTTTAGAATGGTCACAAAGCTTTTGACATTAGAGCTAACGACTTAAAACAAAAAAAAAAAACACTATCCTGCCCCAATCAACCTTAGGATCGGCACAACATGTCATTTTCTTGCACTCCTCTTCCAATGGCATCCTGAATGTGTTTTCAGACCAGTTGGACTCGCCCCTCTTACGTAAGTGCATAAGAGTCTAGACCCAGTTCAATTAATTTATTACTAACATTAGGCTAGGTTTTACTTATACTAACATTATTTTTGAATTTGAATTTATTATTGTCATCGCGGTTATCCCCATAATTGCCATAATTATGTTTCTACACAGACCAATTTCCTTGCCTTACAAAGCCATTAATAGGCGACATCACTACTCTTAAAAAGTATTCCTTTCTGTAATTGTTATTTTTACATGATGAGGGGCCCATGTTATATATTAACAGTCGCAAAGATCAATCGATTAGGTTAAGCTACCTTAGTCTGTCGATTGGTATCCATTTTTCCATACGATGGCCCTTCCGTGCCTCCCGAAGTCCCGGCTGCTATTCGTCAGAAGCCCAATAGACCGACAACCAGTCTTATTTAGGGGTATCGTATTATCCACCAAATGGATTGTGGAGGTTAGATAAGCAGTTACTCCTTATAAAATACTAGTATTCAACTAAATCCGATTTGAGTGGAAGCCTACCCAAATATGCGTATGGTTTTGAAAAGTCAAGGATTTTTTTCTTCCCCACATGTGAGCGAACAAGTCATCATCATCATTTCAGCGTTAATCCCAGTCGCATCCAAAGCCTTTTCAGCTTTGAAGTCTGGGGTCCGTTTTACTAGTCTAACTGCTGATTTAGCCTAAACTTCGATATTTTCCGTGAAGTGACTGCCGTCAGTCCTCCACAACCCGAAGGCGATATCGAAGCCTTGCAGTTAGACCAATTTTTGGACTTTAGAGGGCTCCAACAATCCGTAATGACTATCGTTGGATGTTCGTATGGCAACCGGGACCGATGGCTTAACGTGCTTTCCGAGGCACGACCAGACCAGTGCAAATATTCTCAGCAAACGAGTAATAACTATATTAATATCCTATTGTTAACTATTCCTATTTTTTGTATCTTTTGTCTGTTTTTTTCCGTTAATCGCGCTAACATCTTCAAAAAGTGGAGCCAAACCAAATGCAATTTGGTGATTTTAATTATGGTTTTTATAAATAAGCACAGAAACCGGCATGTCCTAGAGCCAAAAAAAAAATCTAAGACACGTGTCATGTACCAACCCGCACAAGGCCAGCGTGCTAGATTACGTCCCACTCCCTAGATTAAGTCCCAACAGTGAGAACATTACGGGCTGATTATGATCATGATAAATAAGCCAGTTGTCAAACAATATGAGGTTCAAGAAAACCCTCTGTAAGTCCATGACGTCTCGCAATATTTCATCAAATTACATTCCGATATTATAAGGGCTAGTACGGCTACCTAACCCATATAATATAGCCATACTATAACTTTCAATAGTTCACTTACTCAGAAATAAAAGACCCCGAAGCCCGAGTGATAATAATTTGTCATTTCCAATAAGTAAGAGACATTTCTTCAATTCCCACTATTTCCACTACATTAAAACAGTACAGAGAAAAAAAACATTTGTTAACTCTCATGTGGAAAAAACTTAATTGGTATAAACGATTTGGGACTCCGAAAGCCGAGATAGTTCCTTTTTCCGCCCAATAATATGTCTCTGTCCATTCGACATTTTTTTGACATGTCTTTTGGCTGGCGATCTCGCTGAACAATTCAAACTGTTATGGCTCTAAACACAAGGTTCAAAATAGAATATTCGTGACTCTCTGACAATCCTACTAATGCAATTTGCCGTAAGTACTTGAGATTGCTGATAGCATTTACTTTTTGCAATTATTTGGCGTATGTGACAAAAAGGTACGTATAGATTTTTGATACAAATAAGTAAATATAAATTTATATATTCTTTTATTGAAATGAAGGGTGGGCGTTTTGGGACTGTCTTTTAGAATATTGACGTTCAAAAAGTGCTGATTCTTAGCTTAATAAATGACTTTTGATTTTGGCAATTATGAGTTTCAATTATTAAACGTTTACCTACTACAAATTAAAATAATATAAATTCATAAATAATGAAACCATTAAATTCATAAATAATTTAAGGCACAGATTATTTTTCACTGATCAAGAAAACCTTAAGATATAATTTAGCAAGATAGCTAAAAAGCCATTAAAACAAAATGGTGCCACATCTTACAAGGATTATAAAGTACCATCACTTTATTCTCGTTTTAGGCCCATGATTTATGTTTAATTATAATTAGAAAAGGGAGATAATATTTATCATCAAGATTTTAATATTTTATGGCGTGAGAAAGATTCTTTGCCAATTGAAATAAAACGAGTACAGTCGTTGCAGGAATTCAAGAGACTTGTGAGTGAACCCTAGGTACTTGTCGTTATGATCTTGTTCTACAAACTAATTTTTGCCTAATTACTTTACTTACCTATTATGTTCAGGAGGTATGTATGTATTTATTTACGTGTGTTTAAGTTTGGATGTGAAGTTAGAATGTTTGCACCAACGAATTTCTCATTAATGATTCAGGAGAATCTCTGTCCATTCTTTGATTGCCTTGAAGAAATTAGATTAACGATAAGGCCGCCCGTTGTGTATTATGTTGTGTAATGTATTTTAATAAATGTATGTTTTTGGTGTAGGTACAGACACAACAAGCTACTACAATCTGTCAAATTTCTTTATTAGATCATAAAGTATATGACTAAAACGTCACGTTTGAAACGTCAGCGTTAAAAGACGGATAGATTGTGATGTCGATTTTAGATTGTCGACGACGCGGTGGTTGGCAGATTTTACGCATTACCTCTACATTATTGCATGTTTAACGTATAAAAGTAAGTAAGATATGTATGCGGTCAAAAAAATATATTCAGATACTTATAAATGCAGATATAGGTAAACAAATTCATTTAAGAAATCTAGAAACATACCGCATCTAATGATAATCACATTTTTAAGGAATGGTCCTCAAACTCAAATAAAATGAGAATGATTCTCAGTATGTTCGCGGATCGGTGGGATTCCCCGATTTCGCGGAGATGGATTCAATTTCCACGCTAAGTTTGACATGCTAAGTTTCACACTACAGGAGATAATATTTATCATCAAGATTTTAATATTTTATGGTGTGAGAAAGATTCTTCGCCAATTGAAATAAAACGAACACAGTCGTTGCAGGAATTCAAGAGATTTGGGAAGGAACCCTAGGTACTTGTCGTTATGATCTTGTTCTACAAACTAATTTTTGTCTAATTACTTACTTTATTTATATATTATGTTCAGGAGGTATGCATGTATTTATTTACGTGTGTTTAATTTTGGATGTGAACGTAGAATGTGTGCACCAACGAAAGTCCCAATAATGGTTCAGGAGAATCTCTGTCCATTCTTTGATTGCCTTGAAGAAATTGGATTAGCGATAAGGCCTCCCGTTGTGTATTTTGTTGTGTAATGTATTCTTAATAAATGCATGTTTTTGGTGTACAGACACAACAAGCTACTACAATCTGTCAAATTTCTTTATTAGATCTTGAACTTTATGACTAAAGCATTAAGGCTCAAGATTGATTGGAAATATCGGACAGTTTCGGGTAGTTTGACCTGATCAGTCTTGTGCTGCCCGCATCCATCGGCTTCCCGCGACCTTCACCAGTTCATCGGTCTAACATGTTGGGGGCCTCCCTACGCTGCGTCTTCCAGATACTTATAAATAAATAAATATAATGGTATTATTTTCACAGCACAATTTTGTACAATAACGCCTTACACAGCAACTTCAATGATTATTATAAATGTTTCAATAGTACCTACTAGTCACTCTGAAATTAAATTAATTAAAATTTTAATAAAGTTGATATTTGCTTGAAATAAGGACGATAAATTACGCGTGCAGCATCGTACTCGAGTTAGACATGAAACTTCAACAGAGGGTTTTAATGTGAGAAACAGAGAGAGAGAGAGAGAGAGAGAGATCTTTCATCTCTCTCATATATCAAAATGCACCTAAACGTGACGAATCTTAAAATAACTTAAAATACCGAATCTTAAATACCTTACCCCAGCAGATAACTTTATCATAATTATGTAATTTTTATCAAACACATATTTTTCTGGTATAATTCCCGCCATTATTAATCGTTCCTTTCGTTATTTATATAGCTTTACAAAATCTGTAATAACAGATCAGCATTATTTTGCCACCATAAACACAAAATACCTAGCTAATTAATATTCATAAAATATTGAAATCACAATCCGCTGGCATTGAAATATCCACCCAATCAAGCACCGTCTGAACCAACACGGCATGATAACAAAATATTATTTAATTAAAAATACCCAATGATATTAGCTGAGAGTCGGTGCAAAAGAAAATTGCATTAAAAATTCCGTTAATAGTTTTAATGGCAACTCGTCTACGGAATCTTCCCTCAAGGGTATGCGAATATAAAACTACGCGAAAAACGGTTCGTATGAGTGGAACATAGTGGGTGTGTGCACAGCTTACAGTGAATGGAAAAACGCCGATCCAATTTTTTGAAACGTCAGCGTTAAAAGACGGATAGATTGTGATGTCGATTTTAGATTGTGGACGACGCCGTGGTTGGCAGATTTTACGCATTACCTCTACATTATTGCATGTTTAACGTATAAAAGTAGGGATATGTATGCGGTCAAAAAAAAAGGCAGATACAGGTAAATTAAAATCATTTAAGAAATCTAGAAACTTACCGTTTCTAATGATGATCACGTTTTATAAGTAATGGTCCTCAAACTCAAATAAAATTAGAATGATTCTCAGTATGTTCGCGGATCGGTGGGATTTCCAGATTTCGCGGAGGTATGTATTCATGTAGATAGATACCTATGTTTGTGTCTGTAACCCACCAACATTAGAAGTTAAGTGATAATGTTATTAACCTAGGTAATGGAAGATCCATATAGAAATAAAAAAATCTATTCTATTCAAACCTTTTTGCTCTTTTAATGAATGAAAGAAAGAATGAAAGAAAAAACGTTAATTTGCGGTGAACATGACGTAAAAGTTTACAAAAAAGCAAAAAAAAATAAAAAATAGCTAAACGGCTGTCGCTCAGCATTATGCTGCGACTCTATGCAAAACAGAGCCCAGCGCTGGTTTTCTCTACATCAGTACCTACTGTAGTAAAAGTAGCACCCTTCAATATACTTACCTAACGACAGACTATAACTGTCCACCGCGTTTCCTAACATGAACACAGTCTATGAAAATTGTCAAACCGCCTCGCATTAATAAGATGTTTGAAATGATACAAGAACTGCAATCAAAGTTGAGTATGTACTATTGTAATGTAGAGGTAGAAGTGGCTACGCTTTCCCTAGCCACGTTTATTACACCACTTTTTTATTTTTTGTGATAGTTATTATATTGATAATAATATTGTTGCGGTACCTACAACAACAACGCATCATACTGACGTCACGCGAATTCTGCATCTCGCAATCAGAGTTTTCTGTGCAACTAGCACATGACATCAACCGGTGGCCAAAGTGGCCCGCCAGACAATCCCAGTCTGATCGGAGGAACCTCCCTTTTCTATGGAATATGAGTGAGCTTTACACGTTTCTACAAAACCTTTTTAAGACTTACAAATTCGAATCTAGTAATAACGTATATTATTCATAGTAGTTATTTCGCCCAATACATTGCAATCATTATCCCTTGTATATACTCAATAGCTGTGCCTTGCGGTTTCACCCGAATAAAAGTTCCTTATATCGTATATTCTGATGCAACTCATCTATAGGTATGCCAAATTTGATCCAAATTTATTCAGACGTTTTAGCATAAAAGCGTAACAAATATTCACATAAAAAGTCAAATCTTTCCTCTTTATATTAGTTTAGATTAGATTTGATGTAATTGCCCCTGGTGATGCACAACTTGCATGCGTGATGTCGACGAAATACTATTTCATCTTAACTGGATCACTCCAGATCTCAGGAAACCGATGGATGTGAGCAGCAAAAGACCGATCATTGTGGAAGCCCTTGTCCAGCAGTGGACATCTACAGGTTGAGAAAAAGAAGAAGAATGAGACTATGCTAATATATATGTTTTTAATTTAGTTATTTCATCAAAAAAGGTCTCAAAACTACTACTAAAATAAAACAGTAACCGGTTAATTGCCTCAACTTGTACACAAACACATGTTCAGAAGCTCTTGATCTCATTGTATCAGAACAATAGCATTATTAGCGGTAACTTCTGCTAAACAACTGTAACTTTTGCTAACAGGCTTAACTTCATGCACCTGCTCTGTTATTGGTTCCCAAATGACTCCGACTACAGTTCGCAGTGCTGAAACTTTTCGAATTTGTTTCGCAATATTAGCTGGAAAAATAAAAACAATACGTAGCCTTTTTAACCGACTTCAAAAAGGAGGAGGTTACTCAATTCGACCGTATATATGCTTTTTTTTATGTTTGTTCGGCCATATCTTCGTCGTTTATGAACCGATTTTGATAATTCTTTTTTTGTTGGAAAGAAGACATTCCCAAGGTGGTCCTATGATAAGGACATCAGGGTCTTATGATGGAAGACCAGAGAAATCAAGGGGAACTTTCAAAAATCGTAGGGGCGACTATTGCATTTCTTAGTATTTTCATTAATTATTTTAAAGCACTACAATTTGATAAAGGTCTGGAGTAGATCTGATGATGGAGCCGGGAGACAGTCGAAGGAACTCCACAACAATTCACAGCAGCTACGTTGTGTTTGGGCTTGATTAATTTGTATTGATAAGAATTTTACACCTAGATGGGTTGTGACTGTCATAAGAGCTCTGATGATGAAGACAAAGGCCAGTTCCGGGAACTCCTCAACGGTTTACAGTAGCTACTTTGTGTTTGGTTTTAATTCATTTATATTGATGAGAACTTTGCACCCATTGGGTTAAAATAATGGTCTGCAGTAAATCTGATGATGAAGACCATAGGCAGTCGAGATAATTCTTCAAAATTACGGGTAAAAATTAAAGTAAACAAAATTACGTCGTTTCCCAACTATATTTGCGTCAGAAAATACTATAAGAATACATAGTACCTACTTTTCACAACTAAAAAGTGTAAAATAAAAACTTTTTTACAAAAAAAACAACCGACTTCTAAAACCACTACAAAGTGAAAAATAACTAATTTCGGAAGTCGGTGTCAAAAACTAATATACACAAAAACCAAAGACACCGACTTCCGAAATTAGTTATTTTTCACTTTGTAGTGGTTTTTAGAAGTCGGTTGTTTTTTTGTAAAAAAGTTTTTATTATTTTCCTATGCACAATAAAGTTGCTGTCATGTCATGTCAGGAAAAATGTAACAGGAAGTGTTTCGCAGAAGAAAAGAAATGGATGATTAATGTTTCTGAAAATTACCAGCTTATTATTTTTTGCACGGTATCTCTCTATTTGATTTTTGAGATTTAGGAAAGAATACAACAGAAAAATGAGGTTTAAGTTTATAATTTTTACTGACAAGAAAAGTAACGAGTTGATAGTCAAAGGAGATTTACCCAGTAATGAGAATTGTAATAAAATTTATTAAAAAATCACAGTCTCAGTTTGTATAGTGATCGAAATTTTTACTAATATCAATCGTAAAAGCTAACTTACTGTAGGTAGACTAATTTATAATAAATATAAAGCCATAAAGTTGCGATCAAAAATGAATGTCCCTACATTAATCTTCCTACGAACGATCCGGACGAAGCGTTTCGCCTCCTCCTTTATACCGCGTACATCGAGGGACTGGAACAATTTGCCAGCGGCGGTGTTTCCGTCGGACTACAATTTGAGTGTCTTCAAGGCTAGAGTGAATAGGCTCTTAATAAACTAGTGCGCTTTACCATCAACGATTGCGTCACTGCTTACCATCAGGCAGGATTGCGGTCAAGCGCTGGTTTATAATATGTAAAAAAAAAAAAAAATGATTGTAATTTTATAGCTTTATATTTTTTTTCCAAATTAGCTTAATTTATACCTGTGTTTCAGGCTATCATCCACAAGGATATTTTATTTTATAATACTATTTTAATAAACATATGACATGAGTATTTAAGACTAAGCTTATAGAAGCTGTCCTACATTCTTAATTTATACAATACCACTACTTATTTATTAAGTATAAAACTTACTAAGCTAATCATTTTATTTTAATACCTGTAGCATTTTTCTGCAGCTGTGTAATTGAAGGTCTGTAGATTTAGGTCAGGATTGCGGGTTGGTTAAACAAGAAATCGTGGCCCTGACCATCGCACAGGCAAGTGAAGAAATACGGGTAGTTTTAGTCAGTCAAAAGTCAAGTCTGACACACCCTTCCACTCCGCCCAGAGCGGGAGATGTCATTTGATGGTTTCCATCCCAACAAAAAAAAAGGTTCTGTAGATTGGAGCGATGCAGGCTAACAATATTCAGAAAAGTAGTATACAAGGTGAAAATTAGTAAGCCAATTATAAGATAGGTTTGTGTTTGGCAATAAAAGAAAATACAAAACTATTTTAAAGTAGTCTAAACACTAGTCATTACCAAAACCCTATCATAATCAATTTACATAGTATTTCAATAATTTCGCATTATTGAAAGTGTTCAATGACGGTGTGAATTGACGGTATTCAGTGGAATACCGTCAATCTTCTTCACATAATCTCTCTGTTTCCTCCAATATCTGAGTGATAAGGTATTCTATTGTTACCCTGGAATATATACACAGCGGGTGCTTCGTAACACGTTATGATATTATTAGACAATAGAACCCTTAATATTATCGTAGACAATGAATAGGGTTCTCAGTGTGTGCAGTATTAGTGGATGTTACAGACATAAATATTGCACGTTATTACACTAGTTCTGTAATTAATATGGATATTGATTTAAGCTGCTTTGTTTGTGGCCCCTTTTGTTTCAATAGCTTTTTTTTTCGGCCGATATCTATAGGACGGAGAAGGCGTATGGAAAGGTGGAAGAGTATGGGAGGGGGAAGGCTTTGCGTAACAGCAGACAAAATGGGCTAACAGCAGAAAACAATTCTTTTTTAAAAATTTATGCAGGGTTATTGGTGAAATATTACAACAAAATCTCAGTATTAGAATAATGACATTATAGAAATAAGAGGAAGGAAGTAAGAGTGAGCTTGTGTTAATCTCACTCTCCTCCACTATAGAAAAGGGAAGATCCTCCGAAGAGGCGGGTGTAATTTTTGTGCTTGGTGGGCTTACCCAAGTGGTCGATGTTGAAAAACGTATGTTAACTTTAATGTAATAATCGATCTTTCTTTGAAATATCATCGCAGTTTAGTCTTACCTCCCATTCTCGAATTTAGAATGTTTTGTAAAATTAGTAGGAACGAATCAAAATCGTGTTTTTGAGCTATAGTCTATACTGTTATGACGATAAGTTACAATAACTGTATTCATTTAGGTAAATAGAGACTTACGGATATCTTATGACGGAAAAAAAATACCGAGAAAATGAAATACAAATTAAAAACGTATTTACAATCCAACTTAGACGATTCCCAGTTCAATAAATAACGTTGTCGCCGCCATCTCCCGGTCTGAAACACTCAAACCGCGTTAAATTCTCATTAGATTGATCAATTCACTTAAATTGTTTCCAATGCCTTGTAAGTGAAGTCCTAACATTTTAATCAAATAGGGTCAGAGTTTAATTACAATCTCGATTTTCCCTTCGATTCCCTTATAAACGGTTCGTGGTTTGAAGGAACTCGCCTATTTTGGAAGATTAATTAGTTGGAATAGCAATTTATTTAACCTCGCAAACATATTTGGGATTATTTTCTATGAATTCCTTTACCGTACAAGCAGTTCGGCTATGAAATGATTTGTTCGTGTCCGTAAGGCGTGCTCAAACTCTATCCTATTTTAAAACTTCCTTTATCTTTAAACATAATTATCTTTATATTTTATTTCCTCTTGTACAATGTTTATTATTCAAACTAGTGTGAAACGTACATATTTACTGCAAATGTGTACTATGTAAATAGTACACTACAGACTGTAAAAGACCGCTCTTCCCGATAAGGTCCCGACAAGATTTTACAAAGGGTGTCATATTGGGCAATATGACACCCTTTGTAAAATCATTGTATTTATGTTCTGTAATCTAATAAAGAGTAAATTCTATGTTTGAATCATGGGTTTGAAGTAATTATGTGATAACTCGAGGAAAATCAATAGTAGGATACGTCACGCTCAGAAATTATAGTTTTCACAAGCCGAAGTTCAACGAACGTGATGATTCGTAATTCAAATTTAACCAAATAGAATTTTGATGCGTTAATAACGGTAAAGTGCATTTTGTAATTTAACAGTAAAATTGAAAGTACTGGATGTCATTATTACAACGTTACTTTGTGGAATACTTTATGAAATTTCACCTTATGGAAAAAAATGACTACATTCCACTTCGAAATTTTTGATAAATTGAGCAGTAACCCTTATTAAATCCTTAGAACAAAACAAAGAAAACTAACTAGACTTTTCCAAATGTCTTAGAAACGCTCATCTTGGTTCTCCTGCCATTATCCCAATTTATATGTGGTCAACGTGTTTTTTCTTCCAATTGTATCCATTAGTAGATATATTACTTACTCACGTTTCTCTTTTTATATATAAATTATAAATTAGTGCTTGACCGCAATCCCGCCTGATGGTAAGTAGTGATGTAATGGTTGATGGTAAAGCGCGTAATTTATTAAGAGCCTATTCACTCTAGCCTTGAAGACACTTAAATTGTAGTCCGACGGAAATACCGCCGCTAGCAAGTTGTTCCAGTCCCTCGATGTTTACGTTATTTATTGGTCGTCATCTCGGTAGAGTCCATTAATGGTTTCTTTGGCTTTCTGATTTGTCTCATAAATGCTTAAAACATACAAAATAAAAACCACAGAATATACAACCATTCTATGAAAAGACTAGCCAACTAAACACAGATTAAACCAACTTAACTTTGCAAATCAAGCAGCCATTTTCAACGTGAAATCAGTTTACCCAAATGCGAGCATTTTGATCTCTTATTCCGATTGCTTTTAATTGAAAAACTTCACCAAGGGTCCTCCACATTGCAAAGGAGAAGTTTAGAAACGCAACTAACCGGTAGCAGGGAAAAGGCTAAAGACAAATTTGAATGAAACTGTGAAACCCGAGCTTTACATAATCTATGGCGGTGGATGATGAATGAAAACTTTTTACGTATTTTTTATGTAAATTGTTCTTTCGGCAAATCCACTTTTGAACAGTGAATGAAGCTTAACCGTCACGCTCCGGTCGATGACGCCGAGTTGTGAATACTCAGCATTAAATCGCATATATACCTATGCGGATTTTTATTCTATGTTTTTGTGATGATTCGAGATGGCGTAAGAAAAGATTTCTTGGAAGAATTGGAAATAGATTTGTGCCCAGAATTGGAGCAGATTAGGCATAAAAAAAATATATATAAGTACCTTGAAATTTTAGTCGTCTTACATAGAGAGTCCACTTAAATTAAGACAAAATATATGTATGTATATATAATATAGTGACCTTGAGCTTTCTTATAAGGCCCATTGTTAGCGACCATATCTCATGACGTCGACATGACTGATGATGGCGCAGGACCGGCCATCGTAGAGATCCTTGGGGGTGGCCTATGTCCAGCAGTGGCCGTGTTTAGGCTGAAATCATGATGATATGTATATATTGAAACTTGATGCCTTAAACTTAATAAGCAAATACCCACTTATTAAGTAACAAACAAAATTGTGCTTGGAATTAATTTTTACTGTAGAGTAGTTTTTGTTGATAAAATGTCTTTTGTGGCCCAAAAAGTGCACGATTTTTGTGTGTAGTTGGAAAACTGCCATGAAAGCTACCTTTGTTAACTGTGTTTCAGCTTGACGGTAGCAATATGTAGACGTTTTTGTACCGATGTCCAGCGCCGTGCACACAACAGTTATAAAAAAATAACACCTGTTTTAACGAAAAGTAAATGCGGATGAAGGGCGTGGGTTTTGGGGGATTATCTTTTGTAATTTTGACTTTCGAAAAGAGCTAATTCTCAACATAATTTTAAAAATTAAAAAAATATTAGAAAAATATGTATATATTGTATAGGTAATTGAGTAACCAGATTAGTGAATCTGGTCTGACCATCTCTTGCTGTTAAACAAGTGTATTTAACAGCAAAATATGGCGACATAAGTACCTTAAACTACTATCTAGTGCAAAGTTACATTATTCTGAGAGTTGGTGAATTCCAAACTAGACAGTCTGTATTTTGAGGCTCCTTCCATTATAATGGTACGCCAGAAATAGCTGTTCCCAGAATCTGAATTCTAAGTATTATAATATTACAAATCAGAATTTCCATTCCTAAGTACCTTGATCCTTTATTAAACAGTAACACTAGACATTACCGGGAATTCAGTTTGCCAGTCTCCGTTGCCCCGTTCGTCTCGTGGTTACAAGCAATTTCTATAAGAAAATTCTTAGTAAAAGTCTGAAATCTTGTAGTTGGCAGTTTATTTTATCTTAGAAAGCAGGAAAAGCCGTTGGTCCTGCGCCTGATCTTTCTCCGATCGTATTAGTTTCATCGGACTATGAGAGTGAAAGAACAGAGAATGCACCTGTATTTGCGCACCCATTTGTGCACTATAATGTCTGCTGCAAGCCTGGCAACCTATAAGATTGGCCACCGTGACTGCAGTTAACCGGCAGGCTATTGTTATCAGCACCTCAGTACAAAAGAGGCGCTCGTAAATGGTAACAAGGAATGGTCGTCCAGTGCTATTAGTCACTTCAACACCGCTGGTGGGAAACCATCGTAAGGAAACCGAAATGTATTGGAACAAAAATTTCGTGGTAGATTACAGTCCACTCCCCCTTACAAACTGAAGGTAAAATAATAATAATATCATAGGCAGATTATGCAGTGATAACAAAGCCAGTATGCTTAAAAATACCAGCATAGTTTTATATCAATTTTATGCAAAGACCTCTTCATACAGTGAAAGCAAGAGCGTTGATCACGTTTACACAGGTTTGTTCAAGAAAGGAAAAGGAACTAATAGTTAATATAAGTCTGTAAACTAGCGATTACTTTAGTACGCCCTAGTTCCATAATCCAGAATGATTTGCCTTTATTGATGACAGTACTATCCAAAATAAACTCAGAAAGACACATTGGTATTTGCCCGAATGTGTCAAAGGCGAAGTTTTACCTAAATTAAAATCTTTTTAATTATTAGTGAAGTGTAGTTGGTTTTACATACAAACTTTAGCAGTTAAAGTCTAGTCTGTGAAATTATTTTTAGAAGTAACTAGCATGTTAGTAATTACTCAGGAGGACTGTGTTTGGACAGCCTGCGTGGCGTAGCGGTAGCTGACGTGGCCGCTGCGCAAGGAGGCGCGGGTTCGAACCCCGCACAGTGCAAATAGTTGTATGCATGAATATGAATATTTGCACTGGTCTGGTCGTGCCTCGGAAAGCACGTTAAGCAGTTGGTCTCGGTTGCCATACGAACATCTAATGGCAGTCGTTACGGGTTGTTGGAGCCCTCAAATGTCCAACAATTGGTCTAACTGCAATGCTTCGATGTTGCCTTCGGGTTGTGGAGGTCAGATGGCAGTCGCTTCACGGAAAATGTCGAAGTTTAGCCATATCAGAAGTTGGACTGGTAAAGCGGACCCCAGACTCCAAAGCTGAAAAGGCTTCGGATGCGACTGGGATTAACGCTGTGATGATGATGAGTTAATATAAGTCTGAAAACAAGCGATTACTTTAGTACGCCCTAGTTCCATATTCAGAATGATTTTCCTTTACTGATGACCGTAATCTTCATAATAAACTCAGAAAGACACATTGATACTTGCCCGAATTTGAACCCAGACGACATAGATAATGAGAAAACAGAGGCCATGACGACATATACCGGTTTCAGCGATAGCGATAGGTTAGCTCAAGGGTAAAGCTTTACCTAAATTAAAAGCTTTTCAATTACCACTGAAGTGCTTTTACATGCAAACTTTAGTAGTTAAAGTCTAGTCTGTGAAATTATTTTTGGAAGTAACTAATATGTTAGTAATTACTGAGGATTCCTACTGAGGAACCAGGTCTTTTGTTTTTTGTTGTGGATGGGAAATCACCAAATGATCTCTCCCGCTTTGGGTGGAGCGGAAGGGCGTGTCAGACTTGTACTAATTAAAACCCACCCGTGTTTCTTCACTTTCCTGTACGCCAGGGCTACGGTTTCTTTTTTAACCAACCCGCAACCCTGACCCACTAGACATCAGTCTTTGTGGACCCGTCACGATGTGCTGTCATCTGTGCCTGTCTATCTGACTTCCACAACCCAGTTATTAGGTAAACTATCTTTCTGACAAATATCGTTCAATTCCATTGAACCGTTTTTGCTTGATTGAATACCCACGCACATCCAAATATTCGCATTTATAATATCAGCCACCACCCCACCCACCCACAAACACACCAGACAAAGCCTTGCCGCCAAGCAATTCGTCGTGTTCCGGCATGATGTCTGGTGAAGCCGTATGGAGGACGGGTCTGAGCAGTCGTGTTGCGGTGTGTGCCGGGTACGATGCGTCAAATGTTGTTGTGTCGGGAATTTGGTCGTCGAGGCTGCCCAGATCTATCTCTCTCTAGCGCAGTATCGTTGGTCGTGTTGTTGGGTTTAACATTGTATTACCTCGCTCAACTGCCGTCTTCCTTCCTATTCACTCTTTTTTTTTTTTGTGAACAGGTTCCTAATAAACTAGCGCGCTTTACCATCAACGATTGCATCACTGCGGACATCAGAGCGAATTGCGATCGAACACTAGTTTATAATTATAAAAAAAATCCGTTGAGCACTTTTTGCGTGATTGAGTAACACGTATCCAAATATTGACATTTATAATATTAGCAAGATTACATTTACTCATTAGAGATTACAATACACATCTTTATAAACTTGATTCACTATAAATTGGATAAGTTAGGATGGTAAATGGTTTAGTTTAAGTATGATATTCCAACTATTTATATTTAACGTAGTTGAACTAGAAGTTTGTTAGCTTGTGTGTTTGATAGGTATATAATTATGTTGCGCAAATGTAGCTTTATAGACTGAAATTAAATGGAAGTCAATTATTACACGCACAATATAATGACGCGTTCAGGATGCTTTTCAGATTGTTCGGACGTCGATCAGCAGTTTGTGGTGAATATGTAGTACCTATATTAATTTTTAATTGTAGGTATTTTAGGAATAAATTTCAGTGACCGGTTTTTCGTGTTTACAAAAACTGTCTCTGAAAATGTGTCTAAACTAAATAAATATACATTTTTTTAGTTAAGTTGATTCTGGTGAGAACCAGTATTATACGTGAAGTGACCTCCAGAATTATCCAATTTCTCTATTACTATGTAACACATAAAGTACATCGAGGGACTAGAACAATTTACCAGCGGCGGTGTTTCCATCTGACTACAATTTAAGCGTCTTCAAGTCTAGAGTGTATAGGCTCTTAATAAACTAGGCGCTTTACTATCAACGATTGCATCACTGCTTACCATTAGGTGGGATTGTGGTTACAATTATGAAAAAAACATGATCAGACCCCTTTGGTAGAACTGGTTGACTGGTTGTCAAACTTTTGGGCTTCTAAGTTACGCCTGTCAAAGAACTTTAAAGACTCTCAGTGACTCAGTAAGTTCGTTAAACTGTTACCGATTTAATGTACTTTCCCAGTCACGGGAGGCTATGTAATGGATTTAAAGTCTGACTTACAAGCGTTGCTTATTTACCTACTATCGATCCATGTTATCTTCACGAGCCCTATTCCTGACAATTTTGCCACTAGTCTAGTTCTGCTCGCTATTGAATGATTTCATTATATCGGTGGTAAGCCATAACATCGGCTGCCGCCAGAAGTTATCACGCACCAGACAAAGGCTTGCCGCCAAGCGTTTCGTAGTGTTCCGGCATGATGTCTCGTGAAGCCATACGGAGGACGGGTCTGAGCAGTTGTGTTGCGATGTGTGCCGGATACGATGCACCAAGTACTGTTGTGTCGGAAATTTGGTCGTGGAGGGTCTCCAGATCAAACTCCCTCAGCATCGTTGGTCGTGTTGTTGGGTTTATCATTGCATCACCTCGCTCAACTGCCGTCTTCCTTCCTATTCACTTAGCTTTTTAAGTGAATAGGCTTAATAAACTAGCGCGCTTTACCATCAACGATTGCATCACTTCTTACCATTAGGCGGGATTGCGGTCAAGCTCTAGTTTATAATAACTAAAAAAATGTGTTTTCTGAGTGGTTTGGTTTAGTTGTAACGGATTTTACCACAAACCATTATCGCGAATATATTTTAACTAGCTTACCGCTCGTGGCTTCGCTCGCGTGGAATTCGGTTATATCGTGCTTTTTAGAGTCCTCATTTTCGGGGATTAATATCGTATCATTAAGCTTCTATGTTTCATCATCATCATCATCATCAGCCCCTACTCGTCCACTGCTGGACATAGGCTTCCTTCATGGCACGCCAACAAGCTCGATCCTGAGCAGCTCTCCGCCAGCCACTGCCAGCCACCTTTTTGATGTTGTCGCTCCATCTCGCCCAAGGGCGTCCCACGCTACGTTTGCCGAGACGCGGTCTCCACTCGAGGACTCGTTTACCCCAACCGTTGTCGGCCCTGCGGCATATGTGACCAGCCCATTGCCACTTCAGCTTGCTAATCCTCTCAGCTTGCTTCTATGTTTACATGTGCATATTCGGTTGCAATATATTACCTTGTTTTAAACGACACACAGAGCCATCTATCATCGAACTGGTATGAAGCTAACAATATTTTTGTTTGCCCTCGAGAATATCAATATTTTCCAGATAAAAGACCCTATTATTTAATCCGGACTTCTAACTTTACGCCTGTCAAATTTCAAAGCAATCGGTTCAGTAGCGACGGCGTGAAAGCCGAACAAACAAACTGACTTTCCGATTTATAATATTAGGAAGGATTCACGAGTTACATTCAAGTTGTGCATAATTGTATGTTAATTTTTGAATCAACTCCTGCTATAATTTATTTATTTCTCAACTTTGCAATAAGGGCCTTTTTGCACACGTTTTTATTGCTGCTATAGACAACACATTTTTCTCCATGCTCGCCAGTATTGTATGGATCTCTTTGAACGCTGTTTGATGGACACGCTTTTGTTTGCGTAGTTTATACGCTTAGTATAGCCACGACTTGTCTATTGCATTTATCCCGTGGAAACTTGTTGACAGACATATGTTTTCTACAGCTCGGCTTGATATTATATACCGTATATAAAACTATGCAGTGTACAAAGTGTCCAACTCACTTTCACGAAAGTTTAAATAATTCTGGAAACCTGTGGTTTCGTCTGTCAGCATACGTGATAAGATCTCTGGCCTGGCGCTTAATGTTGAATTCCTTTTGAACATAGCTCATAATGTCATTCTCCTCTGCAGGTAACTGAAAATTTACGAGCTAATTAAACAAGGTGGAATGTTTTATTATTAATTTTTGGGTACGTCGGTACCTAAAGCTTTTGAAATGAAGTTAATTTGAGTTTAAATTTAATTATTTTCATTATTAGATTTTACATTTTAATATAAAATTTTTGTTATTATTTTAAGGTGCACTAGTCTTTAATAATTTTCGCTGTTTTTTATGTTTATTTCTCTTTCATTATCTTCTTATAAAAGTATTGCGACGTTTATTAACTTGAAAAAAGAAAATAAAAAATTTGGTAATTACGTTATCAACCTCACAAAAGGTTTCATCTTTGATTCCTAATTTGCAGAGCGGCGTTCAAGTGATTACTCAACATTGAGTTTCTTTTTTGGAACATTGGTTAAGAGTTAGATAAATCAAATGAATAAGTAATCAAAACAATCTGTACTAAAATGAAGTTGCTACTTTTTGCTGCCAACGTACCTTCGATCACTTTATTTAAAAAATATTATCTATACTAATATATAAACCTGAAGAGTTTGTTTGTTTGTTTATTTGTTTGTGCGCGCTAATCTCAGGAACTGCTGGTCCGATTTGAAAAAAATATTTTTGCGTTGGATAGCCCATTAATCCAGGAAGGCTTTAGGCTACATAACATCACGCTGCAATCAATAGGAGCTGAGCATAAATAATTCCACGCGAACGAAGTCGCTGGCGGCCGCCAGTATAGAATATTTGAAGATGAAGGTCGCGGGATACCGCTGAATGCGGGAGGCGTTGGACCGGTCGTCGTGGAGATCCTTGGGGGAGGCCTTATTCAGCAGTGAACTTCTTTCAGCTGGAATGATGATGATTATGATTTTTTACTTCATAAAGAGGCTGGTGGCTAACTAATAGGCGCACAGTTCGGGTGAAGATACGCTTGCTGTGGTGCATTTTTATAATAAGTCTCTTCTTCTTCGTTTCGCTCTTGACAGAACGGTCGTGGTCACTATGACTGACTCCGAGACGCTGATGTTACACGCCATACGATCTCTCTCCATCTATCCCTGTTGGACGACAGTCTGGAGCATTTATTAACAGGTCCCCCCACTGCCGCCTTGATTTGGTCGGTCCACCTCATCGGTGACCTTCCACGAGGTCTGTTCCCTTCCACTCTGCCCTGGACGACCAAACGTTCTATAGAGTCACTATTACGCCTTGATATGTGACCGAAAAATCCGAGTATACGGGACTGTACTATATCTGAAAGACGCTGTTTGATGCCGAGTTCTTGGAGTATAGAAACATTTGTTCTAAACTCGGTCCATGATACCCCAAGCATTCTTCTCCAACACCACATTTCTAGAGCGTCTATCTTTTTCTTTTCCAATTCCCGTGACGTCCACGTTTCAGCTGCGTAGAGAAATATGGGGAATATTAGTGCTCGGACGAGCCTGATCTTAGTGGCTTTAGTTATGTCGCGATTCCTCCATATTTTCTTGATGAAGATATTCATCAATTCATTCATCATTTTATTCTTGATGAATAAGTCTACGAGTAGTCAAAAACCCAAACACTCTTACCAAGGAGTAACGTAATTTTTTTTATAAATATTTATAAACTAGTGCTTGCCGGTACGTGGTCGCCATTAAAGAGCCTTTCTGCTCCATCGGCCATCGGCTCTACGAGCTATGTGCCCCAGCCACTGCCACTTCAAAGAGCTAATCCGCCGGGCTATGTCGGCGACTTTAGTTCTTTTATGGATCTCCTCATTCCTAATTCGATCACGTTGAGAAACACCTAGCATAGCCCTCTCCATAGCTCTCTGTGCGACCTTGAACTTTCTTATGAGGCACGTAGTGAGGGACATTATCCTCTCTAAAAGACGAAATGAGACATTTAAGAAACCCTAAACCCAATTCATTATTTCCACTTAATCTCCATTCTTTTTAATGAGAAACTCGTTTATAAAAACCAAATATGAAATAAATCTACATTTTTATAAAAAATGCCCCAAACAATCAAAAAAAATAAATGAAAATAATTGCTCCAATTTCGACCTTAACATTTAAGCCCTTAAAATTTGAATTGGCGTTGAACGTTAATGGACCATTACAGGAAATACGACCATTATCTAGTAACACAATAAAAGGTACGTCAAAGACATAAAGCGTAATTACACTGGTTTCAGCTTTTGTAATGAATTCAAATTTAATAATTGTTCGAACTTCGATCACGGTCGTGAGGGGGTTTTGTTAGCGAAATAAACTCTCTTTCGAGTGGGAATACAAGTTATTTTTATTCAATAGGATATGAAACGAAAATGTCAGAGAAATAAGAATATATTACGTAAAAATATGGACTCGACTCCCAAACTTCAGTTTCAAAATGTTAAACAAATACAGTATAGACATGAACAGGGAACTTTTAATATCTGAGAAGCAATTCTCATAATTTGATGAATGTTCACAATGTGACCTCAGCTTCAATCTAACAAAATTTCCTGTAATATCCACAGTTGTCTGTTGCCGAAATGAGACTACGAATAAATATTATCAACGGTTTTAAATTAAGTATAAAAATTGTTCTGATTAGCAGAATGTATTTTGTCTTATAATTTTTACCTGCATATATCGAAACGCTTTTCAACTATTGGACCATACGATAAAGCCACTCTATTCACACTTACACACTTTATTCACTTTTTCATAAAGTTAGCTTAGGGTAAAATCTTTTAACTGCAACTACAGAACTGACTCACTATTATAATATGTTTTACAGGCTGTAAAATGTCGCTTTAAATGCTACTACAACAGCCACGGTGCTAACACAGTCAACAAGAACAAAGTACCATCGCACCCTGTATTTGCAACATGGCCGCTGCCATAGGTTATAAGGATTTGCTTTAGCCGTGCCGCCGCCGTCGAATCCAACCGAGCTAGACTGAATAAAACGTAGGTACCCATGTAGGTACATCTGTTACACAACGACACACCAGGGCCATATCCATCGATTTGTAAGGGTTAACTAAAGGGAAAACTTTTCGACGTTTAACAGTTGGATATGTCTGCTATGTTAAGAATAGAATTCTCTTCGAAAACGTGAACTTTTAGACACGTGAATGAACACTAATATTATAAATCGGAAGAGTTTGTTTAGTACGCTTTCACGCCGTAACTACCGAACCGATTGCTTTGAAATTTTGCAGTCGTAAAGTTAGAAGTCCGAATTAAATAATAGGGTACTTTTTATCCCGAAATAATTTGATGTTCCCAAGGGAACACAAAAATATTGTTAGCTTCATACCAGTTCGGTGAAAAGTAGATGGCGCCCGTGTCTTTTATTTAAAACAAGTAAACTTAGAAGCTAAATGATACTATAATTAAACCCCGAAAATGAGGAATCTAAAAAGCGCGATATAACCGAATACCACACGGGCGAAGCCGCGGGCGGAAAGCTAGTTTGAAATATTTAGACGCACACATATGGGATTTGCGTCACTTTTTGTTTATAAACTTACTAGCATGAGCCATTTTTTTACAGTACCATGCATTATGACCATGACAGTCTTATGTCTTTCGCCAGGATTCAAAGTACCCCCATCTCCCTAAAAAAAAGGTCCAACCGTTTTGGACATTAGCCAGAACAACATAAATTGTGTTCTGATATAAGTATAGAGAATTTTATGCATCTAGTAAAAAAAATATCATTAGCCATTACAAATAGACGCTTCTATTTCATATTATTGAATTGATAGAACCACTCATCGAATGAAATCAAATGAAAGTGAAAACCTCAAAATACTAGGGCTGCGGGTTGTTTGGGGCATTGTGTTCCACACCCGCTTCAAAGAGATATTGTGAGCACATGTTTGTTAGTGACAGCGGCGTTCACAAGAACTGATGCCTGCCAGGGCCGCGACTTGTTCGTGCCCCTATAGCCATACCGTGACCCTGGCCTACAGGCAAGTGAAGAAACACGGGTGGGTTGTAGTCAGTAAAAGTCTGACACGCCCTTCCGCTCCACCCAGGTCATTTGCTGATTTCCCGTTCGGAAAAATTCGTCACGTAGTTTAGTAGGGCAAGGAAAAATGTACAGCTTATAATTTCTTACTTATTTAAGAGCTGATTTTTTCAATCGGCTGGTAATATTTATTCTATACGATTAACAAATTGTGTTTTTGTATGAAGAACTGTCAAAAATTCAAAACTATTCCTTCGATAAAGTTATCTGGTAGCGGAAAAAACAACTATTAAAAGACCTTACCTTACCTTTTTGGTTAAAAGGCATTTAAAAGACCTTACCTTACCTTTTTGGTTAAAAGGCATCTAAAAGTCATCGCGAGCTCTCCCTAATGACTGTATGACTATCATTAAGCGAAATTTTATCTAAATGTAGGTCACTGGAAAGGAGAAAAATCCCATAATTATTCTTAACCCTCCAACATAGCTACGTATAGTTTCTAATGTCACTGACGGGAATTAATTGCCGCGTTGCTCGTTAGTGATAAGAGGAAGTTGGCAGTTACCTGTTGGCACTATTTAAGCTGTATTCTGCTAGAAAATTAAACACTGTGTCATGAGTTTAGTGTCATAAGAACATGGTCCAGAACAAGGACACTGATCTCATTTTGGGTAGCCTATCTTTCTCTTTTTCTATCGTCATATTCCCTTATCCTGACCTAATTTAATTCCTTATTTGAGGTCGCCGTAATGTGTCATATTTGTCTATACTTATTTTTCAGTCGTCATCTGGGTAGTAAGCCTTGTCTTCTGCTACTCATAAAGCAAACGACATTCATACTCAAAATCTTTCTTACTAGAATTTCTGTAGTCCTGCGTAACACACACAACGGATTTCCACGCAACTTTTTAGTTGCCGGTGCCTCCTTCAAAAGTTCTTTTATCTCCCTTCTTTCTCACTACATTTTCCATACTCTTACGTATTACAAGCCCATAGCGTGATACCCAATTACCACACAAGTTTTAGTTACCAGCGCCACTTTCTAACTTCCTCTTATCTCCTTTTCTTCCATGTTCAGTCATAGTAATATAATATGGTAAATTGCAGCGGAATTTTCTATCTAGAGCTATGAACTTCAAACAGAATTTTGAACTGCACAATACATGGAAATTCCATAACTATATGTAAGTTTACCATCAGTGTGTTAAGAACATAAACTTTCCAAATAAATTCTCTTTGAGATGATAAATTAAGCGTATAAAACACTTGTATAGTTTTCAAGAATGGTTACTGAGATAGACAGAAGAGGCTTTTATTATTATATTTAAAGAGAAATTGATCTTGTCTGTTTTATCTATAAGATCATAAAACGGGCGCGCTGGCCCTTGATTCTAGAAACGCAAGTATAAAGAATCTATAAATAAACTATTGTAGCTTTAGAAATCTAAGTCAGAAATTCTCTAGATATTCAATATCAACTTAAAATATTATTCTTGGTTACAGACCTCCTCTCGGTGAGAGGGAAAGGGCTGTAATCAACTACGCAGATCTTCTTCAGTTGGTCCTAGAACGTGCCGTAAGGGTTTCTCATGATGATTTTTATTATCAGTTTTGAGATCATTAATAAGAGAAGTAATGTAAGGCTTCTTTTTGTTCTGTTTCGAGGACCTGAGACTCGTCAGATGCAGTTGTTTCCAGTTGGCCACCAGTGCATCACTCTAAAACAGTAAGATGCATTTGTGTCGGGTTTCCCCACTGGCTATCTGTTACACTGCCGGCCACATAAACTTACACACCGTTGCAAGTCTAATTTCAATATCAGACTTTTTTAACAGAAAAATCACTATCATTTTGTTGGATTTATTTTATTTGAAAACGGAACAAATATTTTGGGACCTACACTTATTCCCTTTGGAAATATCTGAACAGATAAAACTTTAGTATACGCAACAAAAACGGAGAAATATGTTTTGTTTTATGATATAAACCGTAGGGTATACAATGGACACGCGGACGGTCTTATCGCCGACGACTTTTCAGAAGAACTTTTGGATGGATATGTAGGAGACTATATTGTTATGATCTTGTTGAATAAGTTACATATAAAAAGAACTGTTGGGTAATTGCGTAACACACCTGTCCTTTTGACAGTTCAACAACATTCATTGCGTTACTTACGTTTTTTGAGCAGACACGTTTTCGAAGATATAAAGCAACGGATTGGCAATTAGCTTTAAAATGATTCCAATTAATAGTAACAGCGTATTACGCAATTAGAGTGCTGGTTTGGTAGGTTTTTTTTTTATATTTTATAAACTAGCGCTTGACCGCAATCCTGCCTGATGGTAAGCAGTGACGCAATCGTTGATGGTAAAGCGCACTAGTTTATTAAGAGCCTATTCACTCTAGCCTTGAAGACACTCAAATTGTAGTCCGACGGAAACACCGCCGCTCGCAAATTGTTCCAGTCCCAGGATGTACGCGGTATAAAGGAGGAGGCGAAACGCTTCGTTCGGATCGTAGTGGTGTTAACAACGTAAGGGTGGAAACCAGCCGTACGACGGGTCGTCCGCTGGTGGAACGGAGATGGGGGAATTAAATCATGCAATTCCATCGCACATTCCCACACCGAAAGGCTGGCTGGGTACTTTAATTCCCACAAAAGTATGTGAATATTTAATTAAAAAGTATAAAGTATCGTGAATTAAATTACAAAATAAATGTTTCCAAATAAATATCTTAACTAAATAAAGTTAGGTAGATTCGTTTAAATTTCCACAAAAACTGCTTCATAATGAAAACTAATGAAGGTCACTAAAGGAATAACTAGGCCCATTACTTAGCGTTGAAAACAGCGTCGCGGCCTGAATCCTAGGACAGGAGATTAATAGCAGTAGACAGAAAAAAATATTTTAAAGAATACCTAACATTAAATAATTTCCAAATAATCATCTGTTTTTAGTATCATCATCAACCTTTTTTTATCGTCCTACTGCTGACCATAGGTCTCCTCTCATACAGAGAAGGATTGAGCGTAATGACCACGCTTGCTCAATGCGGGTTTGCGATTTCAGACTTGAAAGCCTAGTGTTACGGACGACGAATGACTTTATGTGCAGTGTTGATGTGTACAAGTGCTTACTTAAGCGTGTGCCTAGCGCTATTATTAAAAGCAAAAGTGTTAGATATAAGTCAACTTAGAATTTAATAAGTTTTGTTATATTTTGCTAAAGTTCGTCGCCCCGTTATAGCATCGCCTTGTCATATGTATAGCTCGCACTACGTAGATACCTTTATCTGTCCGGGAGGGCAGAGGGGCGCGGGCGGGGGAGTACAGCGCCCTCCCGAACGTCGCCATATAAGGTAAGGAAAGCTTTCACGCGTTGCCATTGGCTATGGTTTAGTAAGCCATTTTGTTACTATATTTGGTAAGGTGCTCGCGAATCCGCTGAGTTTATAAGCGGGTCAGCCGGCGAGGCACTCTCAGTTCTGTCTGGTTCTGCTATGAGTTAAGTTCTGTTTTGTTCTGACGTGAGGTTAGTTCAGTTCTGTCGTGAGACTCTATCGGGCTTACGTGAATGAAAGCTTTCCACACTGTTGCGTTAAGTTCAGTTTATCTTGCTCTGTTAATTATTGTGTAAATAGTAAGTAATTGTAAAGTAACTTGTGTATTGCGTTTGTGTATAGTTTAGTGTTAGGACTTTGTGTTGTGGTGATGTAAATAGTTAGGTTAGGATAGTTCGGTTGCAAATAAATTACTGTAAAAAGGGTCAGTGATTTTATTAAACCTAGTGAAAAGATAGGTCCTGTAGGTTGGCTAGGGACGCTAGGTTAGGCCGCAAGCTATCCCCCGCGTCATCAACAACACCGCCGGCGCAGAAGGCCGGCAAAAGTCCACACCGCTGTTGGCTCCCCACCCACAAATTCCTGGCCTCTAGAGCCGGACCCCAAGAGCTCCTGGTTCTTCGAGGCCAGGTCATCAACACCTAGGTTTCCTCAAGATGTTTTTCTTCACCTTATAATCAGTTATTGGTGTCCAAGATATACTTAGAAAGTACATATAACTTAGAAAAATTACATTGGTACTTGCCTGACCTGGAATCGAACCCGCACGGTCATACTTGAGAGGCTGGTGTTTTAACCACTAGGCCACCACGACATTTTAACGACGTTTTTAGTATGAATTCAAATCATTTTGAAACAATCGCCTAACTCTATTGTTTATTCAAATAATAGCTAAAACATTAATTTTCCGATTTCCTGGCTTATACAATGTGATTAGAGGAAAATCTCCGTTTACATTATCAGTAATAAATATTTATTGGATAACGAAAATATTGTTTTGACATTTTTGTACTCAATACCGTGGAAACACGATCATTTGGAACGAATTTTATGTACAGACGACAGCGCATCAAGCTACTACAATCTGTCAGATTTCTGTATTAGATTTTCAACTTTATCTCTACAGCGTTAAGGCTTAATCTTGATTGGAATATCTGACAGTTTGGGGTAGCTTGAACTGCTGTCGTCCGTACAAGGAGTGGTGGTCTAGTGGTATCAGCCCGCGACTTATAAGTTGTAGGTCGTATGTTCGAACCAGATCAGGTGCTTTTACTTAGTATAAATTAGTTCACCACCACTGTTCTCAAAACCGAGGAAACCGGCATGTCCTAGAGGCAACTTCGAAGACGTGTGACATCTACGAACCCGCACCGGGTCTGCGTGGTAGATTACAGCCCATTCCCTCTCACTAGAAGACGGCCTATGTCCCAGGAGTGGGAACATTATAGATTGACTAGCTTTCCGCCCGCGGCTTCGCCCGCGTATATTTCGGTTATATCGCGCTTTTTAGATTTCTCTCGGGAACATCAAAATTTTTCCGGGATAAAAGGTAGCCTATGTCCTTTCTCAGGGTCTAAAGATTGTGTACTTTCCGCCCGCGTCTTCGCCAGCGTGGTGTTCGGTTATATCGCGCTTTTTAGATTTCCCTCGGGAATATCAAATTTTTCCGGGATAACAGGTAGCCTATGTTTTTTCTCAGGGTCCAAAGATTGTCTGTGCCAAATTTCATCAAAATCGGTTGAGAGGTTTAGGCGGGAAAGCGTAACAGACAGACAGACAGACAGACAGAGTTACTTTCGCATTTATAATATTAGTATGGATTTAATTCCCCCATCTCCGTTCCACCATCGGACGACCCGTCGTACGGCGAGTTTCCACCCTTACGTTGTTAACACTACTACGATCCGGACAAAGCGTTTCGCCTCCTCTTTTATACCGCGTACATCGAGGGACTGGAACAATTTGCAATAAACAATAATTTTTAATAAACTAGCGCGCTTTACGATTGCCGATTGCTTCACTGCTTACCATCAGGCGGGATTGCGATCAAGCACTAGGTTATAATTTATAAAAAAATAAATGTATACTAATTTATATAATAGTTTGTATTTCAATACGAACAACTACAAGGTTAAAGAAATCCTGTCCTTTTTATTTGTAGAAATAGAACGCTAAATTGAAGATCTGTCATAATTCGTAATTATTCCTCGTATAAAATTATTTGTTGGAAAAATTAAGGTCGGCTGGCAAGCCCGGTTACCCAACACAGGGAATATAATTATTTTACCGTTATCCAATCATTTTTAAATCCATTCTTATTTAAATATCAAGTATGTATGTCGAGATTAGTATGGAAATACATGTAAAGTATCTTGGAAAATGTATGATGACAGACTGTAGAAGAGCAATATAATAAAATTAGGTTTTTTTTTTTTAAATAAAATGAAGGATTACAAATAATAAAGAAATGCTTTTTATGCTTTAACTTATTCGGGCTATTTCGAGTCTTTCCTGTTTATCAAGATAGTACAACTTTGGCTAAATAAGTAAAGTTTTTGCACCTACGAAATAATGTGGTCGCATTTAGATTATCGTTCACCATCCTTATCATGGCAGCCTATTAAAGTGGTTTGGAATAGTGCGCTGGACGTAATTTGTTGACGCTGGAGTGCCAACGTTTAAAGGCAGGGTATTATCCCAAATTACCATAATTTGAGGTCAGGTAAATTGCAATAGCATAGTCAAATAGCCCATTTACAATGTCCGTGAGTGTAATAGAAAACTTAAAAGGACAAAGAAAATGGCTGTCTACAAGTCATGTAAATAAACTTGGGTCTCTAAAAAGAAAATCTATTTAACTTACTAATTATACGAAAGTAACGTTCTACAAAATCATAATGAAGAGAATTCATTAAGATAATATTTTCATTCATTTTAGAAATGGAAAAACATAAAAAAACACTCGCATACATTTTTAAATACCGTAACAAATAAATTTTACAAGGAACGGAAATTACAACCTCTCATAAAAACGAATTAAATCCAGAATGACTTTTCTTTATTTTCCTACTGGTTTTCCTGTATTCAAATTAATTAAAAGCTCAAATTAGTTGCTTGTGTGCAAAATTATATTGTTGGAAACCAAGAATGCAAACAACAATGTGTGCAGACTGGTGGTCCATTCTCATTTTATTGCGGCATCATAAATTAAATACGAATATAGTTGTTGGTATATGGAGGCCCTGAATGGGGCCTTGTTGGACCGCACAAAGGCCAGGTGGACTCGTCACTCCAGTACATTGTGCTTCTAGTCTATTCATGTGGTAGCCTGGTATTTACAGTCGGAAGTTTGAGTCAAAATGGCGTTTAATGAAATTCCTATTGGCACTCAATGTATTAATTATATTGTGAAGTTAATAATAGTATTCGTTTATTACAGCTTTGTTGATGTTTGAAGCAGCATTTTTATCTTAAAGTTTAGTTAGTAAATTCATACGTAATCTACCTACACATATCTATACTAATATATAAAGCTGAAAAGTTTGTTTGTTTGAACGCGCTAATCTCAGGAACTACTAGTCCGATTTGAAAAATTCTTTCTTCATTTGATAGCCCATTAACTCAGGAAAGCTTTAGGCTATATAACATCACGCTGCGGCCAATTGGAGTGGAGCATAATAACTAACTACACGCGAACGAAGTCGCGGACGGCAGCTACATTCTTATAATGAACGTGTAGATCATCGATACACTACCCAAATACTTCCAGACTTCAAATACTCTAAGATCTAAGCCATTTTATATCTACATATTATATCTAGTTAGCTAATTCCTTGAATTAGTTGAGATAGGGTATATAAAGCAAGATTTGGCCAGGAGCGTCAAATAAAGGTACACGCTAGGAATTAATAATTATTTCAAACGGTTACTGTTATCTAAATAGATAAGGAGGATTATATATTAAACAGATATGAGTTTCCAAAATTATACGATATTTAGTCAGCTTTACGGTTGCATTTGTTTATACAAACTTCAAAAAGGAGCAGTTAATGGTGGCTTGTTGGGCGGGGCTCCTTTGACAGTGCAGTGCCAATTTTCACGACCACGAATTGATGGTTTTCAGGTGGTTATTTGCAAAAGAAACATCCTCCGCGATCTCGGATAAATGGTAGCACCAACATTCTATTGAGCATGTCGAAGAGAATGGACACTTGGACAGTCAAATAATAATAATTATTTCTAATTACTACTACCACTACTTATGTCTACCCACTAACATAATAATATAGGTAGTCTTGTATCATTTACTGCGTGTTAAGTCAGAAATATTTTCAAATTAATTTTTACGATGAATGGTCTAACTCTTGCCCTAGATCTCATCTGGTGGCGAGCGACAATGGATGGAGTTATAAAGGATCGAGCAAACCTAGAAGACCCCCTGATGATGCTTTAAAGAATTTGGCTTGTTAGTATGGTAGCCAGGGATACAAACGAGGCAGTTTGGAGGATAAAAGGGGAGGCAATGGGACACCACATAGGCTACAAAAAAAGTATGTTATAAAATGTCTTATTCAAGGTTGATTACCTTCCCACCGAGAGGAGGTATTTGTCTCAGCTGTTAGATAGTTATATGCTGTCTGTGCTCGAGATGTCATACAAATGAATATAAAATAACAGCGACATATGCGACGTAAGTGGTATTTTTACGATCTCCCATTGTCAATATTAGAGTCGATGAGTTTTGGTAATTTAAATAAGTTTGTTAATGTCGTCACGTGACCAGAGAGGTGGGCTATTTTTTGGCAAAAGAATCAGCATCCCCATACGACGTAGCTATGCTGCCAGCCTGTTGGGGACATTTTCTGTTGACAGCGATGCGGATGAATTTTTTGATGGCCTCTAATTATTTCCATTCCTAGTTTATAGACCTTCCGCCCGCGGCTTCGCCCGTTTGGAATTCAGTTATATCGCGTTTTTTAGATTTCCCTCGGGAATAAAACTAATTAAATGACGATTGATCAGGTTTCGACGGGAGACAAAAAATGATTAAATTACTAAAATGGCTATTAAAAAATAAGGGTTGATCGTAGAAGGGTGAAAATTTAGGATTGTATGTATTTTTGTAGGTTGTATCATAAAAAAAAATAGAAACTAAAAAATTTGTCTAAAAATAAAAAAAATATTAAGGGTGGACTACCCCTAACATTTAGGGGGATGAAAAAGAGATGCTGGCCGATTCTCAGACCTACTCAATACCCTCACAAAATTTGATGAGAATCGGTCAAACCGTTTCGGAGGAGTACGGGAACAAAAACTGTCACACGAGAATTTTTTATATAAGATTTTTAAATTTTTCAAATTATGTAAATATTCTTATTAAAAGTTGTATCATTAAAAAATCTCGTAAGTGAATTTATGTCATTTATATTAGCTTATTTTAATACTACCTAATTAGGTATTTTCAAGAAAATAAATATTTTTCTAAAGTTATTGTTGTATACATAAAGAACAATTAATGTAACAGTTGCGGTTATAAAACTTTTATGAACTTACCTTGATATTTTATTTCTCTGGATAAATTATTTATTTACACAAGCCTTTATCCAAATGTTTAAAAAGTTTGTTCAATATACACTGAAATATTCTACCGAAAACACGAAAAGTTTTAAAATATTTAACACTATATTAAACCTACAAAACAGCAACTATTTTTACACAGAAGTTATTTTTTATAAAAGTAGCTAGAAAAAATTTTACTAAATTCAAATAACAAATAAATTTATCGTTTTATCAAATCACTGAACTATATTTAAAAGCATGTATCCGTTGAATTCGCGCTCTGATTTTGATGATCCCGGGACGACAGGTCGGTACCGCGGTCGTCGAGCGACTAACGTTGTCAACTCCCGTAGTCCCGATCCCGCCACTCCCGACAATGGCCGAGAACTGCCTACTGTTGCACTATAGATACACACATTGCAACTGAAAACGGGAAACTGGGTTGCTTCAAATTAGTGAGAATTGTGAAAGAAAAAACCGTTTCCCTTGGCAAGAACAATGTGATTTATTATTACTTACTTAGCGTTATCTAGCTGAAATCTGGTTACTGTGCTTTTTTCATACGCGTTCGCACAACGCTTTCGGTCATACTCATACTCGTTCATGGTTTTACGGATAAAAACTTCTGCAACTTTAGTTATTTGATTGAACGACACTCCATCCATAGAGAGAGAATTCGATAAATTATCGAATTGTCTCAAGATGGCGAATTAGTTAGTTGTTCTCTTGTCTAGTTCTGAAATATTGGCTTGTAAGGGATAGGGTTTATATTGGATCGAGCCTGATGATGCTTTAAAGGATTTGGCTTGATAGTATGATAAAGATAGTACAAGACGAACGAGAAGGTTTGGAGGTAAAAACTGGAGGCCTATGCCCAGCAGTGGGATAGTAAACAGGCTATTGATGTCATATTCAACAATGGTTGATTATCTTCCCACCGAGAGGAGGTGGTCAGGATGTATTAAGAGATTAATTTCCAGGAATAAAAATATTTCATTTCAGTTTCTGTTAAAATTTGTGCAAAATCATAAATTACTTAAGTATAGGACAAGAAATTTCTGATTTTCAAATCATTTTTGTTGATGATTATCTATTAAAATTTATTTAATATAAGTTAGTATAGTCCCCACTTTACTGGATTCGTGGACATCTTCGAAGACAATAGCCGAGCCGCCGGAACAAAATGATCATCATTCTTAAACAAAGGACTGCCCATTTTAGAATAACCCCCTTTTCATTCCGTTTTGCGACGAAGAGTAATTCTACTGGAGATTTTAATGACTTAAATGCGCATGTTTTTGAGTGTTTCATCGTGATGACGTAATTTGTTACTTCAGTGATTAATCACTTTAAATAAATCTTGGGGGGAGCTTGGGGGTGATGTATTTTAACTTTATATCTAACAATGATAATTATTTATTTTAAATAATAATTGATTAACCATTTTCGTGTACCTACATGTTTTGAAGAAAGTTCTCAGGTATAATATTTTAAAGGTGTAATTATTTTAGAGTTTTAGTATCTAGCTTGATGTTTATAAATGAAGAAATGTCTTAAAAAGCTTCCATTATAGAGTAGCTCCTTTTTCAATCAATGTTGTGACGAAGTCTGGATATCTAACTCTACTGAAAATTTTAATGACTTAATTGAGTATTGTTTTTGTTGACTTCATGGAATGACGTCATTTGTTAGGTACATCAGTAACTAATTACTTTGAATAAATCTTGAGGGAGCTTGGGGTAAAGGATTTTAGGCAACGAAAACACTGCTAATTATTTCTATAAATAAATGTACAGTTGACATTTGTCGAGCAGATGTTTTGAAGAAAGTTCGATCAATCTTTTATAGGATATCATTTTCATGTTTTATTTTTGCTTGACCTGTATATATTTCTAAGTTCCTTGGCGGTACAAAGCCTAATCAAGCGTCACTTTGCCACGAGCGCCTCTATAATGAGTGAATAAAACCAGCGAATTATTTGCCATAGTAGGTGAAATCATAGGTATATTTTTTGCCGTAAAGGAAACAGGATGTCTTCAAAGGTCATCAATTTCCATTAAGTGTGTAAATGATTGTGGGTGGCGCCACCTACAATCATTTACCACACTTCAAACAGCATCATGGAATGTGAGGACTTTCTCAGAATAATATATTTTTCTTCAACATTTGACGCTGGGGATAAATTGGGTAGGTACACATGCTAGAGGATGTGGGAGCACGCTTCAGATTTAACTCAATATAACACTAGAGCAAAATATATAAATAAACATGAACAAGTACAGTTTGCAGCTTGCAATGTTTAGGATTTCTTCAATGTTTTTTTGTTTGTTGCATGTTTTAGTCAGACGGTCGTATTTATAAAAGTTAAAAATGTAGTCACAATCTCATCTCAGCTGTAATCAAAGTAAAAAACAAAAATATCAAACATGGGTTACATGTAGTTTTACTAGATTGACACTAAGAGCAACTAATTCTCGTAATTTTAAGAAAGTTCAGTCTGATCTCGATCTCAATCTTCCACAAAATACTTTTAATTTCCCTGCTTATTGACAAATTTTTGAGGTTTGTTTGTCGTCGAGTTGATATTGAAATTAAATTTTGTACTTTTTAAATTACGAGATTTGGCTTTCAAACTGTACTTAAATATTTCTAAAATTACCAGAATTACCTCTCTGAAGTATATCAAAGATATGTTTTTAAAATACTGTGGTAACTATTATTTATTGAGATGAGCAGGCGTTGAATTGATGAAGACATGGGGTGGCAATAAATTTATGCAAGTGGTGGCCTAGTGGTTAAAATACCAGGCTCTCAAGTATAAGTGTACGGGTTCGATTTCAGGTCAGGCAAGTACCAATGTAACTTTTCTAAGTTATATGTACTTTCTAAGTATATCTTGGACACCAATGACTGATTACCTGAACTTTAAGTCTGAAATCACTAACCCGCATTGAGCAGGCGTGGTGATTACGCTCAATCCTTCTCTGTATGAGAGGAGATCTGTGCCCAGTAGTGGGACGATAAAAAAAAGGTTGACGATGATGATGAATTAAATACATATCTAATACCTCCCCATGGAGGAAGGTAGGAACTACAGATCGCTAACTGCTATGAATTTTTTTACATACTTACTACTTTTGCTTCATTTACGTTCCTATCAGGGGCCCTAGTCTGATATTTTTATAAATTTGTCATTCTAAAACAATTCGATGGTGGTTTTATTGTCATTGTACTAAAAGTTCGTAATCTGCTAAATCCATAATGATCCATCAATCATCGGTCAGAATAATATTGCCGTATTGCCATCATTGTAAAACACGTTATTAGAAATGATTTTCTAAAAACTACTACTCAATTTGAACATTTATTAATATGAAGCGGAGTTTCAGTGATTGACCACTGGAAAGTCAGAATGACGCCATTTTAATAGTAGACTAGGAAACTTGTCTATCCTTCCCCTTAGAATTCCATCTAAAGGTTGTCTGTAAAAGATCGCTTTTAGCGATAATACCGCCCATTGTGTCACCCTTTGTAAAATCTTTTTATTTATGTTCTGTAATCTATACGGTGTACATAATAAAGAGTATTCTATTCTGTTCTATTCTTGTCAGTATCGATCTTTATGACATCACTGATCGACACTATTGTATACTGTTCCATTGCTAAACAAGCATAATTATCTTTTTAAATATTGAGTTTATAAACAACAAATCAGCTGCAAAGGAAAATGAGGATCTTTAACATAATGGCTTCTCTATATTTTGTTAATCCTATCTACTTCTATGTCCTTTCTGAAACCAATAGAACTTTACCTATTAAAATGTCAATCGTATCTGAGATCGTAAATGTGTACCAAGTGTATACCTAGACTGCAAGCCTGCGTTTGACAATCCATCCGTTATGAATTGAAACTTCAACGCGCCAATAAGCAATGCCAGAGTTATGGAAGCGAATATTAATAATAGTATACACTTTAAGTGATGCTATTACATCAAAGGCTAATACCTAATGATTATATAATTTCATATAGATTGAAATAAAAAAAATAGGAGTCTGGGGTCCGTTATTTACAAAAAATGTTATTAGAAAAATAACTTTAACTGCTACATAATTAAGTTCTTTTTACGCTACAACGTCAAACATTTTTATTAGTTTTTTCAAGAAGTCACTGTAAAATCAACTTATTTACAATTTACCTAAGGTTTATATTTGTTTAATTTGAAATAACATCATTTCGAAACAAAATTTGGAACCACCAGGGCCCCTCCTCTGTAGCTGCCGCCGGTCCACCAGGGCCGCTCCTCTGTAGCTGCCGCCGGTCCACCAGGGCCGCTCCTCCGTAGCTGCCGCCGGTCCACCAGGGCCGCTCCTCTGTAGCTGCCGCCGGTCCACCAGGGCCGCTCCTGTGTAGCTGCCGCCGGTCCACCAGGGCCGCTCGTCCGTTGCTGTCGCCGGTCCACCAGGGCCGCTCCTCCGTAACTGCCGCCGGTCTACCAGGGGCCGCCCCTCACCATCACCCACAATTCATTCATCTACATTATTCATTTTCATACTTCCATCTTGTCTTTTTAATATCTGATAATAAATACACAAACGGTACGCACACAAACGGTTATATGTGGTTTTTAAAACATTTTTAATCTTTTGATAATATAAGTGTATTTTTTAAGAACAATAGAGCTTCGTTCTCTCCTAAGAATTCATTATCATAAAGTGATTATACTAAAGTGGCTCTCATAATGTAGGCAATTAAACAATCAATTTGCCTGACCGTTTTCCCAAGTATTTTACAGTTGGCTTAATTGGCAGAATGCAGCTGAAAACCAGTGAAGGCTAGAGTGAATAGGCTCTTAATAAACTAGCGCGCTTTACCATAAATGATCGCAACACGGCTTTCCATCAGGCGGGATTGCGGTCCAGCGCTAGTTTATAACTTACAAAAAAATATATATATATATATGAGCCGACTGCCTGTTTAACCTCCAAAAGCTAGTTATTGGGTCTTAACTACACCCCTTAGTAAGACTGACTGTCAGACTTTTGGGGTTCTGACAACCCGTAATGACTATCAACTGCTATGAATCACAGCCGTGATCAACGGCTTAGTGTGATTTCCTAGGCAAGGAATTGCGTCTTGGTGTGTAAAAATGGTATCCATCAACGGACCGATACCTAACCTACCAACCAAATAATTTTATGGCAATCGGTCCATTCTCAATAACACCTGTCTTCAAAAATAAAATGGAAAATTACTTTCCAAAACAGTTAGCTAAAATTATCACACACATACCTACACGCATATTGATTACATTAATTTTATAAGTGACACTAACAATATTGTCATCAATGGGAACTATAAAGTAATGATATTATCAAAGTAAGTCCATTGTTTAATAAATACATGAAGGCTCCACTGCCTACATATAAAACACATTCCCTACATTTCTTAACAAACATTAACCCTGCCAACTCTCACGAACATTCAGCGCCGAAATGAATACTCTTTCCTTAATTATAAGTACATTTCAAGTAGGCACGTCCAAAGTGAGGCTAAAATTTCAAAAGGCCAAGACTTGAGATATTCATATGAAAACATATATCCATAGTCCAAATGATAACTTGGTACATTTGGATATTTGTTACTCAACAACGCAAGAACGGCTGACCGACATTTGGATAATATTTGCCAACCAGCAGTGGTGGCCTATTGATAACTGATATGTCGTAAGTTGTGGGTGTCAATACAATCAATATCATAAATCCTGTATTTTGCTAATCAATACATAGTGTTACGGGCTAGGGGTACTTAAACGCCGGTTAAGGGTTACGAAGTTTATTGGCAACGAAGGTACAGTTGGTTGTAGGCAATGACAAGTAGAATGTCGCTGACGTTGCACCGAAGTCTTCTCTTACGTCCACGAAGTCCGTGTCGTAAACACACAATAACTCTACAGATGTTACTTCCCGTAGTACTCACAGTTCTCGTTACAGTTGTCGCAGTGGGTATTCTCGAAGATCGCTTCTTAACTGTCGCTGTTTTCGTATCTCTAGTCGAGTGTAGACTGACTGTGCGCCGGCGTCGCGCCGCCTATATACAATATGTAAAGAAAACCCTGTCCGATCCGTGAAGGTATTGTTAGGTATCGTTAACTGATTCTAATAATGCCTACAAAGCCGGGCTAAACTTAAAAAAAAATCGCCCAAAAAAAATAAATGTTATTTCGAGAAAGCGAGGTAACTTAATGCATATGCGGCAGGCAACCCGATAGGCATACATGCGCGGGTGAAGGGAGGCGGGACATGCGGCACGTGGTCGCATCGCTATTCACTCCGTCACAAATGGTGTTGTCAGTTTTTTAAAAATTACCAAATTTCTGGGAAATTGGAATTAATCCCCGGGAAAAAAAGATTATTTCAAAATTCATTATTATTGTTACTATGATGATTATGTAAAATTTTATAATATATTTGGTCAAGTGTTTACCTAACCTTTATTATCCTTATGGGTCGGACAGGGTTTTCTTTACATATTGTATAGGCCAGCTGATCGAACATTCCGGAATCCTCTAGACGTAATAATAATACTGCATAAATTCAAGGTCACCGGCCATGTAAGTACCTATGGTAATTCCCGGAAACGGGTTTCCAGAAATTTCGATGTCGACACTTTGTTGACAAAACTGTTGAGACCTGTACCATTCGATAGGCCGTCCTAAGTCTAGCAATGCGTTTTATTATTGTACCTAGAAAATGTCTAGATCTAGGGAAATAGGACTTAAAAGTGACACACTGCTTGTCACGCGATATTGAACCTTATGCCATCGACATAAGGTCCATTCGTAACATTGCCTCCTTCTTAGTCATGCTCGTCCCGAGCATGATTTGATCCATAATAGCGAGCTAGGCGGTCTACGTGTACGATCTTCAGCTTCCCTCTAGGTCCTTTCTTTATCCGGTAGGTGACATCGTTTATCCTGGTTACTATCGTGTACGGACCCTCCCATTTGGCTTGGAACTTTGGACTCTTTCCTTTTCTTCTAATGGGATTATGCAACCATACCAAAGTTCCCTCTTCGAATCCGGGCACGTTAGCTTTGCGGTCGTATCGGATCTTCATTTTCTCACTGGTTTTCAGACCATTCTCTCTCACTAGCTCATGTATTCCATCTAATTTACGCCGCAGGTCGGCCACATAGTCGACAGCTAGGATAGGAGTATCGGGAGGTGTTCCGGTTAGTGCATCTATGGGTAGTCTAATTTCTCGGCCGAAGTTGACTTTCGCCGGTGTGCAATTTGTGCTATCATGTGTTGCAGAGCGGTATGACATTAACAAGAGCGGAATGTATTGGTCCCAATCCCTCTGGTGTTCTTCCACTACTTTGGCCAAATGATTCTCTAGCGTCTGGTTGAATCTTTCGACCATTCCATCTGACTGAGGGTGATATGGTGTTGTGCGAGTCTTATGTATCCCGAGTAGTTGGCAAACCTCTTGAAATAGTGAAGACTCAAAGTTTCTACCCTGGTCAGAGTGTAACTCCAAGGGAACGCCAAATCGACAGAACACCTCGTGAACTAGCTTTTTGGCGACTGTATGAGCTTCCTGGTTAGGTACTGCAAAAGCTTCTGGCCACTTGCTGAAATAGTCTTGCATGACGATGATATACCTATTCCCTTCTTCAGTAACAGGGAATGGCCCAGCTATATCGACAGCAACTCTTTCCCATGGTGCACCAACATTGTACACTTTCAGCCGACCTCTGGCTCTCGTTTGCGGTCCCTTTACTGAGGAGCAGGCTGCACATTTTCTACACCAGTCCTCTACGTCTTCGCGGCAATGCACCCAATAGAATCTTTTTCTCACCTTCTCCAGGGTTTTCTTTACTCCTAGATGTCCTCCGGATACTCCGTCGTGCACCTGTCTTAGCACTGACGCGACTTTATCACCGGGAACAACTATCTGTAAGGTGACCTCCTGTCCACTGGGTGATTCCCATTTCCTCTTGAGAACTTCATTATCAATTATCAGGCTATCCCATTGAGCCCAGTAACTTTTTACTGTTGGGCTAAGCGCTGATATTTCACTCCAAGCGGGCCTCTGGCCACGTTGCTTCCAGTCGATTACTGCCTTCAGGTCACTGTCGTCCTTCTGTGCGTCTTTCAATGATCGATTATCCCAGTCTTCATCCAAATCATTCACCTGGACAATACGCACGTTCTCTGTATTTTCCTGTTTGTCACAATGTCGGCCCTTACTTCCTGAAGTTAGCTGGCGGCGGCGGTCCTTTTGCCTTGCCTTTTTCTCGAGGCGCTTCTTCTTACGGGCCTCGTCCTCGACTTCCTTGTCCCGGCTTCCGTCTGCCTCAGTCCACGACCTTCCGCGCGACCGCTCGCGCTCGTGTTCTCGCTTGCCGGAACGTTCGCGTTCCTGGTCTCGGTCTCGCTCCCGGTCCTTGACGCGTTCCCGTTCTCGTTCAGCGGGTCGCTCGCGGTGCCCGCTCCGATCGCTCCGCTCGCGCTACTCGACTCGCTCGCACGGGCGCTCGGGCTCGACCTTCGCATCGCGCTTGCGCCACTCCATCACCGCGGCCTCTTCACGTGACCAAGAAGTTCTTCTTCCCTTAGCCTTCCTGGGACAATCAATTCGAATGTGCCCCTTTTCGCCGCACTCGTAGCAAGTTGGTCCTCGTCGGGCTTTTATTTGTGCGGTCACTTCTCGAATACGGTCATGTTGTGGGCCATCTTGACGTACAGCTTCCACCTCCAGAGCATGCGTCAAAGCTGCCTTTAGGGTCTGATGGTGACCCAGACGTACTGCAGCCCTGACTTCTGCATCTCGAATCCCATCGGTAAATAATAGTAGAGTAGTAGCGCCAATCAATCCCGGCGTTGATGCATACGCCTTCCGAACCATACGTTCTATTTCCGTGGCCCATTATTGCAAACCCTCGCTGCTCTTCTGTATGCGTTCGCGGAGTTGAGCCCTGTAGACATGTTCCAGTTGTTTCTCTCCATATCTAATCTCCAACGCTTCTAACAGACAGGCTAGGGTATTGCAATCGCAGGAAATATTCTCGAGGATTCGTACGGCATCACCACGCAAAGCGAGCATAAGGGCCATTAGAGCTTGATCGTTGTCCCAGTTGTTGCCTTTTGCGACCTTTTCGAATTGAAGGCGGAAGGCCACCCATGACGTTGTTCCGTCAAAATGAGGTACTTGGAAAGTCGGCAAAGCACTAGGTACCGATACCACACCTTTAATAACGCCTTTTTGTACCTTCTCCTGCAGAAATTCTACTTCCTTCCCAAACTCCATGATGGTACTGTTTAATTTCTCCATACGCGCATCTTGTTTGTCTATGCGCGTATCTTGCTGGTCCATACGCGCATCTTGTTTGTCTATGCGCGTGTCTTGATGGTCCAGACGGGCATCTTGTTGAACTGTTTTTATTCTAAGTTCATTGACCTCTTCTTTGGTTTTTTTCCATTTTTCGTTTAATCCTAATACCAGCTGCTGGGATTCCTTTATTTGTGCCTGGGTTTCTGCCTGGGATTTATCTATTTTTGCTTGGGTTTCTGCCTGGGATTGTTTTATTTCTGCCTGGGATTCTGCTATACATTTAATCTGTGCCTGGGTTGCTGCCTGGGATTGTTCTATACTCAGCTTTATTTGCGCCGTCAAGTGAGCCAGTAACGCCGAAAAGTCGGATCCGCTGGCTCCTGGAATAGTGGTGGTAGTAGGCGCACTCACATTCGTCGGAGGTACGACGGCCGCATCTTCTACGGGTGCAGGGACACCAAGTGATTCTTCCTCTTGACGCGCCAAATCCATCGCTGCTTGTCGTCGCGTGCGAACTCTTTCGTCTTCCCTTGGCGTGACCGGCATGCCGCTTCTGACACCAATTGTTACGGGCTAGGGGTACTTAAACGCCGGTTAAGGGTTACGAAGTTTATTGGCAACGAAGGTACAGTTGGTTGTAGGCAATGACAAGTAGAATGTCGCTGACGTTGCACCGAAGTCTTCTCTTACGTCCACGAAGTCCGTGTCGTAAACACACAATAACTCTACAGATGTTACTTCCGTAGTACTCACAGTTCTCGTTACAGTTGTCGCAGTAGGTATTCTCGAAGATCGCTTCTTAACTGTCGCTGTTTTCGTATCGCTAGTCGAGTGTAGACTGACTGTGCGCCGGCGTCGCGCCGCCTATATATAGGCCAGCTGATCGAACATTCCGGAATCCTCTAGACGTAATAATAATACTGCATAAATTCAAGGTCACCGGCCATGTAAGTACCTATGGTAATTCCCGGAAACGGGTTTCCAGAAATTTCGATGTCGACACTTTGTTGACAAAACTGTTGAGACCTGTACCATTCGATAGGCCATCCTAAGTCTAGCAATGCGTTTTATTATTGTACCTAGAAAATGTCTAGATCTGGCGAAATAGGACTTAAAAGTGACACACTGCTTGTCACGCGATATTGAACCTTATGCCATCGACATAAGGTCCATTCGTAACAATAGTATAAAACAAAGTCGCTTTCGCTGTATGTCCGTATGTATGCTTAGATCTTTAAAACTACGCAACGGATTTTGACGCGGTTTTTTTTAATAGATAGAGTGATTCTTAAGGAAGGTTTAGACTACCTTTTATCCCGGAAAAAATTGATATTCCCGAGGGAAATCCAAAAAGCGCGATATAACCGAACTCTACGCGGGCGAAGCCACGGGCGGAAAGCTAGTATTCCAATAATTTAAAGAATTGTTTATTTCCTAAGACTGATTGACACGGTGCAATTTAATTGCCTATGGCGTTGATTAAGTTGAAGCAACAATAAAAGTTGCATTGTCTAAACACCATTTAGACATTTGTTGCATCAATTTTATTGTATGCCATAGGCAATTAAATTGCACCATGTAGATCAGTCTTTATTGTGAATGCTGTGCGTATATAAGTTATGTTTCTTACATTCTCGGTGGTAGGCAACAACATCAGCCGCCGGCATAAGTTACCACCCACCAGACAAAGTCTTGCCGCCAAGCGATTCGTCGTGTTCCGGCATGATGTCTGGTGAAGCCGTACGGAGGACGGGTCTGAGCAGTTGTGTTGCGATGTGTACCGGGTACGATGTACCTAATGTTGTTGTGTCGGGAGTTTGGTCGTGGAGGGTCTCCAGATCATCCTCTGGCGCAGCATCGTTGGTCGTGTTGTTGGATTAAACATTGCATCACCTCGCTCAACTGCCGTCTTCCTTCCTATTCACTCAGTTTTTTTGAGTGAATAGGCTTAATAAGCTAGTGCGTTTTACCATCAACGATTGCATCACTGCTTACCATCAGGCGGGATTGCAGTCAAGCACTAGTTTATAACTAATAAAAAAAAAATGTATTTACACAGAACTGAAGACCTGTCATTGTTTTTTGTTATTATCATTGTACGTAATATGTCGTGTGCCATATAAGCGTTACTTTGCGTCAAAAAATTTATCACCCATACTCTCAAAAGGGTGCATAATAACAGCGTGAGAAAACTTCGAAGACATTTGAGATCGATCAACCCAAACTGGATCAGCGTAGTAGATTACAGACCACACATTCTCAATGAGATGGAGGCTTTGTTCCCAACAGTAGTACAAACGACAGCAGATCAAGCTACCCGAAACTGTCAAACATTCTCAATCAACCTTGAGACTTAATGCTTTAGCGCGAAAATTGAAAATCTAATACATAAATAAATTTGACAGATTATAGTAGCTTGATGTACGGACTAACAATGAGCCTTATAAGAAGGCTCAAAGTCACTCAATGGGCAATGGAGAGGGCTATTCTTGTGGTGTGTTGTGGTGACACTGCGCGATCGAATCAGGAATGAGGAGATCCGCAGAAGAACGAGAGTAACCGACATAGCTCGAAGAATTGCAACACTAAAGTGGCAGTGGGCTGGACACATTGCCCGTAGGACCGATGCCTGATGGGGCCGACGGGTTCTCGAATGGCGACCACGCACCGGAAGGCGTAGCGTGTGTAGGCCCCCGACAAGGTGGACCGACGACCAGGTGAAGGTCGCGGGAAATCGCTGGATGCGGGAGGCGCAGGACCGGTCGTCGTGGAGAACCTTGGGGGAGGCCTATGTCCAGCAGTGGACGTCTTTCGGCTGAAATGATGATGATGATGATGTACGGACGACAGTAGGTCAAGCTACCCTAAACTGTCAGATATTCCCAATCGACCTTGAGCCTTAATGCTTTAGAGATAAAGTTGAAAATCTAATAAGAAAATGTGAGAGATTGTAGTAACTTGATGTGCTGTCGTCTGTACATAGGTTGAATATGCCTATATATGATGACCCAAGTTAGTATCTAATATATCTTTAACCAGAGCAGTACCTACGATCTCGTGGAATAATTCCCGAATTCTACGCGAATGAAGCCGTAGGCAAAAGCTAAAGTCATAAGTCATGCATACATAACGTAATACCGCCAGACTCGTCCGACTCGACCCGCATTTTTTCAGACACCATTGTTCTAATATATGAATAGGGCTTACCAAAAGTATTCATGTATATGTAATGAGTTAAAACAGTAGGTTCACGTGGGAGGATTTTAAAGTTTTCAGCTATTCTATGTGGAGGGGCAAATGGGAAAATGGGGGGAGTGTAAATTATAAACTAGCGCTTGACTGCAACCCCGCCTGATGGTAAGCAGTGACTCAATCGTTGTTGGTAATGCGCACTAGTTTATTAAGAGCCTATTCACTCTAGTTTCTGTGCTCTGGTTTCAAACAGTGGCGGTAATGTGGATGAAATCAAGCGGCGCATGGCCATGACAAGAAGGGCAATGGACAAGCTCAAGAAAATATGGAGGAATCGCGACATAACTAAAGCCACTAAGATCAGGCTCGTCCGAGTACTAATATTCTCCACATTTCTCTACGCAGCTGAAACGTGGACGTTACGGGAATTGGAAAAGAAAAATGTAGGCGCTCTAAAAATGTGGTGTTGGAGAAGAATGCTTGGGGTATCATGGACAGAATTTAGAACAAATGTTTCTATACTCCAAGAACTCGGCATCAAACAGCGTCTTTCAGAAATAGTACAGTCCCCTATACTCGCATTTTTCGGTCACATATCGAGTCACAATAGTTACTCCATAGAACGTCTGGTCGTCCAGGGCAGAGTGGAAGGGAACAGACCTCGTGGAAGGTCATCGATGAGGTGGACCGACCAAATCAAGGCGGCAGTGGCACCTGTTAATAAATGCTCCAGACTGTCGTCCAACAGGGATAGATGAAGAGAGATCGTGCGGCGTGTAACATCAGCGTCTCGGATTCAGTCATAGTGACCACGACCGTTCTGTCAAGAGCGAAACGAAGAAGAAGAAGAAGAATTCACTCTAGCCTTGTAGACACTCAAATTGTAGTCCGACGGAAACACCACCGCTGGCAAGTTGTTCCAGTCCCTATATTGTTGTCCATATATTAGTTAGTTTGATATTTGCGCCGATTCTCTTGTTCACAAACTGAACAAATTTTAAGGTTAGTGCGTCTTTTTCTTTCTATTTGAGTAAGAAAAGGATAAAAGATAAATATTTGTTTAGTCCTGTCAAATCAGACCGCGCTTGACGTATATTGAGTATTGACGTATTTTTCGTCGTAATTTTTTTAATCGCGTCTAAATTGTGTATGGAATATCTTAATTTGACAGGACTACATTAATGTTTTATCTTCTGTCCTTTTCTTATTGAAATAGAAAGAGAAAGATGCACTTAATTTAAAATTAGTTACCTTTTTAAACAAAAAAATCGGCGCTATTTTATTACCGCTATCGTTTATGAACTAATGTGAAATTACAAAGATTGATCCATAATTTATATGTGCGTATAAACTTTAAATATATATATTTTTTTTATTAATAAATACATAAATAACGAGAGGCAGCCTCCGTGGCGTAGCGGTAGCGGACGCGGCCGCTGCGCAAGGTGGCGCGGGTTCGATTCCCGTACAGTGCAAGTATTTGTATGCATGAATATGAATATTTGCACTGGTCTGGTCATGCCGCGGAAAGCACGTTAAGCCGTTGGTCCCGGTTGCCATACGAACATCTAGTGGCAGTCGTTACGGGTTGTTGGAGCCCTCAAAAGTCCAACAACTGGTCTAACTGCAATGCTTCGATGTCGCCTTCGGGTTGTGGAGGTCAGCCGGCAGTCGCTTCACGGAAAAATGTCGAGGTTTAGTCATATCAGCAGTTGGACTGGTAAAGCGGATCCCAGACTCCAAAGCTGAAAAGGCTTCGGATGCGACTGGGATTAACGCTGGGATGATGATGATGATGACATAAATAACGAGAGGAGTGGTGGCCTAATGATATCGGACGTGACTTACAAGTTGAAGGTCGTAGGTTTGAACCCCTTCAGCGCTTTGCTTTTTGTAAATTACCAATCATTACGAATGCTCTCAAAGCGGCGAAGGAAAACATCGCGAGGAAACCGATATGACCTAGCACCGAAACTTCGAAGACATGACGTGACATCTACCAAACCCGCACTGGGCCCGCGTTGTACATTACGGCTCACTGCCTTTCACCCAGAGGAGAGAGACCTGTGGCCCAGTAGTGGAAACATTACCGGCTGATTATGTGAATAAATAAAAATATTAGTTTATATTAATTTGATTAGTTTTAGTGCAATAAGTTGATGACAGTAGGAATATTCTTCTGATCTTTTTTCTGTTTTTTTAAATAAATTATAAACTAGCGCTTGACCGCAATCCCGCCTGATGGTAAGCAGTGATGCAATCGTTGATGGTAAAGCGCACTAGCTTATTAAGCCTATTCACTCAAAAAAACTGAGCGAATAGGAAGGAAGACGGCAGTTGAGCGAGGTGATGCAATGTTTAACCCAACAACACGACCAACGATGCTGCGCCAGAGGATGATTTGGAGACCCTCCATGATCAAACTCCCGACACAACAACATTAGGCACATCGTACCCGGCACACATCGCAACACAACTGCTCAGACCCGTCCTCCGCACGGCTTCACCAGACATCATGCCGGAACACGACGGCGGGTTTTTTTAAATAAATTATAAACTAGCGCTTGACCGCAATCCCGCCTGATGGTAAGCGGTGACGCAATCGTTGATGGTAAAGCGAGCTAGTTAATTTAGAGCCTATTCACTCTAGCCTTGAAGACACTCAAATTGTAGTCCGACGGGAACACCGCCGCTGGCAAATTGTCCCTCGATGTACGCGGTATAAAGGAGGAGGCGAAACGCTTCGTCCGGATCGTAGTGGTGTTAACAACGTAAGGGTGGAAACTCGCCGTACGACGGGTCATCCGATGGTGGAACGGAGATGATAGGGGAATCAAACCATGCAATTCCCTCGCACTCCCCCAAAATGCTTCCTATAGAACACCGAAAGGCTGGCTACTCTACGACTGTGCTTTAGGCTTTGGGGACCGTCCCGAGTTAAATTAGGGTCACCAATCAGCCTCTTTATGTAATAAGGCGCTTTACTTTATGTAAATTCTTCACCAATACTCTCAAAACGGTGAAGAAAACATCCTGAGGAAACCGATATGAGACCTAAAACTTCGAAGACATGTGACGTCTATCAACCGGCGCGGTAAGTTATACGAACAGTGGTTATTAATTAAATATTATGCGGTCGACGGCGCGTCGTGTTTCACGCGTGCCTCAAAGAGATGTCAGCACATCGTGACGAGGTCCACGAAGACCGATGCCTCCTGGGTCAGGGTTGCGGGTTGGTTAAACAAGAAACCGTGGCCCTGGCCGCCACACAGGGAAGTGAAGAAACACGGGAAGTTTGACACGAACTTCCGCTCCGTAAAAGGTATTAAAAAAATGACTATGAACGGACTTCTATTTAAAATCTGTGCTATCTAGATTATTGTCAAAGTCTTGCCAATAACATTACATGGCAACAACAAATTCATTTTTGAAAACAAAAGAAATACAAATTATCACATTTTTAATGCCAAATTTAACTTTGCCTATACGTCAGATCTATGTCAAATAACAATATATTGTACATTTATAGTCAAATGGGGTCAACATAAATGGGATTAACTCTTCAATAATCTGTTTAGACCCGATTTGGGGCGAAAGTAAATCCTACTGTAGCGGTACCTACAAACGCCACATGGAACAATGCGTCATACTGACGTCACAAGAATTCTACATCTCGCAATCAGAGTTTACCGTTCAATTAGCATACATACAACTTCCCAATGCCCGCCAGACATAACACCCGTCTGGTCCGCGGATCCTCCCTTTTCTATGGAGATTGAGTGAACTTCACTCCCTGTTCCTCATGCCTCTACACCTACGTAACTAGTTCTTAAACGAATTCAAAAAAAGGAGAAGATTCCCAATTAGTCTGGATCTCTTTTTGTTATGTATATTCACCCATTACTCTGAGACGCCTAGAGCGATTTGCAAAATTATTTTTTGTTTGAAAGGGTATACTTCCCAGGTGGTTCCATAGTCACCTGGCCATTATCTGATGATGGAAGACCATAGAAATCAAGGCGAACTTTAAAAAATTGTAGGTGTGACAAGTGCATTTGTAAGTGTTTTCATTAGGTATTTTAAAGCACTACAATTTAACATGGAACTGAAGTAAATCTCATGATGGAGCCGGGAAACAGGCGAAGAAACTCCTCAAAGAAATTCACAGCACCTACCTTGTGTTTGTGCTTGATTAATGTGTTATGATAAGAACCTTACATTTGGATGGGTTTTAACTGTCATTAAGGGGCTGAAGAAGACAAAGGTTAGTTCAGGGACCTCCTCAACGGTTTACAGTAGCTACCTAGTGTTTGGATTTCATACATTTACATTGATGACAACTTTGCATCCATATGGGTTAAAATGAAGGTCTGCAGTACTACTGATGATGGAGTGGAGAGACAGTTGAAGGAATTTCTCAACTTAACTTTATTGTCCTTAGGGGTCTTATGATGAAGACGAAGGACAGTTCAAGGAACTCCTCAACGGTTTACAATAGCTACCTTGTTAATTCGTTATTCTTGGGCCTGTCATTGTATTTAAATCAAAATTACGGGTAAAAATTCAAGCAAACAAAATTGCGTCGTTTGCGTGTTAGCCTATTCCCCACTATGTTGGCGGCAGCGTCTAGTCTGACCGTATGCAGCTGCACAGTACTTTACACAACTACATACTTAAAAAAAAAAACAAAAATATATAACCAACTTCCAAAAAAACACTACAAAATAAAAAAATAACTAATTCCAGAAGTCGATGGCAAAAACGAATATACAAAAAAACTTTTTTACAAAAAAACAACCGACTTCCAAAAACCACTACAAAGTGAAAAAAAATTAAATTCGGAAGTCGGGTGTCTTAGGTTTTGTATATTCATTTTTGACACCGACTTCCGAAATTAGTTATTTTTCACTTTGTAGTGGTTTTTGGAAGTCGGTTGTTTTTTTGTAAAAAAAAGTTTTTATTTTACACTTTTTAGTTGTTGAAAGTACTATGTATTCAGTTGCATCCGGTCAGACTGGAAGCTGACGCAACTATAGTTGGGAAACGACGTAATTTTGTTTACTTTAATTTTTACCCGTAATTATTCCCTCAACTGCCTATGGTCTTCATCATCAAATTAATTGCAGACCAATATTTTAACCCAATGGGTGCAAAGGTCTCATCAATATAAATGAATTGAGTCCAAATACAAGGTAGCTACTGTAAATCGTTTAGGAGTTCCCTGAAGTGACCTTTGTCATCATCATCAGCTCCCTAATGACAGTCACCACCCATCTAGGTGTAAGGATCTTGTCAATACAAATTATTCAAGCACAAACACAAGGTAGCTGCTGTGAATTGTTGAGGAGTTCCTTCGACTGTCTCCCGGCTCCATCGTCAGATCTACTCCAGACCTTTACTAAATTGTAGTGCTTTAAAATACTTAATGAAAATGCTAAGAAATGCACTAGTCGCCCCTGCAATTTTTGAAAGTTTCCCTTGTTTTCTCTGGTCTTTCACCATCAAATCCTGATATCCTTATCATGGGACCACCTTGGGAACGTCTTCTTTCCAACAGAAAAAGAATTATCAAAATCGGTTCATAAACGACGAAGTTATGCGCGAACAAACATAAAAAAGAGCATATATACGGTCGAATTGAGTAACCTCCTCGTTTTTGAAGTCGGTTAAAAACCAGACACCATGGCCACTGCAGACATTAGTTAATTGACACTTCGTAGTTCTTTGTTTATGATACTATTTGATTTTTATCTTTATTAACCGACTTCAAAAAGGAGGAGGTTACCCCAAAATGCCGGTTAAGGTTAAGGGGCAGGTCTATAAAACCATCATTAGACCTGTTCTCCTGTATGGCAGTGAGGCGTGGCCTGTGCCTTAGCGACACAAGCAGGAGCTGCGTGTCACGGAGATGAATATGCTGCGGTAGATGTGTGGAGTTACGCGGAAAGACCGCATCGACACTCCCGCATCCGGGGCAGCCTTCATGTCCGTGACATTGCAGACAAACTGCAGGAGGGTCGCCTACGCTGGTACTGCCACGTCTTACGCAAACCGGCATGTTACATGGGTAAGAAATGTCTTGCCGGCGCCTCCGCCGGGCCGGAACAAGCGGGGTAGACCAAAGAAGTGCTGGCTTGACGTTGTAAGAGATGACATGCGTGCCAACAAGCTCTTACCACAGGATGCTAAAGATCGTGCGAAATGGAGGAAATTAAGCAAGAAAGCGATCCCCGGGCTCCAATGCGAAAGCCGCTGATGCAACCGTGATAAACGCTGAGATGATGATGATGATGACATAGGTAGTTAATATTGTCGAGCATAAAACTCTGGGTTTGTTCGAGCAGAGTTGAACGTTTGGAAACTTGGTTGAACTTTGGACTAGATTGTACGGAGAAATGATCCCTTCAATAACTTCAAAACGTAAAAATTGTAATAAGTTAAGAAGTAAAGTTCATCGAAGCTGAAGACGGTCAATGCACTTCAAGGTTTAAAAACCGGCTCTATACGGTGGAGATCTGCCCGGCTCGGGTAGAGCACCACCGTGTCCTCGTAGCGGCGATCGGCGGCGATCTCTCGCGTCCGATCCTAGTCCAAGTCATGGTCCGGAGCGAGAGTGCATGTTAGGCCGTCACCGAATGAGGTGACGGCCTAAGCTAAGCAGTGATGCTGGCAAAGGAGGAGGCGAAACGCGTTAGGCAACGGGAATCCCAGCGCCCTCACGCCACTAGCCGCCGCAGGAGATGCCCTGGTCGGGAGACGACACCTAACTCCCAGCCACCATAGGCGCGGACCTGCGGGCGGTGAGCAGTGGGCAGCTCGCCGCCCACCCGCCTAAGGACCAGGCCCGAGTCGACAGCGCGTTGTGTTTCACGCGCGCCTCAAAGCGATGTCAGCACATCGTGATGGGGTCCACAAAGACCGATGCCTCCTAGGTCAGGGTTGCGGGTTGGTTAAACAAGTAACCGTGGCCCTGGCCGTCGCACAGGCAAGCGAAGAAACACGGGTGGGTTTTAGTCAGTAAAAGTCTGACACGCCCTTCCGCTCCGCCCAGAGCGGGAGAAGTCATTTGATGATTTCCCATCCCAACAAAAAAAGGTAAACGGGCACTTTTTTGCTAAGAACAGACACACTTCTGTTTTGGCGGCGGTGAATACCACAAGATCGGCTTCGCCTCATTCGGAGACTGCCGGAAGTGCAACATACGCTCTACCATAATTTCAATTACCAAGATTTTCCTATACTTTTCCTGAAATTTGCCTTTACATATGCAAAAGACATTGTAATAATATCAAGCTACATTTTTTTGTTTTGGTTGAGCTCGCATTGAATTGGCGTTTCACACAATCAGCTTATACTGGGAATGGATTAATCTTGATACATCGCCTTGCGTACGAAACCTTAAAAATAATACAACATTATTGTGATTTTTGGTCAACCTACATAAAACTGACATTATTACTAGTAATAATGTTGTACTTATTCTTTGCAATGTTATGAGGCATCACAATTTTTTTTTTTCTATAAATGTAGATAAATATCGTCTTTCTGAATTTCACCCGCGTAGAAGTCGTAAATAACCTCACGGAAAAATGCTACCTGGATGAAAAATATCCCTGTCATAACTCCTCTGCTTATATTCTGAATGCTCAATTTCATCGATGTTCATACTGTCAAGAAGTGAAAAGGTTACAGACAGACAAGAAATCAGATTCCGTAATTATGTTATTAGTATCTATCATCATCATCATCATCAACCTTTTATCGTCCCACTGCTGGGCACAGGTCTCCTCTCATACAGAAAAGGATAGAGCGTAATCATCACACTTGCTCAATGCGGGTTGGCGATTTCAGACTTAAAAGTCCAAGTTTCCTCAAGATGTATTCCTTCACTTTTTAATCAGTCAGTGGTGTCCAAGATATACATAGAAAATAGATATACCTTAGAATAGTCATATGACTTAGTATCTATAGTAAATTAGAATACTTTACTTTCGAAGAGTTCGTGATGCCATTTCAAATCCAAGTTTATCTTAATGTTAAAAATTAAAAAATTATCTTTATTTCGGATAAGCAACATCGATATGGTAACCCATAATATAAATAAAACAAAGAAAGCGAGAAAAAAATATTTATTTCGCACAAACAAAACGCAAATTACACAATATAAATAATTAAAAAAAGAAAAATAAAATATACTATAGTGAAAAACCTCATACTCTATAACACAGAAACTTATAAACAGTTTTGGCCAAATGTCAGAGCCAAGAACAACACACATTGTCTTACAATTGACATTTTTTTTTTGTTTGGGATGGGACATCATCAAATGACCTCTCCCGCTCTGGGCAGAAGGGCGGGTCAGACTTTTACTGACTAAAATCCACTCGTGTTTCTTCACTTGCCTGTGCGACGGCCAGGGCAACAGTTTCTTTTTTAACCAACCTGCAAATTGACATTGAATATAGACGTCGCTTATGGTGTCCAAATAATGTGTATTTCGGATAAGATTTTTTTTAATATACAAGCATATGCTGTCACCTCGATGTCGCTCTCACCATATGTTCTCACGTTACGATAGTCAATTATGGACACCTTTTCTCCATTAAACGTCAAAACTCTGATGATAATGATGATAGATTCACTTTTAAAACTAAACCTAATTCTGCAATACAACACTACTTTTCAGCGTAAAATTGCATTACCAGTGCTTTTATATAATACTGGAGTAAAACATTAACTCGATACACGGAGCTGACGTGGACGTCCCAACTTTTAATGATGAGGGTCGAACAGAGAATAATTTCCAGACATGGCTCCGCTGTTGATTCGGGAACCGGTGCAAGATAAGAACTTTTAGCTGTGGAGTGTAATTTCAAATGGAGTTCTGAAAATTTAATCTGAGATGTTTTTCTAGGAAATCATGGCCCCGACTGGAAGTGCAATATTGTGGTGGAAACTTTTGAGTAGCTTTTCAGATTTTTTTTTTTAAATGGGTGTTTGATTATAAAACTATAAGAGTATGTATGTAAGAGTGAATCCGATAAATAATAAAATAATGATTTGGTGACATTTTAATCGAGGAATTAATATCTTGTATTTTTATCTTAAACTTATTTTGTAATTAGTTATTAATAAATCTTTACCACGACTCAGCAGTACTCATAATATAAATTTCTACTTTTTACAATGGACAAATTTGTATGCTGTCCCACCCGTTATTCCTGAAAGCTTATAGTTGGGTAATAAGGTTTTACTTACTTACATTGCCATGTTTAGGTTATTTTTTGGCTAGCTAACTTATGGTAAATAATTTAATTTATTTTTATTTTACTTGTGTGTTTTGTTATGTTACTTACTTTACATACATAGTATTATGTAAAGTCACGTGTTTTTTAAATGAAGAGACATCTGTGCTGCTGGGGCCTTTGTTCCGCCACTTCTTCTCAGAGAAATCACTAGAAAGCGGCAAATGGAGGACGTTTCGGGTGTATTTCTGTAATATGTAATATTGACGTTCAAAAATGCTGATTTTCAGTCTAATTTGAATGAATGACTTCTAATTTGATATTGATTATGTACAACAGTATGCAATAGTTCTGAAATGATAAACGAATAGTAAACCGTTACTAAATTAGATTTGTTTACCACCGCTGTATTATTAAAAATATTATGAGTATTGTAACCGCTATGCCTCATGCTTTAAACCACACGAAAGAATAACAAAATTATGATGAATATCTAAAACAATTTGTTCAGTCACGAATTTATCCAAAATTTCGCGTTTGTATTCACACTCCCGTATTCAAGTGAATTTACATTTATCAAATTGACGGATTTTTTTGTTAAAATCCTTAGTTATTTAAAGTCCCTCATTATTCTAAATTGCTACCTTTACTGGTCAGGGCATCGCAACCGCTAATGTTTAGCCTAAGAATTTAAAGTTAGAACACCTGGTTAGGTTATTGGGTTTTAGATAAACATTTTCTTAGGAGTAGTCCGAAGCTTAGATTTATACCTAATATATCATGGGACTTAATCGTACTAATAATAATCCCCACACGGTGCCCAATGTCAACAAATATCAGCTTATGCTTATGCTTAGTATTGTGCGCAAATGTGTGCGAAAACAGATCTCTGTATTCAACAGAGTTGTTGGTTGTTGTTGGTGTGTTGAACAGAGAAGGTAGATACACCCTCTGTTATGACTATGGAAAAAAAGAAAAGACATATTTTTATTTACCACAGACTAAAATACTCACAATACTCGCAGCAGTAGCGATTACGACTATGATTCCAACCGGGCAGTTACTGTATTATACAGATTTGTACTATGCTTTCCTCTTTAGGTAACACAAGTGTAATACTATATTTTTAACCTATTTCCAGTTAAAGGAGTAGGGGCTGGTGGCTACGTATAACAGCTGTACAGGGTGATCGATCGGATATATCAACCTACGCTGGTCCGTGGATTGGTGATTACCTTACATACCAAGACCCTTCATCATCATCTCAGCGTTAATCCCAGTGCATCCGAAGCTTTTCAGCTTTGGAGTCTGGAGTCCGCTTTACCAGTCTAATTGCTGATTTTGGCTAAACTTCGATATTTTCCGTGAAGCGACTGGCATCTGACCTCCACAACCAAAAGCGATATCGAAGCATTGCAGTTAGACCAATTGTTGGACTTTTCACCGTTTCAAAAACCCGTAACGACTGCCATTAGATCTTCGTATGGCAATCGGGACCAACGGCTTAACGTGCTATCTGAGGCACGTTCAGACCAATGCAAATATTCATATTCATGCATAGATACAAATATTTGCACTGCGCGGGGATCGAAACCGCGCCTTTTTGCGCAGCGGCCGCGTTTACTACCGCTACACCACGGAGGCTGTCCTGATTTAATTATGTACAAAGAGGTAATTGCAACAAAAGAACTTGATACAATAGATTTACGATACTCCTTGATCTTGTCATGTCAAACAAAATTAATGTATAAAAACAATTCAGAAACTGTTTTATGTTCATTAGTTCACGAAAGTTATATGAATTTTTTAAGCACTAAACGATTCATTGTTATGCCTTTAGTCTAACTATCATCGTTACGGGTCGTCAGACACCCGATAGTTGAGAACCAGCGCTGGCGCGCGACTGCCGGCCGCCGGCCCCGCGGCCCGCATAGAGCCCCTCTGAACCTCGTAAGGCGGAGACTCGAACGGAAACTCACTTTTTATTACTTTTCTTATTAAATATTTCATCAATTTTAAAAGAAAACTATGATTCTATAGTTCTTACACGTTACTGCGAGTAAGAATATTTTGAAAAGTAAGCTAAAGAGAAATATCGATTCAAAAGTTAAGGAACGTCGTGTAGATTTTTTTTTTTTTTTTTGCTGTAAGTATAGGCCGTATAGAAAAACAATAAAGAATATATTTGTTGTGCTTGAATCTATGCTCATAATATATTTTTTTCAAAAATTTTGATCATAGCGTTCTGGAGGAATAAACTTTGAAAGATGAGCATTTTTGGGCGCTCGCGGTTACCTATCACCTTAGCAAGGGGTATCATATTTTCGTAAGTCGTGGTGGCCTAGTGGTTAAAACACCAGTCTCTCAAGTATGAGTGCGCGGGTTCGATCCCAGGTCAGGCAAGTACCAATGTAACTTTTCTAAAGTTATTTATGTACTTTCTAAGTATATCTTGGACGTGTTACGCTCAATCCTACTCTGTATGAGAGAAGACCTGTGCCTAGCAGTGGGGCGATAAAAAGGTTGATAATGATGATGGGCTGTGGGGGTCAGATAGGCAGTCGCTCTATGTAAAATACAGGTATTCAGCTGTATCAGGTTGGACTGGAAGCTGACCTTAGCATAGCTGGAAAAACACTAGGCAGATTAGTGTTCCCAGTTAGAGGAAATAAACTATATTATCTAACAAAACAAGTGCCTGGTCGTGTCTGCGTCTAATTAGATCGTTAGTAGAACATGTCCTTGTCCAATTTCATGCTAGCTTTGAGCGCTGACTGAACATCATGTTATAAATACAACAGAGGTTAGTTACGGGGACTGTCTCCGAAAGCATAAGTAATTCAATTAAGTTTGAGGTCAATACTGATGTCAAATTATTTCATTGGCTGTTGTTCGTTCAAGTTATCTCACGAAATAAGTCAGTTGTTCTGTCTTAATTAAACTTGTTAGTGTATCTTTTGTGTTTTATTTCGTACCAGATAATGCTCTTTGCCAACCCTCATGGGAGAAATTGTGAGTTTATATATGGATTTCGTATGGGGTATATGGCTTTTAATGGTCGTTCAGTACCGAAAATGTTGTTGTTATCTTGTGTTTATTCAAGTTAGCACCATCAAGGTACGGACAACAGCAGGTCAAGCTACCGGAAACTGTCAAATATTCCTAATCATTCTTGAGCCTTAATTCTTTGGCAATACAGTTGGAAATCCACTTGCCACTTTGGATTCAGTGGAGAGACGTGCAAAGAGGCTGATTGGTGACCCTGATCTAACTCGAGTTGGTCTCTAAAGCCTAGAGCACAGGCGTAGAGTAGCCAGCCTTTCGGTGTTCTATAGGATGCATTTCGGGGAGTGTGCGAGGGAATTGCATGATTTAATTCCCCCATCTCCGTTCCACCAGCGGACGACCCGTCGTACGGCTGGTTTCCACCCTTACGTTGTTAACACCACTACGATCCGGACGAAGCGTTTCGCCTCCTCCTTTATACCGCGTACATCGAGGGACTGGAACAATTTGCCAGCGGCGGGGTTTCCGTCGGACTACAATTTGAGTGTCTTCAAGGCTAGAGTGAATAGGCACTTAATAAACTAGTGCGCTTTACCATCAACAATTGCGTCACTGCTTACCATCAGGCAGGATTGCGGTCAAGCGCTGGTTTATAATAGGTAAAAAAGAAATAATCTAATAATGAAATTTGACAGATTGTAGGTAGCGTGCTGTCGTCTGTGCAAATGCTTTATACTCGTGAATAGGATATTTTTTTTACTTTATAAAGTAGTGGTTGATTACGATCCCGCCTGATGCTAAGCAGTGATGCAATCATAGGTGGTAAAGCGCACTAATTTATTAATAACATATTCACTCTAGCCTTGATGAAACTTCAATTGTAATCGGAATTCTTTTTTTTCACACATTGAATTTCCCTTTTTAGGGTTCCGTAGCCAAGTGGCTAAAAACCGAACCCTTTTAGATTCGTCATGTCTGGCTGTCCGTCTGTGCGTCTATATGTCACAGCCATCTTTTTCCGAAACTTTAAGAGCTATACTGTTGACACTTGGTAGGTAGATGTATTCTGTGAACCGCATTAAAATTTTGATGCAAAAATAGAAAAATAATAATAAATATTGGGGACTCCCCATACTTGAACTGAAACTTAAAAACTTATTATCAACAAACACATACGTGTTGGGTATCTTTGGATAGGTCTTCAAAAATGATATCGAGGATTCTAAAATATTTTTTTTCTTAACCGAATAGTTTGCGTAACAGACGCTTCCAAAGTGGAAAAAAGTTGGTGCCAATCTAACTTCTAAAATAACAAAAAGAAAAATCTAAAAAAAAACATATGATGTACATGACTATAAAAACTACATATGAAAATTGTTTTGAACGAGATCTAGTAAGTAGTTTTTTTTAATACCTCGTAAACCGCTTATTACCGCTTTTTATCTTTCATAAAAATAACTTAAATACTTAAATTTCACAAATCAATGGTTCGGAACCCTTTGTGCGTGAGTCCGACATGCACTTGGCCGGTTTTTTATAATATATTTTTTAATTTCTTAATTTTCCTCGCACAGTGACGGGAACACTGTGCGAGAAAATTATAAAAAAGGATAATTCAGAATCAATATTTTCATTTCTTTTTAAGTGCGTCAGGGGTATTTGTGGATAAAATATTAATGACAAAATATTACTAATGATTTTGACGCCATTATTAGAAATAAATATGCATCCCGGAAGACGCATTTTTGTGCCAACGGCATTTATGTATTCTCGAGTCTGTTCGCAGATCAATGGAATTGTCCGATGTTGCGGAGACGCATGCAATGTCACGCAAATTGAAAATTCCTAACATGAAAACATAAACACGTGTACAATGTGTGTCTAGTGACACTGTTGTGTAAAAGTCCATGGAAATATACCGCATTAAATGTATTTATTTAGCTTAGTAAATAATAAACTCTGTCTTGTGGTAGTAAGGTATATAATTGTATATCTGTTTCCGTAACCTACAGTTAACTTTTGTTTCGTACCCTATGAACTTGTGTCTGAAATAAACAATTTATTTTGAATTTTAAAAGTGCTTTTAAATACTCTCTCTACTACCTTTGTAACATCTAATATTTTATTCATCTGTCGGAATTAACGGTCGATATATCTAACCGGTCCAAGATAGATTACAAACGCAATGTAGTTGGTGGTACGTGATAGATGGGAGCCATTTCCCTTCTAAAAGTGATATACACTACAGAACTGAAGTACTTGGGAAAAAGTAGTGTTACAGTAGGCCTAGTATGAGTTTTCATTACGAAACTCGATCGTCGATATCGAGCGCGTTTGACTCATCGATTGGTCCGCTTCAAGGTTGTACGAACTCTCAACCAATGAGAGCGCCAAACGCGCTCAATATTGACGATCGATTCTAGTAATGAAAACTCGTACTAGGCATACAGACACAGTTAGCCCATAATCCAGTGTGTCCCACTCCTGGGATATAGGCTTCCTCTCGGTGAGAGGGATGCGGGCCCAGTGTAGATTGGTAGATGTCACGTGTCTTCGAAGTTTTGGCTCTAGGACATGCCGGTTTCCTTACGATGAGTTCCATCGCCGTTTCGATACCACTAGGCCACTGATGAGCACACACACAACGCTGCTCTCGTTTTTTTTAAAGATTTTGCCTCCCACTCGGAATTTTTCTTTTAGAGACATAAGGATTTTTTTTTTAAATCTCAGGTCAAGTAATCTTATAACCATAAAACTTAACGCAAAATCATCGCCAGTGATAACCACGCTTTTTGACAAGATTCGCTTAAAAACTGGAACATTGTTCTTATACTCGAGATCATTTCTCTATAAGTCCATAAAGTTCATCATGATAATGCAGTATTATTATCAAATACATTTTTCTTAAAGTTCTGATAGATAATTAAAGTTTTTGGACGTAAATCATAGAGATTGCTTTCTGGGAAATTGAGCGTTGGGAACCAATTTTTTTTTATTGGGACTCAATTTATCTAACTGGGAGTAATTTGTTCGAATGTATTTTTCAATACTGTTTCCAAGTCAGTGTGATTCAAATATTGTGTATACAATGCGGGAGTTTTGGCGGGAAAGTCAAGCTGAATATCACGCCCGTTTTTCATTGGACTTTTAAAATGATTTAAAGTATTGTTTACTAAATAAAAGTGCGTGATTTATGTAGTTAAAAGTGCATTTAGTAAATAATTCATAAAGAACAGTGAAATAGCGCAGCATAGTGGCCACATCATGACTTTGTCCCAAAACATCCCTCGTAAGACGGGTCACCCGACCGTCTTTTTGGACATGAATAATTCATGATTACGTGACATTGGCTAAATGCACAAACCGTGCGAAGCCAAAAAATAAAATAAAGAAAGAATACAATGCGCCAAAGGTATTGTAATTATTATCATGTGCTTAGAAAAGAAGAATGTTTCGTAATTTAACATCTTGAGGTTTGAATTTTTTTTTTCTTTTTTTTTTGTAGACAGTGAACAGTCAATAATTATTTTTGAAAAATAATCTTCAATTGCGTTTTAGTAAGGGATGTATCCCTTACTAAAACGCATTTGAGGATTATTTTTCAAATAATTTTTTTACAAACTTGTAAGTTTGTATGTATGGAATGTGCTTCCTCTTGGAAAAAAATTGGAAACTTCCATACAAACTTGTATCCCTTCAGTCACGCGGATTTTATCATAACCATAAAAATGTCAAGGAAATTCACAGTTTAAATTGTTAATTTAACTTTGAACTTTTACTCTCCGTATATTCCGAAACTCATCGTCGTCATTCTTTGACAGTTTAATGTATGTCATGGCGGACTTCGAACACGGAAAATTGACATTGTGGATCAATATGAAAATCAGTCCATTTACATGATTAACCTTCTCGATTCCTAACACAGAAAAGTTTTAGAGAGAGGGGTCAGTTGGCTTTAAGTGTGACATCATAAATAAGCGGGCACCTTTAAAATGCCCTAAATAAATCCTGCAATGTATATTCTTTACCTAAATTTAAATGTAAAGCTGTAGTTAGTAGTTTTCTCCCAAAGTTAACATGAAAAACTCTTTGCAAAAAAAAATGTACTAACGTACAATGTACTTGTACTTATCTAAAATCAGATTTAAATTGCTCGAGCAATATTTACTTTTTCCTGTGACATATTCACGAAATAAAGACGCACCCACACATACACACCCACGTATTCACCCACATTACACTCACCCATACATACCTACACATATACCTACCTACACCGCACACATCCAGTCCTTGCTTACATTTTTAATAAGTGGTAATGGTTAACTAAGTCTTATACCTACCAAAACTTCTAACAAGTGCAGCAAATTGTAAATGAATAATTGTAAGGGGGAGTCGCCTGTATCCATAACATAGTTTATACTTGCACGGACACAGATGTTCATATGTCTCAAAATGCAAACCGTTGTACTTAACTGTTTTCTTTGTTTTTTATGTTTGATTGAGATGGAAAAATTATATTTAGCTTTTTTAAGTAAACATTCATCATCATCATCTCAGCGTTAACCCCAGTCGCACCCGAAGCGTTTTCGGCATTGGAGTCTGAGGTCCGCTTTACCAGTCTAACTGCTGATTTTGGCTAAACTTCGATATTTTCCGTGAAACGACTGCCGTCTGACCTCATATTGAAGCATTGCAGTTAGACCAATTGTTGAACTTTTGAGGGCTCCAACAACCTGTAACGGCTGCCATTAGATGTTCGTGTGGCAACCGGGACCAACAGTTAATGTGCTTTCCGAGGCACGACCAGACCAGTGCAAATATTCATATTCAGGCATACAAATATTTTCACTGCCCGGGAATCAACCCGCGCCTCCTTGCGCAGCGGCCGCGTCTGCTACCGCTACGCCACTGAGGTGGTCCTAAAGAATACTTGTAACAAAGAATAACATATTAATCTTATTTACTAATAAAATAATAATATCCAAGCAAGTCATCTTGCTATAAATGGCTTATGTCAAGAAGAGTTTGATAAAATAACTTAAAATTTATAAAGAATAATACATTAATTTTATTTACCTATATTATATTAGAATTTTATTAAAGTAAGTCACCTTGTTAAAAATAACTTAAGTCTAGAAAGTAAAAACTACTTAAGTATCTAATGCAATTTCTTAAATATTACACATTTTTTAAAATATCGCTACATCATAAAATTTTTAAACATATATACTTATTAAATAAAGATTATTATTATTTTTTGTATTATTATTTAAAAATCATACTTCTAAGTCAACGCAGCCAAAAGATACGGGCATTTATTTAATTTTATATTCTTAAGAAAACTTACAACTAGCACACAGATAGTTGACAGTTAGTAAAAGAAGGCCAATTAAAAGTTTCTACTGACAATTTTAGAGTAGCATAGAAACAGTAACAGGTAGGTACAGCACAGGATAGGCAAGTAAAAGCAAAGACAAGTAAGAACTCGGATGGAATTAAATAAAGACTGAACAGGTTTTAATGATTTACAAAGAAGGTATTACAGAGTTTTTCTTTTTTAGTTTAGAAACACGGTTTATTTTCAGATTATGCCGCATATTTTTACACTCGCAAGCGAAACGAAACCTATGGGATATTTTCCATTAACCTAGAATCATGAAATCTAACAAGAAGCGATGTCAGCTAAAGTAAAGGAAAAAATTCAAAAACCGTAAATTTGTGGTTTTATACCTTTAAAGTGGGATGTTCAGTGCGCGAGTCCAAATTTAATGTTACTTCAACCGCGTAAAATTTATTTTTGTTCCTAACCAAAATATGCATATCCAATAATTACATTCGGCAAAAAAGTAAAAAAACTAAAACCCAACTACGACAAAAAACGACGCTGAAAAAGTATAAAACAAGATTTTCAGAATACTGAACTGAACAAAGTTGCTAATATAGTTGCAAGTAAATGGACATAGTAGACTCTACCAAGATGCCTTCGTTGTAAATTGACAATAATGTCATACAATACTATTCTGAAGTATGCAATATTCACTATATAGAGATAAATTTTCATGTTTGGAAAACCGCAGTCACACGTTGTCAAAGTGCTATGGTAGGTAGGTATATATTGATGAATATTGCATACTTATATTTTATCTGAAGCTAAATCTCAACTAGCCCTGCGTAGATTTATTATGAAGCCTCACAGAACGTCGTTAAGGCGAAATTTTAAATGTATGCCATGGCTTTGAAAGTTTTGATTTGGAGTTTTGATGACAAATCAGCTATCACGATGAAATAATCAACAGCGTTGTCATAGTATTGTAAGTGTTATTGTAACAATGTAATCGGGTATATATAAATTGATTTTAGTTAAATATTGAGTCCTGGTGTAGTGGAAAATAATCAGAACACTGCCTAATAGTACTGGAATGCGTATTTGGACCTGTAGGAATGAATCAAAATGAAGTGTAAGTACAAATAATAAGTGTGTTCAAAATATTATTAGAAGATTTTACAACGGATGGGCTACGGATTAATAGACAGAAACAAGATATAGGTACCATGTTACGATGATCTTGACTTAAACAAACATAATGTATAATTTATTCATGCGTTAAACGTTGAAGGCTGCCGGGTATCTGACACGTTCGTATTAACGAGCAATCGCATTAGAACGCAGATTGACTTCGTACTGTATTAAGCCCAGCCTTACAATTTTGTCCGTTAACTAGATATAACTTCTTGAAAACGTTAATTTAGATTAATTGTTGGAGTAATTTCTACATATGAAACTTCAGTTCCTAAAAACTGTTAACTAAAAAGTCATACGTCGTAAGTGAATAATCAAAATATACTAGGTTAAGTCGACCACACGTATGGGCTAAGAATATGACTTTAAGCTAGCGTGGAAGAAGAAGGGATGACACTTGAATAAAAGATATTTTCGCGAAAATACATTTATTATATTCAAAAAACACTTTCGCGAGTCCACAACTGCAAAAAACACTTTCGCGAATCCACTTGACAAGAGGACAGTTGCAGAACAATTAGAGTATTTTATTTATTTATGTTAATACTGCTTCCAAAAGCCAATTACATTAAATAACACAAATACATGATAAAATTCTAATAATAAAAATAATCAAAACATAAACAGAAGAAAAAAAGACGAAGCAGAGTAACAATAGAAACGGAAATAAAATAAAACAGAATTAACGAATTAATTAAATTTTGTTTTCGCAAAACGCTAAGCAAGTGCGCATTTAAATTTTAAACTCATCTGTGAATACATGACAGTTCGGGTTAGCTTCCATGAGACTATTCAGCGCGGAAAGAACGCGAGGAATAGGGAAGGATGCACGAGCCACCGTGCTACATGTAGCAGGCGGTGTCTCCGGCCGTGTTGTTAGTCACCAGGAACGTGAAGTTTAATAGGTTTTTTTTTACAACTTTAAACTAGTGCTTGACTGCCGCCTGACGCTAAGCAGTGATGCAATCGTTGATGGTAAAGCGCGCTAGTTTATTAAGAGCCTATTCACCTAATAAAAACTGAGCGAATAGGAAGGAAGACGGCATTTGAGCGAGGTGATGCAATGTTAAACCCAAAAACCCGACCAACGATGCTGCGCCAGAAGGAGATTGATCCGCAGACCCTTCACAAAATTCGGCGCATTGTATCTGGCACACATCGCAACACAAATGCTCAGACCGGTGCTCCCTATGGTTTCACCAGGCATCATTTTCTTAATCCTCCGCTATTCTTTTCTGATTAATTTCGTTGTGGGACCCAAGACAGTTGAATCGTTTCTCCGGGACTCGTCGAGCTTCATTGCTGGGCATTTTTCTGGCGGTCTCCACTGTTGATTCTGGCTTTCAGGAATTGCAGTGGGTTGGGAGAGTGTGGCGGGTCTTGTCCCATAAAAAAAAAAAAAAAATACTTGTTGACGGCAGAATAGAACTAGTACCTAACTATCAGAGTACTGTCAATGTTTGTGTACTAAGGATATGGATGAACTGGATTAAAATCTCCAATTGCCGAAATGACAATATACATATGGGCACATACAATATAATCAGCCTTTAAAGTCCCCACTCCTGAGACACGGGCCTCCTCTCGGTGAGACAGAGTGATCCGTAATCTACTACACGAGCCCAGTGCGGGTTGGTAGATGTCCCATGTCCTCGAAATTTTGCCTCTAGGACATGGGTGCCGATTTCCTCACGATGTTTTCACTGGTGATAAAAACAATTGGTATCGGCCACGACGTGTAAGTCCACTAGGTCATCACTGTTCTCCTGTGCCCTATGGAACATTCCATGAGATTTTAGCACTTAATGAAAGAACAATGCCAGGTCTCCATAGTAACTTTGGCTCAATATTAATTTGTCCCTAACAGTGAATATTCCAATGTTTATTTGTGCAGTTTAATGTCAAAAGTATTTCTGTGTTAACCACTTTTATATTGAACTTGTAAGAAAGAAGTTATTCAGACATTTTAAAATTTTAAATGGGAGGTTATGTTTTTTCACGGAGAGAAAATTAAACACAAATAAACTAATGAATAGTTTTATTATTTTTCACCATAATCAATTATTATCATCAATTTCATTAACAAATTCGATTAGTAATTCATAAAGAAACTGTGCAGGGGGTTCGATATTGTTTTGATGCCGAGCCCAACCTAAATACCATAAAATGGTCATAATGTGGGAACAGCATCCCACAGTTCGTTTGCCTACCTTACAATTGCAATAATATTGACTTATTGCCTCCCTCCCATTTGAATTGTTATCAATCAACACATAAACAAAATATTCTTTTCTTCTTATATGGCGACTTTGAATTTTTGCTCTTAAAAGCCAAGAGCTTTGAGAGAGACAATTGTTCTATTAGATTATTGATTGATACCTCCCTGCACACTTCTATCTTATATCGGCCATTAAAACGAATATGCTCACCAAAATAAGATCGAGCCTGACGGAGTTGGTAGGTAGGTACCACAAGCTATCAAATTCAAATCGTGAAAATCTAGCTGGGGAAACTCAGTTACATTGCTGTTATTAACATTTATGTTTGAGAACTGTGCCCTTCTTCTATTATAATTATTTTGTATAATAAAGTCACTTAAAGTATTATTTTGGAACATTTTTTGTTGGATGATATCTAATATCTGGGCAGCATCAAACCTGTCTGTGAGCGGTGGTCGAAATCTATTTATTAGGGCAGCAGCAATAGAAAAGTCAATCATCATGACATGTGGTGAAGCTCTGCTGTTGAAGTCGTGTCGGAATATTTTAAACCGTTGTTTAAAAATCCCATTCACAACTTCAATCACCCATCTGCAGATAGTAACAGCCAGTTTTGTTTGCCTCTAAAGTTGATAACTGATTATCATCATCCTGCAATGTTGACGGCATATGCACAGAGTAGTCATTTGGAATCTAAAACAAACAAAATACAATTATGTTACAATTCAACATTTAGCTTAGCTAAATTAGTATATATTCTATTAATACGAATCGTACTTTGCCTCTGAAAGTGAAGTCCATTGCCGTAACAATGAACGGACATCATCAGATTCAACTAAATGACGCTGCATTCGTAATACATTTATACCACAATTAACACAACGTAGTTGATGAGACATTGACACAAAATGTGTGGTGGTATAAATATAACACAATAATTCTATAACTTGCGTAAACGCAGAGGAATACGAAAAAAAACAGCGAAAGAAAACCGAATAGTACTTAGTTAACAATACAAGATGTATCAATGTCAATTGTCAATTTTGAGTAGGTACGCGAGATTTTGACAGAAATGCAATTAACAGGGTTGCCATCACAAGACGATTATGTTATCGATCACAGATGGAAAATCGATTTTTTGAATTTCGTTTTTTATAATCATCTATGAATCTACTATTAACTGTAAAACAGGACGAACGTTAAGAAAATACTAAGAAATGAGAATAATGAGGTGGTAAATAAAAAGTAGACTACATTTTTATTTAGAACTATCTAAATAATAAATAATATTTTTAAAATACAATTATCGATTACAGTGGCACGTTTTATTTATTTAGCGTTATCGATTAAAGTAGCAAGATTGTCAAAATTGACAAACTTAAATTAATTACTTATTAAAATGTTTTTTTAATGGATAGGTTTCAGTAAAGTACTAAATACATGTTTTTAGTTTGTATTTTATATTTAAATTGATGGTGGTAAGAACTTTGTGGAGGATGAGTTTAATTTTAAAAGTTGTGTAGGCCGAAATCTGGCATTCTCCTTTCGTCAATTGTTTGGTGAAGTCAGACACAGAACGCTGTTTAAACCCTAAAAGCTTTGTTTTGTGGTGCAGGTTGGCCTCAAAATAATATGAATTTGTATCATCATCATCATTATTTCAAGTAGTATCGCCACTCCTACTAGATCTAGGGACTGGATTCTCTGAGTCCATCACTGAAGCTATACTATATTCAGAAATAATTAGTAGGTATAATTTTTTTTGCACGGGTAAAAACACTTTGGGTATAATAAGGACAGCTGTCAAATAGTTTTTATTTTTTATAAATTATAAACTAGCGCTTGACCGCAATCCCGCCTGATGGTAAACAGTGACGCAATCGTTGATGGTAAAGCACACTAGTTTATTAAGAGCCTATTCACTCAAGCCTTGAAGACACTCAAATTGTAGTCCGACGGAAACACCACCACCGCCGTCAAATTGTTCCAGTCCCTCGATGTACGCGGTATAAAGAAGGAGGCGAAACGCTTCGTCCGGATAGTAGTGGTATTAAAAACGTAAGGGTGGAAACTCGCCGTACGAAGGGTCGTCCGATGGTGGAACGGAGATGGGGGAATTAAATCATGCAATTCCCTCGCTTTATTTATCTGTATTTTTTAGATTTATCTTTAATTTTTAGTTCGGGCCCCAAACTATTTATATCTGTTAGTGTTATAAACGACACAATGCCCATAACTGCGGTCGAAACTACAGATATCAAGCTGAGGGAGTAATCCCTCTGTGTTTTCTACATCTAACGGATTTCTGTCTTTATATAAACATTAAATCGTTTATATAATGCTTAAGAGGCGATTAGCTTGAACTTCTTAACCTAACATTTTGAAATGGAAACCTGCTTTAATTAAAACTGTAGTGACACCAACCAGATGCAGGGTAGCTTGCCGTTAATTCATACTGTTTTAATCTAATAATTACTTACTCCTTGTATCTAAGCGGCTTTGCCAACTTCTGAAGTAGGTTGGAGTTCATTCATTTAGCATTCTACGTTTTCGTATTAAAACGACTTATTTAAACTTTTTCTTTAGACGGTGAAATCTCTCGGGTTTTTACTTTTCTATAATCTTTATGGATATTATTGTAAAAGCGGCAAGAAAGATTTATTAAAGTGAGTATTAATTTTGTATTGTGTGAATTCAAATGATTGCTCTTTTTAATTGTAGATATATTGAATTTGTAAACGTTAAGTAAAAAGAATAAGGAACCTGCCAAGCCAAATACGGGGGCATTTATCCTCTTTTTTTTGCTGATGGGAAATTATCAAATAACCTCTCCCGCTCTTTGCGGAGCGCAAAGGCCTGTCAGACTTTTACTGACTAAAACCCACCCGTGTTTGTTCAATTGCCTGTGCGCAAGGGCCACGGTTTCTCCTTCAAAAACTCGCAGCCTGTCGACTGCCGATGTACTGTGTATCTCTTTGAGGGGAAGTGGAACAAAACGCACCGGCCACCCGGGACTGGTCCTTACCGTCAACCACGCGGCTACGGTAGCCGGGTGTTCGATGTTGTCTCCCAAACTGGCAAAGGACGACTCCTGCGGCGGCTATAAGCGTGAGGACACTGAGATTCCAGCTCCCTCGCGCACTCCGCCTCCTCCTTTGCCAGCATCACTGCTTCGCAGAAGGAGGTGACAGCCTGCCATGCACTCTCGCTCCGGACCATGGCCTATATCAGGCCCGGACACAAGAGATCGCCGCCGATCGCCGCTGTCCCTAAAGTTGTGAACACGCTAGTGAATGCATTTATCCTGCGGCGCTCTTTTTTTAGCGCACTTGACTTTCACCATACTGCTTAGTGCCGAAAGTTGAAAATTCAAATTTGCTTTTTGATGTGAATCCGGTCTATTGGACTTCTCTTATGACTTCTTTCGCTCTATGCGGAGCGGAAGGGCGTGTCAGACTTTTATTGACTAAAACCCACCCGTGTTCCTTCACTTGCCTGTGCGCCAGGTCCACGGTACCTCTTTCGAATAACCTGCAACTTGGATCTTCAATGCCCGACTCAACACCATGAGTTCTGATCTACTAGTTAAACTATTTGTGGAAACCTAAATAAAAACTTCCAGCCACGGTTTTAAACATAACATTCTAATTACAGTCGTATTTGTTACAAAACCATTTCAATAAAATCGAAGTAACTTTGTAAATCGTTTAATTTTTAATTACAAATTCCTTAAGATGGCGCAAAAAATGTTTTAAATTTCATTCCTTTTGGGAGCAAAAATAAACTGAAAAGGTTACGAAAAGTTTTGACCTAAACCAATATTATTGGAATAACTAATAAACTTTTAATAAAATGTTACTAAAATAAAAACTCATTTTGAGTGGTTACCCAATTTGACCGGCCTCGAAATCTCGATGAAAAGGCTTTTATCTAAAAATATTAAACATAACTTTCATCATCATCATCATCAACCTTTTTTTTATCATCCCACTGCTGGACACAGGTCTCCTCTCATACAGAGAAGGATTGAAGATAATCACCACTCTTGCTCAATGCGGGTTGGCGATTTCAGACTTAAAGTCCAGGTTTCCTCAAGATGTTTTCAAAGTACATATAACTTAGAAAATTTACATTAGTACTTGCCTGACTTGCAATCGAACCCGCACACTCATACTTGAGAGGCTGGTGTTTTAACCACTAGGCCACCACGACATAACATAACTTTACTCGTGCCTAATACTATATACAATATATAACAATTTACTAAAATTACTAGTCAATACGGTCGGCCATGATGTGTAACACAGACTTTAATCATTATTCTATTATTCACAAGTCAACAAATGGCGCATCTCAAGGTGTTCCGAAACGAACAGGAGATAAACCTTGCGCTGCTCGTTGTTCATGCATGTTTTATGAATGTATGTATATGATATATTTCCCTCGTATATCATTATTCATATTAAATCATCCCAAGGGCTCGAAAGCTTACATGCCTGGAGCGAGGCGTCAAGTTTACACTTGTTGAGAGTTTAGCAGGTAACTTTAGCTCCTGAGTAAGTAAATACGACATGGTGCTCATAGAAAGATTAACATAAACTTACGATGCCTTTATTTATTTATAAGTCTCTTTTGTTGTTAACTATGGATATTTTCTGAAATAAATGATTTGATTTGATTTGATTTGATTTGATTTGATTTGATTTGATAGGTGCTGAACTTTTTGTAAGTCATTGAGTTACTGTCTCTGACAAACGGTTCGACTCCATCGAAGAAGTTCAAAGAGATTAGACCTGTAATCATGGGGTATCATCCCGTACAACGGACTCTCAGTTCTTATCAAAACATAATAGATGGCAGCATAGGTTACGGTCCAAAACTTAGGAACGATTTTAAACCTCTTATGTGCAGTTTGTAGCCTTTTTAATATTTTTAACAATTTAACACGCATAAATAACGTAATTAAACAAAACGGTAAAATGGGCTCAGTACTGACAATGATTTTTATTTTACACTCGGGACAATAGATGGCAGTGTACTCAATTAATCCTGTCATAACATATTTTTTTTAGGATAAGATAAGATGTCTTCTAACCATTATATTGCTGTTATCTTCTTTTAGAATGCGTATTTCTCGATGCACGACGCATGGATGTATATATGGCAATGTAGACAAGACATATATGGCGGTAGTGGCCGACCGGTCAAGCGCTCCCTGGTGGCCATCTAGTGATCTCTTTAAGAAACTTTTTTTGCTCGACCGTCTGCTCGACTTGAGCTGGACTCATTTTGTTGTTCACGTTAAGGTATCTGTATGGAGTATTCTGTAATCTGTGCTGTAATCTAGAAATGAGCAATATTGATCACTCACGGCTATACGTAACCCCTCTTTGTAACATCTATAGACACGAGGTGCAATAGGCATGACCCAGGTGTCAGTCATGCGGGCACAATATTACACATGTATCAGTGAATCCCCGTGCTAAACCAATCGAGTGATCCATGTGTCGGGCACAGTGCGGCAGCATGTATGCTGTACGCAGTCGGCACTATACTGAGTACATAGTGCACTGAACTAAAAAAGAAGAAGAAGAAAGAAGACATGTAAGTTTTCTCACTGGAAGACATCGTGAGAAAACTTACATGAACTAAAATATCAAAAACATCGGACATTTTTTTTTTTACTATAAATTATAAATTAGCGCTTGACCGCAATCCCGTCTGATGGTAAGCAGTGACGCAATCGTTGATGGTAAAGCGCACTAGTTTATTAAGAGTCTATTCACTCTAGCCTTGAAGATACTATTATTGTAGTTGTAGTCAGACGGAAACACCGCCGCAGGCAAATTGATACAGTCCCACTATGTAGGCGGTACAAAGGAGGAGGCGAAACGCTTCGTCCGGATCGCAGTTGTGTTAACAACATAAGGGTAGAAACTCGCTGTACGACACACACTCGACGACTAACATGTCGACAACAACTCGACGTACAATGTACATCTAGCAACCCGCACTCTGCCTTCGTAGTGGTTTACGGCCTACTATCTCCCGTGTGAAATAAAATCAAATCACTTATTATGCAATTAGGATCACTGATCAGTTTTACACGTCATATTTTTTTTAAACTAGATGGAGCTGGCATTTCCTAACTGACTACCTCTGAGAAGAAAAGCCGAAACAAACTCAGGGATCATCGTCTTTTTTCAAGTCCAGACATTAACCTCCATACATTATTAAGTATCTACGGTGTACCAGCAGTATGAATGTTATAATATATGCTTAGCTAATTTTTTTTTTTTTTGTAGATTTTTAGCTGTCATAATATGGTGCCGATGCTTGTAAAAATAAAAACGCCTCAGTTTATCAGGATTATGCTTAAAAATGCGGAAGACGCAGCGTAGGGAGGCCCCCAACACGGTGGACCGATGACCTGGTGAAGGTCGCGGGAAGCTGATGGATGCGGGCAGCACAACACCGGTCATCGTGGAAAGCCTTGGGGGAGGCCTTTGTCCAGCAGTGTACCTCTATAGGCTGAAGAAGAACAAGCTCCGCTCTTATTGGACGTAGCGTGATGTTATATAATAGCCTAAATCCTTCCTGGATTAATGGGCTATCCAACGCAAAATTTGGAAATCGGACCAGTAGTTCCTGAGATTAGCGCGTTCAAACAAACAAACTCTTCAGCTTTATATATATTTTTATATATATACGCACCACAATATGTATTAATATACAATATGTATTAGGAATTTCATTATAGGTCTCGATTCAAAGACTTTTACTTAAAACTCAGGCTTTCGAGCAACTATTGTTTCCTTTTTTTGTTGTAATAAAGAAATTCCATCCTGTAATAAGGAAAAAAACTATAAAGAAATATGTCTATATACCAGAATCCTTGTAATCCATCCTTGTTAAAACAAGCATTTCTGAAACAGGAATATCCACTACTACCAATATAAAACCAACCTACGATATCGTATCGAAACCTATATTGTTAGAACCGTATAGAGTGGATCCGCAATTGCTTCAGCCTTATCTGTCAGACAACCGCGACATAAGAAAAATCTTGGGTATGTAGGTCAACCAGCGTATGAGAAACGAACTACGATAAACCCTAGCAAGTACGGATGTTGGAACAAGAGTCGGGCTTTTACGGATAAAAGTATGTTCGTAGAGTAAAGTTACACTTTTGAGAGGCCTGCCGACTTTCATTTACATCCGATAACTTTTTACAAGCTTTTTATTAGCTTGCAATGTAATTCGGGTGAAATCTTGCAACTCGATTTTGAAGCATATATCTTTAAACGATTGAGCTGTAATTTTCCATTCACGTTCAGTTTGGATGACAATGCATAGTTAATTGTGTAACGTCATTCTACAACCAATATGGCGGCACACTTAAGATGGCGGATCAATTATTTATTATTTACACTCCTACAATATTGACATCAAATAGGGTTTTGGCGGGAATGCCAAGATGAGTGTCACGCTCATTTTTCATTGGACTTTTAAAATTATTTATAGTGTTGTTTAATAAATAAAAGCGCGTGATTTATGTAGTAAAAAGTGCATTCAGTGAATAATTTATAAAGAACAGTGAAATATTGTAGCATAGTGGCCACATCATGACCTTACCAAAACTTCATCCTAATTGGCCTCACGCGGGAAACGAAAGGAGTTAGTAGTAGTAGTTTAGTTAGTTTAAGTTAGGATATGTTTAGGATAAGTTAGGATAAGTTACAGAAGAAGAAGTGAAACTAAGATTAAACTAAAGATCAGGCTGTATGGCTCTGTACCGTTGTCTTTCCTTATAGAAAAAGAAGAATACTACTTGACATCAAATAAAAAGGGTTTGTGAAAGAATAACTAGAAGATATTATCGTGACAAATATTTAATTATTGTCTATGATACATCCTTTTCACTGTAAAGTTAACTTAACCAAGCTTAATCATCTTATAATGTTTCCACTGTTGAGACACAGCCTAAGCCTTCATTGTTCGAGAGGGAGTGAGTTTTAATCTACCACGTGGGCGCGGTGCGGGTTGAATTTGTTTCTAGGATATAACGATCTCTTAAAGATGTTTTCCTTCACCGTTTGAGCAGTGTCTAAGTTTAACTAGAAAATTCATACTTAATTCGAATTTGAAAAGATGACAAACTCTTTATTGCCCGCTCTTTAAGATCGAGGTTGGAATCTGGAATGTACCGACATTCCAAATTCAAAACTCGAGCTTAAAGAGCGGGCGATAAAGAGTTTTGTATCCACATCACAATGCAATATGGCTACCGTTATGTTACATACTGTAACAACGCAAGCGTGGCATCGGTTGATAATTCTCATCACGTTCAAAGCATAGAATATAAAGTATTTTGTTTCGTAACAATATCATTGTTGAAACATAGAATATTAAAATTAAGAGACATCCAACATTAATAAAATGTATTGTTACTCATAAAGTAACTTCAACCAACGTTTATAAAATAATAAGCCCTCTAATGCTCACGCTCAGTTCTCTCATCTTTACTCGTTTCTCTGATCTTAGAACTGAGACGTGGTCGCTTACAATGGGCCTTATAAAAAAGTTCAAGGTCACTCAAATGGCAATGGTGAGGGCTACGCTTGGGGATTTCACTGCGTGATCAAATCAGGATTGAGGAGATCCGTAGAAGAACGGGAGTAACCGACATAGCCCGAAGAATTGCAACACTTAATTGACAGTGGGCCGGGCACATTGCCCGTAGGACCGATGCCCGATGGGGCCGACGGGTTCTCGAGTGGTGACCACGCACCGAAAAACGCATCGTGTGTAGGCCCCCAACAAACCAGGAAACCGCTGGATGCGGGAGGCGCAGTACCGATCATCTTGGAGATCCTTGGGGGAGGACTATGTCCAGTAGTGGACGTCTTTTGGCTGAAATGATGATGATGAACTGCGTTAAGGTCGGTCCAAAACGACTGAAAGAGTCTTAAATATATCAATATTATACATGAAGCCACTGCCTATCTTAATTCTATAAACCCGTTACAGATAGTGCAGTCCACGAAGAAGCGCCCCACCTACTTTTGGTTGAGGGTTCACTTTGACCATAACACTCTCTCCTGATTAGTCTATTTATCGGTAGTGTGCGTGTGCACTCATAGGTAATTAATGTTTACCAATAACACTCAAACATTGACGAAACCTTGCACACATATATTATTTACGGTTAGGAGAAATGCTAGGGCGCGTCTTCGTGGATTGCACTATCTATACCGGGGAACAGGATTCCCCTCTTAATTGTTTTGGGTTGGAAATCATGAAATTACTTCTACCGCTCTGGGTAAAGCGGAACGGCGTGTCAGACTTTTATTGACAAAAACATACCGTGTATCTCTGTTTCCTGAGTCAGGGACTACAGTATCTTTTTCCGACAGCCTGGTAGACACCTTCACTGCACAATATTTCTAGTTGATACTTTTTTCTATTAAGGACGGATTGGTACAAAAGTACCGAGAATTAAAGGGTTTCCCGGTGACTTAAGGTTTTTCTGGTTTTCTACTAGGATACGTTGGTTGTGATTTCTGTTGACTATCTGGCATTGAAGATATTTTAAACAATCAGGTACGTTGTACTCTTAACCGGTCTGCGTGTATGACCAATTGCTCTCTGTCTCAATCTGTCAAAAATAACGCTAATTCCACTACATTTTTACAATTGCCCAGATGTGGCCCAGATGGGACCGTGCCTAGATTATGAACATTTTTAATTGGGAAATTCTTTATATGATTGTATAGACTTTCATTAAAGTTAAATGATAATGAGGATCGTGAGATATTGCGTTCCAAAGTTTGTACCTATCCCCATTAACTTAATCAAATTTTATTCCGTGGTGCTTGGCAATCTGGGCTTCTCCCAGTTGCAATAATGTCCCTTTGTGCCGATTGGCCTAGTTCTGTTCTGTCTCCTGCTTATTATGGAGGGAACTGGAAAAAATATATTTTTCTTACTCCTCCGCTATTCTTTTCTGATTAATTTCGTTGCGGGACCCAAGACAGTTGAATCGTTTCTCCGGGACTCGTCGAGCTTCATTGCTCGGCGTTTTTCTGGCGGTCTCCGCTGTTGATTCTGGCTTTCAGGAGTTGCAGTGGGTTGGGAACAGAGTGGCGGGTTTTGTACCACAAAAAAAAACCCCTTGGGAGAAATGCGTGCCCTTATATTTGTATGACATATTTTGAACTCGCAAACTACTAATAAACTGCCATAATCTGTAACTACTCGTCTCTTTCCTGGTGACTACAACTTAACCATAAAGATAAGCCTGGTGGGATTTCTTAACGACGACTAAAACACAAACTTCCATACAGGCGTTTATCCTCTTAAGGGATGTATTTAAAAATAACTTCCTTCGACTTTTTTACAAAAGGATCACTTGTGCATCATCTGTCAATGAATTAGTTTAAGTTAATTTTTAGTTAGATAAATTTTATATCTGGCTTTGGACTGGATTATAATGATGTTCTTTAACGGACGATAGAGGTAAACTAACAGTAATTTTCACATAAAATAAGATATCTCGAACCATGAGCCATAATTTATCACATCACATAATATAATAGAGAGAATCAGAGGAAGAGACATATTTCTTGGTTTTCGAGGGTACTAAAGCCGATAGTGAAGTTCGAGATAGTGACGACGAATATTTTATTTTTTGCAGCCACCATCTTCGATTTACTTTTTGAACTTCGTTTATGAATTCCCGAGACACTACGCATTTTTTGAAGTGATACTTCTTATGAGAGGGTATACCGCTCCCTTACGAAACACGTTAAAGCGCTAGTCAGTCTGACTTCCCTTTTTCTCGAACATACCGCTGCCATGCCTATCTAACTCTAAGACTGTAAAAATTTAAATATTAAATAGTTTAATTTAGATTAATTACGTTACGTTATCACGTTTGTCCGGCGTCCTTAAGTGCACATTTTTTAAATATTTCAATCGGTTCTCTTGCGTTGCCTATAGATTTTTGAACCTTCGAAATTCTAGCCAGAAACCTCAAACCTGCAATAAGTATCGTAGTTCTAAACATTAAATCGTTTAGCCAATCTAACGGTTCAGCAACTCTACCAATAGGGATTAAGGTCGTGATTATAAGTGGTACATATCAGAACTTCGACCATTCAACAGCTTTACGGTCTGAACTAACATTAATGTCATTGAAGTCTACTTATGGGGGTCATAAATCTATTATGAACTTTTAGTTTGTTGTTGTTTTAAAGACATGTTGCGCCCGACCTCAAACAAGTTGGGATAAGGGCAATGATGATGTTTCTTTCATGCGTGGTTTAGAACTTTTACAAACAGATTTTATTTATTTCTCGGACCATTTTTTTTTAATAATTATAAACGTGTGCTAGTAAACCGCGCTAGTTTATTAAGCCTATTCACTTAAAAAACTTAGTGAATAGGAAGGATGACGGCAGTTGAGCGAAGTGATGCAATGTCAAACCCAACAAAACGACCAACGATGCTGCGCCAGAGGGAGATTGATCTGGAGACTCTCCACGACCAAACTCGCGACACAACAACATTTGGTGCATCTTACCCGGCACACATCGCAACACAACTGCTCAGACCCGCCCTCAGTACGGTTTCACCAGACATCATGCCACGACATGAACACGACGAATCGCTTGGCGGTAAAACTTTGTCTGGTGGGTGGTAACTTCTACCGGCAGCCAAAGTTTTAGCAGTTTGTTACATTTATATAACAAATTTAACAACCTGTAAAGATATAGGGCGGGTTGTTTCACGTTCACTTAACGCATGCGTAAAAGTTAAAAATGGTGCTAACCATCGTCAAGTCAAAAAATGAGTTGTTTCACAATACGTAAACGTTAACGCACGCAAAAAAAGATACGATTACGATAACTGACGGGTTGTTTCACGTTCACTTAACGCATGCGTAAAAGTTAAAAATGGTGCTAACCATCGTCAAGTCAAAAAATGAGTTGTTTCACAATACGTAAACGTCAACGCACGCAAAAAAATACGATTACTTTAACCGATGCTCTGAGCACTGGTTAACGTAACACTCCCTTTTGTATTCGCGAGTTTGGTCTCTAATTGACGATAGTAGGTAGTTCATCTGATGATGATACAAGTACCGTAAAAAGAAAAAGAAAGGTGTTTAGCAGCCCAAGTTCTGTTTTTTTTTTTATATTACTGTTGTTGTCTGTTTCTTTACAGAACAACACATCTTTATATTTTTCAAGCGAAGATTGAAAGCGATCTTTCTCATTTTTTGTGAAGTTAGTGAAATGAAATCGTTTAAGGATCACTGATCACTTTTACACGTCATGTTTTATTTTTTTTCCGTTCTCTGAAAAAAAAAATGTTTACATTATAGAATATACGTGTTTTGTTAGATTGCAATGTATAACATATACCTACTTATTAAGGCCTTAAACATAGTAACTATGTTTAAGTGTAGGTATGTAGTAGTACGAGTGAGTGTAGTAATTTACTTACTTTAGTGTGTATGGTGGGGGTTATATAAATAATAAATAAATATATACGGACAAATCACACAGATTGAGCTAGTCCCAAAGTAAGTTTGAGACTTGTGTTATGGGATACTAACTCAACGATACTATATTTATAATAGATACATATATAGATAAACATCCAAGGCCCAGGCCAATCAGGAAATGATCGTTTTCCATCATGACCTGGCCGGGGTTCGAACCCGGGGACTCCACGTCGCAAGCAGGCGTGTTGACCGCTGCGCCACGGAGGACGACAATGTTTATGTTTGGTTACTATGTATTATACCTTAGCCGGCTATTAATATTGTAACATATAATTGTTTTTGTCCCAAATATATAAAATAAAAATAAAATGTATCCATTTTTCGTCAAAGTATAGCTTTTCTATAGGTACACAGTTTTCTAGTATAAACGGACTTAATTTATAAAATGGCACGAAGTTATTTCCCACAACAATAAACAATAATACCAAGAAAGTTAGATAAACTACAGCACATGACAGTCGCCTAGATAAAATTTGCTGGGGCGATGTATGTGGCCGGGTAGGTACATCGTTGCAACGCAATGTATTCGTTCGCAGACGCTGCAGCAACGGGGCGCTGTCGGTAAAGTGGCGCGCTTCAAAGGACTTGTCGCGACAATATTCGCTGGAGTAGTCACACCTACGTCACTTCAGTGTCGTCCAGACTTTGAAGTAGGACTGACGTTCTTTTTGCATATTTTTTACATTGTTTTTGTTTTATTTGTTGTGTAAACATGTAATAAATAATAATTTATTGACATATAATGCAAGCCACTGCTTCCTCCATCGTCTCGGCCGCACAACTAACAACGAATATTCGCCGTAGGCCGATTTCTGAATCTTCGCCCGCCTATGAGAAGAACATCGTGTATGTCTGACAAGGACAACAGATATTTTGCGCGCCAACGCGACACGAATCGTCGCCTGCTAATGTAGCCCCGGCATTTAACGAACGTTATACATCATCAAAGTTACGTTAACGGACGTAACTTTTTGACGTACGTATGTTACGATAACCAACCGTTTGAAACAACCCGCCCATAGAGTGTAACCTTAAATAAATATTGTTCCCCAACTAAATATCCACAAATCTTCAGTTACATATAAAATATCATAAAATCATCAGCTTAGTAAGTTATAAATCAAATTAAATCAAAATCGTTTATTTCAACTTAACCATCACTTGGTACTTTTGAATAGTCAGTGTTGGTCAGTTCAAGAAAAGTGAAGCTAAATTGCACGTTCCAAAGCGTAGATCTCTATGGAGAAGAACGTTCAAGAAACTCCATGGACACTTACTACACAAACGGTATGTCCTTCGAACTACTCGCGAACTTGGCAGAAAAAAAAATATGGATTGGTGAATCGGTCCTCCAGACTGCTGGGTTCTGTTTGAGACGCGCGTGGAATAGAACGCGCCGTCGATTGGAATTCACTTATTTCAAGAAATGTGGACGAACATAACTGACAGTAGCATCCAGAAAACAAACCCTCTGGATAGCTTCTATCCTTTCCGCTTTAACATCACGCTGCGACGAATAGGAGCTGAGCATAACTTATTCTACGCGAACGAAGTCGCTGGCGGCCGCTAGTGTTATATATACTTACATAATGAATGACAATTGACTTTTTAGTCAATGGAAGTTTTTTGTTTTAGTATAAAAAATATTCACAAAATCGCTTGAATAGGTGCCTGTGTCGTATGTCCAGCAGTGGACGTCTTCGTAACAAAACCATAAAGTTTATGTAGAATTATTGAAACCGGCGTCCAGCGCATGTCTAGTGCATTATTACCAAGGATTATTTATTTCATGCCAATTTTTTAAGCAACTTTTTTTTTGTTGTGAACTTAGTGTTCTATTTTTAGTACCATTTTATTATTTTATCCTTCTGATAACAACTTGTAATAAACGATGTACTATTAAATGTGACAGCCTAATCGCCACTCTGTAGATGGCAGAGCCTATTAAAATTGATGGACCATAAAACGCTTTTTTTAAGATTTTGTAAAGATTACATGGCAGTAGCATCTGGCTAAACTTCGTTGACATCTAATAAGCATTTCTAGTTTAATTTTTTGCCATAAAATAACAATCAGTATCTCCCATAGATATGGATGAAGCTTAAATAAATAAATGTGACGTCCATAACGTATATTTTTAATATTAAAAAAATGTAAGCTCATGAAATCCATGGATGTTTTTGATGTACGGGCGACAGTAGGTCAAGCTACCTGAAAATGCCAAATATTCCCAATCAACATTGAGCTTTAATGCTTTAAAGATAAAGTTGACAACCTACTAAAGAAATCTGTCAGATTGTGGTAGCTTGATGTGCTGTCGTCTGTACAATAAAATATGTACCTTCTATATAATCTATACTAATTTAAAAAGCTGAAGAATTTGTTTGTTTGTTTGCTGCTAGTAAATAATATTGACGCTGCGCGTTTGTGCTCTCTCATAATCAAAGCCTTTTTTTGGATGGGAAAATATCAAATGATCTCTATCGGTTTGGGCGGAGCGGAAGGGCGTGTCAGAATTTTACTAAATAAAACCTACCTTTGATCTTTAATTTGCCTGTGCCACGGTATATCCTTCGAACTACTCGCGAATCTGGCAGAAAAAAAAATATGGATCGGTGAATCGGTCCTCCAGACTGCTGGGTTCTGTTTGAGACGCGCGTGGAATAGAACGCGCCGTCGATTGGAATTCACTTATTTCAAGAAATGTGGACGAACATAACTGACAGTAGCATCCAGAAAACAAACCCTCTGGATAGCTTCTACCCTTTCCGCTTTCATAAACGTTGCCTGTATTACTAAACCCATGTGCGTCTTTCGAGCACGTACGTAAGCAATCGTGGTCCGAAAGGTCAGGAATATATTACCAGTTCACTTATCCTTGTTTTAGGGTTTCGATCAAGAAGAAGGGTGAAAGTAAGGCCCTATTATTTGTAAAAGGGTCTACTTGTCAAAATTTTATTGCAAGTTAAACAAATATCCACTTTATTTTAATGGTAATTAAGTTAATTTCAGAGTAATTAGGACTATATGTAGGGTAGATTGAACATTATTGTCCAGGAAGTAAAGATTTTTAGTGAATGTGTCGTCACGTTATTTGTCTATCTCTTTGGTCTAGTGATCGTAAACGCTACTGCCAAATACGAGGTCCTGAGTTTAATTCTCAGGTCGAGTAAAGGTCCTGTCTCCAGAACTTTCTCAGTAGCAGCCGGACGTCTGGATTTGTACCCAATTGAAAACAATAGACACATCCCCTTATTACATGGCACAATTTTTTTATATAAGAACTGTGGAATTTCTCTCCGTCTTTTATTCTAAACTAGCGGCCGCCAGCGAATTCGTTCGCATGGAGTTAGTTATGCTCCGCTCCTATTAGTCGCAGCGTGATGTTATATAGCCTCAAGCCTTCCTGGATTAATAGGCTATCCAACACAAAAAGACTTTTTGAAATCAGACCAGTGCTTTCGGAGATTAGCGCGTTCAAACAAACATTTCAGCTTTATACAACGTGTAACATAAAGGGTATATAGATAACAAAGGCATGGCATCTTAACATGATATCAAACGATATTGGAAGGGTTTTTTAATCCTATCTCCTTATGTTAGGCAGTTATGAGGAAAAACACCGCCTGTGATAGGCTACTATCATACTAGACGCACAGAGATATTGAAGACATTTATCGGATTTTCGCAAGTAACGTGACGGGTAACGAGTAGTTATTAACGTATGTAGTGTGCTGCCACGTTTGTTATGATTGGTTTCAAGAAACACACGAAACCGAATATTTGGTACCAATTTTTTGAGTATTTTATTTTGAGTTGAAACCCTTCAAATATCGTTTGATATCATCTAAAGATGCCATGCCCTTGGTATGTATATTCCCTTTTTGTTACACGTTGTATATTAGTATAGGTTGCATCCGTGCAATTAATTTCTGATGTTTCAAAAATGTTTTCAGCATCATCATCATTTCAGCAGAAAAAATTACACACAACAATTTGAGTGTCTTCAAGGATAGAGTGAAGAGGCTCTTAATAAACTAGCGCGTTTTAGCATCAACGATCGCATCACTGCTTACCATCAGGCGGGATTGCGGTCAGGCGCTAATTTATAACTAATAAAAAAAAAAAGAAAGACGTTCACTGCTGGACATAGGGCTCCCGCATCCAGCAGTTTTCCATGGCCTCCACCAAGTCCGCGAGGTCCACCTTGTCTACGGCCTACCCACGCTGCGTCTTCCAGTGCGTGGTTGCCACTCGAAAACCCGTGGGCCCCAGCGGGAATCGGTCCTACGGGCAACGTGCCCGGCCCACATGTTGTTTTATCCATACTAATATTGTAAATGCGAAAGTAACTTTGTCTGTCTGTCTGTCTGTCTGTTACGCTTTCCCGCTTAAACCTCTCAACCGATTTTGGAGAAATTTGGCACAGACCTTAAGAAAGGACATAGGCTACTTTTTATCCCGTAAAATTTGATGTTCTCGAGGGAAATCTAAAAATAACGCGAATAACCGCGAATATCGCGAATAATCGCGATATAACTGAATTCCACGCGGGCGAAGCCGCGGGCGGAAAGCTAGTGTAAAATAAAATTTTATTTTTAATCATAACTGACTACATATGGGTGACCTCTGCCTGATCCTTTGGGAAATACAGGTGTGATGTTATGTTCTGTTGTAGTCCATCTGACTGCCTGCCAGAGTGGTATGTAAAAAAGTTACCCAGCTATATTTTTCCCTGAGCAACTATGACCTCTATTACAAGTACCATAAAGAAAGCATATAATAAAAATATCTACCAAAAGTGTATGTGATACAGATATGATACGATTAAGACGGTAATGTAATGCTCTGACCTGGCCGGTTTTGCTTTGTTTTTCATTCGAGCAGAGGGACAAAAATAAATTCTCTGAAAGTTTTTTTTTTCTTATCTCATTAGATAAAGAAGTGTTGGAACAACATTAGTCAGTCGAATATGTTTTGTTTTTGTGCTTAGGTTTCAAGGAAAATTATTTAGAAATGCTTTTATGGATGATGGAAGTTCATTTTGAGATATTTTTCTTATCCAGTTTCTTTCTTTTTATACAAAGAGAAAGAAAATTTTCTCTTTGATTTCCTTTTCCCGTTTAGGAATAGTTTTGTTTTAAATCTAGCTGTTATGTTTCTTGCCGCAAGTGTAATGATGTTTTAATCCAGAATGCATTTTAAAGCTTAAACAACTATCACAATAAGCTATGAGCAAATAGATGGACTTAGCCCTTCGCATAACCTGTACGTGGATTCTTCCCGAGAGACTTAATGGCTTTTTAATCGTTTCTGTAATTACGGCATTTCTTTAGCTAATAAACCAATGTGATCAAATGAAAGGTTATGTTCATAAAAATATCAATTGGTATCGTGACAGTAATTCGTAGTCGTAGTGAATTATTTCGAGTACTACCTACAAATAATTATCAAAAACAATACTTTCCACCCCTCACTGAATACAAATAAAAGAGTTCCTTTTTCTAAAGTCAGACCTCTTGGAATGAAGAACTACTTCAAATAAGAATAGATAACGAATCTTAAATGTGCAAATGGAGTCGAGATGAAACGGAGAAACGAAACGGCGTAGTTGTCTTTTGTTGACACTCAAAGGACGGTGTATTTTTAAAGTATTTTCTAGAACAGCTCAAAAGAATAGTGATGTAACTGGTTTTCCTACGAGTTGAGGCGAAGTATTTTCTTACATTTCTTTCTTTTTTTTTTTTTTTGACCTCAATAATTTCTCTTAAGATATCGGCCATATTGGGCCCTAAGTTTGAGATGTGGTGTTGGAGACGAATGTTGACAATTTTGTAGACTGCCAACAGCACCAGTTCTCGATGGGTTGGCATTCGCATTTGGCCATCCCAGCTTCGAGTAAAAATCCTCTTATCGACCATAATGTCAAAAACGCTTTCTCTCGTATTACCTACACATAACCACCACGTCACATAGTGCACAGGGACGATGAAAGTTTAGAGAAACTAATAACCGATTCAGGTAAAGGAATCATCGTCTTCTAATTTTTATACGGTTCTAAGGAATATGTTCGAAAGAACCGTTAGAGGTGGATCATCCGCTCCAGGTGCAACTGCGAAGCTGACCATGTTCAAAAGGCATGAGGGAGCGACTACACAGAGAAGACGCATAAATAAAAATGGCGGACCAACGAAAAGTATTACCCTTGTCGGGCAAGTCCCTTTCATATGTTTATACTAATGTGACGTATCTCGACCAATCCTTTAGCTGTTTTCTTTAGTTGTGTTCTGTGCTTTAGCTGTTAGAAGTAAAAAAGTTTAAGACACCGATGATAATGATGACGTAATGTAAGAGTAAAAGGTCTAACAAGAATAAATAAAAATAATATTTGGATACCGTAATGGCAAAATCAAAAGTTAGGTCATATAATTGAACTTGGTCTTACAAACCAGTTAATGCCTAGTAGTAAGTTTGCTCCTCTCCTCTTCCGAGATCAATTCTGCATAAAAGGTCCACAGTTTGCGTTTTTACCTGAAACAAAATAAAATAACGTTAAGGGAGGTTTGCTGATTATATAAACAACAATATTTCTTGAAAGAAATACCTATAAGGAATACGTATGATCGTAGCAGGAGGCATTCTTTATTTTCTACCTGCTCCCAAGGGAAGTAAGCGTGAGTTTATGTATGTGTCTTGTCTACAAAAGTAGTACAGTGTGAATTTATGAGACCATAATATAGGACGAAAAATGGGAAAAGGAGTTTTTGCGGTTTTGACCTTGACGTCATTCATCAAAACGCAACCTTTGAACTTATGGGTGTAAGCAACATTTAGTAAGTGGTAAGTAAATAGCAAACTTAAGCTGATATTTTCTCAAAATGATAACTTACCATATTTTATAAATTTTTGACAGTTATTTCATACGAAAAACTGCCAAACATCAATTTCATTCCATGTCTAAAAGATATATATTATTATATTTTAGTTTTCCAATTTTAAAATCAAAAATAATCTGATTTCTTATACTATAGTAATACATTCTTTTATAATAATTAATCAAATTCCAATCACAAAAGTGGCCACAAAACAAAGGCGAACTTCATCGCAAAATCTTTCAAGTAACAATAGCAAGGTCCATTGTGCGACAAGAAAAGATTCTTTAATATCATAACCGAAGTTATAGACCGTCACAAAATGCAAAGTTATCAGGCTTCACAGTATAGAACAGAAGGTCCGCTAAATATAAATGTAAAAGCATGCACACACCCAGCGCATGATTCACACATAGCAGTTTTATTTATTAGGTCATCGGAAAACCTCATATTATAGACGCCAATGCATTCCACTAGTTTCTATGATAAATCTTGGTAATAAATATATAATTGATAAGGCTTGCCCGTGTCCGTAAGGCGTGCTCAAAGTCTGTCTACTTTTAAAACTATGATAAAAAAACACTTCCTCTCTCTTTAAACAAATTCCCCTTTATTCATAAACGTTGTTTAAAGTTAAGTAGTGATTAGTGATTCGTCACATCAGTGAGACGTCACTTAATTTTAATCATCGTTAATGAATAAAAACCACAGTGTTAAAGGGATTTATTCATAAACGATGGTTAAAATTGGATTAAAAAGGAGGGAGTTCGGTGTCGTCTCCCGACCAGGGCGTCTCCTGCGGCGGCTAGTGGCGTGAGAGCGCTGGGATTCCGCCGCCTCCTCCTTTGCCAGCATCACTGCTTCGCAGAAGGAGGTGACGGCCGGCTATGCGCTCGCGCTCCGGACCATGGCGTGGACCCGGGTTGGACGCGGGAGATCGCCGCCGATCGCCGCTACGAAGACACGGCGGTGCTCGTGTACCTACATAATAAAGAGTATTCTATTCTATTCTACTTAGCACTTTGTTCCTGTAAAGGCCGCAGGAACCATTGAATGGGAGAAGCACAGGATCGGCCTTAGTTGAGGTGTTTGGGAGTGGTCTATAGGCAGCAGTAGACGTCTTTCCACTAATATACTGGTGATGATGTTAATAAATAAGCATTTCATGTTAACACTGAACTTATTTATAAAGGAATAATTTTTATATTTGTTTAATCGATCTTAAGCAAGTACTTCATACTAATTTAAACCTTATCTTTGTTACGTTAGGGTTCGTTAGTATCTGTGAGTCTTGCCTAAGGACTCAAACTGTCGGTGAGACTCCAAAACCGTGGTGATATTACTTTAATTGACTGACATAATGTGTTAAATGTGACTAACAGCTGATTTTTCCATCACGAGATAACTTTTTCGGAAGGAATAATATTGAATATTGACAGTTTTCTCATACAAGAACTGTCAGAAGTCAATTTTAGCGAATTAAAATTTTCGGTCCATTCGGACCGGAATTTCGGATCAAGTTTTTTGTAAGATGAATGTACTTCCACAGATCTCAGTCCTTTCATGCAATTATCCGATACAGTGACAGTCACTAGCCAATTTACACTTGGATTAAAGTGACCTCTTATCGTGACTTTTTATTGTTTTTATTTTTGTATCGATTATTTCACTAAGTTTTTTGCTCAACTACTATTACTATAATACTTGTAATACAATAACTAGATTAGTTGCTGCACCGTGTAATGTAGGTACATGCTCACACTTATTTGCATTCATTCCTGCAGGTCAGGATGAGCATTCTCTTACTGTAAGGCGCTGTTCTGATTCGCTTCCACGAAACCAGAACTCGTTAATCATCCACAATCAGAGCACAGGCACAGCCCTCAACTTTAATGCTAAGTTTCCACGACTTAGTTACTCTCATCGTTGATAATTGTAACCACGCTGGATGATAATACTTTTTCTTCTGAACACAATTATTTTTAATACAATATAACTTACAATTTTATTGCATTAGCAATATTTATTATATTGTGTTCATGTTATCATATTTATCATATTATTAAAATTTAGAGGAAAGGTATACCTATGCTTCTATTATTTTTTTTTTTTTTTGTCAAAAACTTATCACGTTTGTCTAATAGTCAGCTGAACATCACGGTAATAAATATAGTTTAAAAGAATTAAAAAAACATGCTTTTAAAGAATATCAAACTAAAAAGGTAAAAATAATTTTAAAATTTAATTTATGACAATCCATACAAATATTACAAATGCGAAGGTAACTCTGTCTGTCTGTCTGTCTGTTACGCTTTCCCGCTTAAACCTCTCAACCGATTTTGATGAAATTTGGCACAGACAATCTTTAGACTCTGAGAAAGAACATAGGCTACCTTTAATCACAGAAAAAATTGTTATTCCCGAGGGAAATCTAAAAAGCGCGATATAACCGAACTCCACGCGGGCGAAGCCGCGGGCGGAAAGTTAACAATAGCGTGAGGTGCTTTGTGCCATAATTTTTGTATATTAAGCACCACACGTGTAAAATAATTTTAGTTTAACATTCTTTAAAAGCATTTTTTTTTTAATTTTTTAAACTATATTTATTTTCAACTTTTTAGTTCGATATTCTTTTTTAAAATAATATACGGATAACACGAACGCTTAAGTGGTGGTCATTTGTTTTTACCAAACTTTTCTTAATCTCCGACAGACAGAATAGCAAGTGCTAAAATTAGTAATAATGCATTACCCAAGTAACTAAATCTAAAACTAAATCTAAACTAAATACTTTGCTATCACAAATGAATACCGCTCGACCAACGGACGTATTGAAAACGGTGGGACATTTTACAGTAATGAGCCGCTCACTCGTAGTACAAAGAATTACAGACGGACAAACAAGCAAGCAAGCAACAACAAGTGAAGCTAATAAAAAGCATTTAAAAATGGGTTATTTTTCGCGATTTTGAAGTATCGTATTTCTTTAATTAATTAAGTTTCGGAAAAAATCAAATGATAGAGGTATGTATAATCACAGTGTAAAATTGTAGAAAAAAAAATTGTTCTAAAAGCATTATCCACGAAGAAAACAGCGGAATACGGTTGTATAGGGAAAGCACCACTAGAGTTCCCTCTTAAGTGTAAGTAACTCTTAAAGGTTGTCGCTTACAATTTCAAAGACTTCACTCAAAAACTATAGACTCGGGTTGTGATAAATAAACAAATGAACTGTTTGCTTAAAGATCAGCTTTCTTTAGCCTTTTTTGACTCAAATCTGTTTGGTTTCTACCTTCTGTACACTATCTAGTTGGTGTCAGCTTAACAGGTGACCCAGTGAGCGTGTGAAATCGTTAAACCGCCCTAGATATCACATAAGGCACTCAAAATGGACAATTCAGCTACCGACCTCACAAATCCTTAAATCACTGGGGATATGGAGGAGTGCAAGTTTGTATTTACTTTGTTGTTGTAATAATTTAGTTAGGTTAGAGTATAGTGTACTGTTCTAGATAATAGACCAGTGGTGGCTTAGTTGAAGGTCGTAGGTTCGAACCCTATCAGACACTTTACTTTTACTTTGTGCAAATTATTTTATCACCACCGCTCTTAAAACGGTGAAGGAAAACATGTCATAAAGGCAAAACTTCGAAGGTATTTGACATCTACCAACCCGCACTGGACCCACGTGGTAGATTACGGCCCATCCCTCTCATCGAGAGGACGTCTGTGTCCTAGGAATGGGAATATTATAGGATGATTAATGTATAGTAAGCTGTTCTTATAACTTTTTGAGTGAGAAAATTCAAACAGTTGTATGATTGATTTATTAGCAGTGATGCAATCGTTGATGGTAAAGCGCACTAGTTTATTAAGAGCCTATTCACTCTAGCCTTAAAGACACTCAAATTGTAGTCCGACGGAAACGCCGCCGCCGACAAATTGTTCCAGTCCCTCGATGTACGCGGTATAAAGGAGGAAGTGAAACGCTTCGTCCGGATCGTAGTGGTGTAACAACGTAAGGGTGGAAACTCGCCGTACGACAGGTCGTCCGATGATGGAACGGAGACGGGGGAATTAAATCATGAAATTCCCTCGCACCCTCACAAAAATGCATCCTATAGAACACCGAAAGGCTGGCTATTCTACGCCTGTGGTCTAGGCTTTGGTGACCGTCTCGAGTTAGATCAGGGTCACCAATCAGCCTCTTCGCCCGCCTCTCCACTGAATCCAAAGTGGCCAGGTGATACTTAGTGATGGATTTCAATGGTTAAATTAAAATCTTTCTGGCTATTCCGAAGGTCTAGTGGTAGCAAACACTACTGCAGAGTATACGGTTCTGGATTTCATATCCATTTGGTTAGGCAAAGTGTTATTTTGTTATTTCTTCAAGAAATTGGCAGTAACAGTCCAGAGTTTGAATTTGTGCCCGAAAATAGTCTCGTCCGTATTATATGGGACTTAAGCATACCTGGCTGTGGGTGTACTGTAGATATATATCTACAGTACACCCACAGCCAGGTATGCTTAAGTACATATATTTTATTTCTTTCCATATGGAAAGAAATAAAATATATGTAGGGGAAAACCGTCAGAAAGGCGTGACTAGAGGTTCCGGATAGTTGAGTTGTCTTCTCATCCGCATGAGCATCCATCGTGGGGGGTATTTCGAGAAAACGTTGAACAATAACTATAGTGTGATATTCGATTCTTATTATTTTAACTGTACAGACACTTAGATCACTTCAATACTAAGGATTTACTCCTGGATTACAATGATAATCTCAGATTAAAACAGAAAAGAGCCAATAGCTTAGAGTGCGTGCTTTTCCGTCGGCAGCTGTCAATGATATGACACTCGCTACCCCTTCAAATCACGCCTACTACTCTATTCGGGGTTACCCGCTCATAATAAAAATCATAATTTATCCGAATACCGACCGTCCAATTGACTTCAAAAAATACTATAGTAATATTTACGGTCAATTGATACTGATACGATAAAATAGATCACAATATCCAAAATTAACCAGTCACGCGCCGTCATATATATTTTTTAACACAGCCTAAAAGATACACAATAAACCAGACAAACATAAGTTTAGCAGCAAATACACAAAACACCGCTTAGCCCTACCCAGATTACAAGCCTATGTCATGTTCTGTGATGTTGATTCTTTCCTTTTTCCGAGATTCATGTCATAAAAATGTAATGTTCATAGTAATGTTTTCCCTTCCTCCATCTAAAATGTTATTTCGAAATAATATCTTCATCACATTCTGAAGTACTTGACGTGACGCAGACCATCTAAATATTTTTTGGTAATATGGACAAGACTACACTAATATTTTATCTTCTGTACTTTACATCATCATCATCATCATCTCAGCTTTAATCCCAGTCGCATCCGAAGCTTTTCAGCTTTAGAGTCTGGGGTCCTCTTTCCCGCTCTAACTGCTGATTTTAGGCTAAGCTTTCGATATTTTCCGTGAAGCGACTGCCGTCTGACCTCCACAACCCGAAGGCGATATCGAAGCATTACAGTTAGATCAATATTGTTGGACTTTTGCGGGCTCCAACAACCCGTTACGACTGCCATTAGATGTTGGTATAGCAACCGGGACCAACGGCTTAACGTGCTTTCCGAGGCACGACCAGACCAGCGCAAATATTCATATTCAGGCATACAAATATTTGCACTGCGCGGGGATCAAACCCGCGGCTGCGTTTGCTACCGCTACGCCACGGAGGCTGTTTATCTTCTGTACTTTTAGTAATGGAATATAAAGAAAAATATGCACTTAATTCTTTTAATTGTGTATGTATAAAATACCGAATGGATAAAACGTGGATTCAACAATATCATCCTATAGCCACTGCTGGATATAGACCTCTTTCGACCTATTTCACGCTATTTAACTCGATTCTCCGCAATTCTCATCCAGCTACTATCAGACATCCTGCGAAGATCTTTGCTCTACCTAGCTTGAGCGCATCAGTCATACCTTTGCCAATTACGCGGTTTCTACTCAAGAACACGCTACTGCAACGGTCATCGGTTCGACTGCTAATATGGCCGGCTTATTGCCAACTCTGCTGGAAACTTAATGATTCATCATACGGAAGAGCGCTGATGTCTGAGACACAGATATTTCTTTATCTAGTTCAGACACGGATGCCTTCAGTAAAAAATAAGAAAATTTGAATGTGTCCTATATATCCGTTCAAATGTAAAATATATTCTGTGTTATTATTATTTCAGTTTGCTTATTTTGTGAGCTATGTCGTGTGTATTTTTAAATAGCAAAAATATCATTATTACCTACTATGAAGGTTGATTTAAAAATGGAGGTAGGTAGAAGAAAAAGAAAAAAAAGGGCTATTGTGTAATTACTGTGGAGATTAATAAAAGTGTTTAAATATTAAAGATAAGTCTTTCCTTTGCTGGAATTTCGGAGGTTTTTTATAGTCGATAACTTTGGTTCTTTGTCGAATCACCCCATTGCGGACGTAATTAATTATTTATTAAATAAAATGTGGTTTCTAATATTAAATATTAATGTATAGACTATTCTTCAAAATTAAAAAGAATAAATACATTATCCTTTACTAGCCAGCTTGCAGACAGCTTTTCAATAACGTGAAAGCATAAATTTCAAGCTATCGGCAATTTAACTCCACATTTCGTGTGCACACGAAATTCTCGGCGGCTCCAGCGAGCGCTCAGGTGACTTTCAATTGCATTTATCGAAGTCAGTAAGGTAGGAACAAAATGGCCCAAGTTTTGAGTGAAGTCAATACACTATGCAGTCGTATTCAAAAATGTTCGTAAACGAACTTTAAAGCGATGCCAAATTGAACTTTGTTTCGATAATCGTATCGCCTGCTTTCCTTTGTATGTTTGGTGTAAGCGTTCATTAGCGTTATTGTTTCTGTTTTCTGGTGATTAAACTTGGGAGCATTTGGATGTTCATTTACGAACACATCAAGAAGAGAGTGATTTGGAACTGTTAATTGTTTGTGTACTGTGTTCATTGTACTTGATGTGTTTTCATTTTCTAGAGGCAAAACCTACAGATTGCAACAATGAATACACTATTACTTTATAATGATTGCATTGCAAACTTAAGTGTTAACGCGTCATCGCAAAGCACTAGGAAATGACGAAGGGCGGGCATTTTGGGGGACTGTCTTATGTAATATTGACGTTCAATAACTGCTGATTTAGTTGGAATAAATGACTTTTGATTCATCCGCAGACAATAACAATACAATTTATTCATTACAACAAATGTAACGAAGTTTTGCGAAATAAACAATTAAAAGCTAAATTATTTAAAAAGAATAAACTGAAATAACATTCATTTAATAAGATAGATTTTATTTTGGATATGTTTATATAGAATTAGGTAAATATTTCATACCAGATGTAGTCGAAGTCGTTTTAACACCTGTATTATTACAGTCGGGTAAAGAACCTGACCTTGATAATACAGGTGTTACAGTAATGCAGTACATATTAGAAAGATGTGATCAAATTAAAGTTGTGTATAGGTGGTACCCGTCCCCCAATACGGCTGGTCACCGCGGGGGCGAAAGACTACAACCCTCTAAAATCAAAAACAAAACAAAACTATCTCTACATTGCTACCTTCAACGTAAGATCAATATCAAATGAATCGAGAATACTGGAATTAGAACACGCTACATCATCAATAAAATGGGACATTATAGGCATCAGTGAAACAAGAAGACAAGGTTTTACTATAGAAGATAGAGGCGAATATTACCTCTACAACTGTGGACAAACTAAAGGCAAATACGGAGTAGGATTCTTAGTTAAAAAACAACCGTCACTAGAAGTCCTAGATTTTGTTGGGATAACAGACAGAGTCGCCCTAATCCACATCCAGTTGTTTGGCAAATTATATAGTATCGGTCAAACTTACGCCCCCACTCAAAAAGCAAGTGAAATAGATATAGAAGACTTTTACAACAACCTCAATGTACTGCTGGAAAAAAGCCACTCAAATCTCATACTTCTTGGCAACATGAATGTTAAAATTGGGCATCCTGCAGAAGGAGAAAATAGGGTACTGGGCAGGTATAGATATGGGAATAGAAATAAGAGAGGTGAAAGATTTGTTCAGTTCTGTCTTGAAAATAACTTGAAAATAGCTAACACGCTCTTCCGAAAACCCGATAAACTAAGATGGACTTGGCAATCACCTGATGGATTTACCCGAAATGAAATTGACTTTATTGCCACAAACAAACCGGATATTATTGAAAACTGTAGTGTAATAAACAGAATGCATCACCCCAGTGATCACCGCCTGGTCAGAATAACCATCAATATTAAACACAGAGACTTACTACGAAAAAATTTTTGTACTTCAGCACAGAAACAAATAGATTACAAACTATATACCCAAGAAATTAGTGAATTCCAAGAACCAGACGTGACAACATCAGTGCAAAATTACTACGACATCATAGAAAACGCAATTCTACAGAGCTCTGAACATGCAAACATCAAATCTTCTTCAACAAATTACAAAAACAGAAAGAAAGCTATTATACCATCAGAAATTATTGAACTTAGTCAACAAAGACACTATTTGAAAAACAAGGAACATAAGACAAAAAAGGAAAAAACTGAACTCAGCAACTTATACAGATTAATAAACAAAAAGATTAAGAAAAATACGAAGCAATATAGACTCAATATTATTGAAAATTATCTAAAAAAATCTGGAGCAGTGAAGAGGGCATATAAACATCTAACTAACTCAAAACATGTAATGAACCAACTTCATAATGAGAAAAACTCAATGGTTACGAGCAGAGATGGAATCATGCAAATAGCCACTAACTTTTACCAGCAATTATATGCATCACAAGAAAACACGAACCCTGAAAGATTTGCTCTCCTACCCCGAAATAACGAGGAGGTACCCGAATTTAACAAAAATGAAATTGAATGTTCCATAAAATCACTAAAAACAGAAAAAAGCCCAGCATCTGATGGCATTACAAATGAGATGATTATTGCTGGCTCAAACACCCTGACTGTTCCGTTAACAAAACTATTTAATTTGATTTTAACAACAAAAGAAATACCTAAACAGTGGACATGTTCAGATATTGTTTTACTTTTCAAAAAAGGAGACCCGAAATCAATATCGAACTATAGGCCAATCAGTCTTACATCATGTCTCTACAAAGTCTTTGCAACAACTTTGCTTCGCCGTCTTACTCGTATCTTAGACGAGCACCAGCCAGTAGAGCAAGCTGGTTTTGTAAAGGGCTTTTCGACGACTGATCACATCCACACTTTGAAACTTATAATTGAGAGATACAACGAGTACGACATTCCTCTCTATATATGCTTTATAGACTACAGCAAGGCTTTTGACTCTATATTCCATAGTGCAATCTGGCGAGCTCTAGTAAATCAAGGAGTAAACAAAGAATATATCAATATACTGATGGAAATATACAATAAGAGTAACGCTAGAATTAAAATCAGTAAGTATGGCTCAGCCTTCGAGATTGGAAGAGGAGTGAAGCAGGGTGATCCAATATCTCCAAAGCTATTTATTGCAGTACTGGAAGAAATTTTCAGAGCACTTGACTGGGAACATAGAGGGATAAATATATACGGCCAACGTCTCTCGCACTTGCGATTTGCAGATGACATAGTATTGCTTTCAGAGAACCCAAAAGAAATGGAGTACATGATAGAGTCACTTAGCAAAGAAAGCAGAAAAGTAGGTCTAGAAATTAACCGGGAGAAAACTAAAGTAATGACCAATAGACAAATTATACCGATAAAATCAGAATTAATAGAAATTGAATATGTCGAAGACTACACATACTTGGGACATTTAATATCTTTCAAATCGTGCAATGATAAAGAAGTAGACCGAAGAATCAAAATGACATGGAACAAGTATTGGGCAATGAAAGAGATATTCAAGAGTGGTCTCCCGGTAACACTGAAAACCAAAGCTATGCAGACATGTTTGATACCCTGTCTCACTTACGCTTCTCAAACATGGCCGCTCTCCGCTAAACAGACTCACAAAGTTAAAGTGTGCCAAAATAGCATGGAACGAAGTCTTTTGGGTCTAAAGCTAAGCGACAAAGTCAGAAATCCAGATATCAGAAAGATCACCAAGGTACCAGACATAGCAAAGACTATAATGAGCCAGAAATGGAAATGGGCCGGACATGTCCAAAGATCACCAGGTAACAAATGGTCCAAAATTATCACTAATTGGTACCCTATACACAAAAAAGGCGAAAGGGCAGGCCAGTCAGACGTTGGAGTGATGACATAGTAGCCACGGCTGGAGTTACTTGGAATAGACTGGCAAGAGATAGAGACAAGTGGAGAGAAATGGAGGAGGCTTTCACCGCCAGAGCGGTCCTTAGCACAGAAGAAATACTAACAAACTAGGTTATAATTTAAATAAGTACTAACACAACTAAAGTTATACATAATAATATGTGAAAATCTATCTGTGTAAGGAATTAATAAAGCTATTATTATTATCTCTTTATTTTTCCGTGTCTACATATCGCTTTACATTTTTAAATATTTATATAAAAAACATACAAAAACATTTAAAAATATAAAAAAATAGTGTTCCACCAATGGCGGGAGCAGGGTCCAAGCTACCGGTGGTTAGAGCTCCAGAGACAGGAACCTCCTCACTATGCGGGCCGTATCGAGGAGTACTGTCTTTTGAATCAGGCCTTTGATCCAACTGCCTAACGAGAGCCTCAATAGATGTTGGTCGAGGCTCTTGGCTATCAAGCCATTGGCTGACACGACAATCGGTACAATGACAGCCGAGTTCACATTCCACATGTCAACAATCTCGTGCGCCAAGTCGAGATACTTAATTTGTTTCTCTTTCTCAGCTTTCACGAGATTCCCGTCATGTGGAATGGTAACATCGACAATCATTGCAAGGCGCGCTAATCGGTCTATCACTACTATATCAGGCTTATTTGCAACAATAGTCCTGTCAGTAATGATAGGCCGATCCCAGTACAACGTGACATGGTCATTTTCAAGAACTGGGTCGGGCACATACTTATAATATGGTACCTCAGAATCCACAAGTTTATATTTCAAAGCAAGTTGCTGATGGATAATCCTAGCTACTTGGTTATGCCTGTGCAAATACTCGCTGTTAGCCAGACGAGAGCAACCAGAGATAATATGTCTGATGGACTCACCCGGATGGTGACATGCCCGACACACGTCAATCGTCCCGTCCTTCATAATATATCTCCGGTAGTTATTCGTCAAGATAACTTCGTCCATAATTGCACAGACGAAACCTTCAGTTTCCCCGAAAAGGTCACTGAATCGTAGCCAGGATACGGATGCTAAGAAGTCTACATCGGGCTCATGAAGAGCCCGATAAAATCGCCCGTGAAGTTCCTTGCTTTGCCATATCATCTTGCGGTCATCAGTGGTAAGTATTATAGGCTTGTGCCAGTTCTCTTTTGCCATGGATAGCGGGGTAAGCCCCCTGTCTACTGTGACAACATCATGATGCATACCCACTACGGTTTTGAAAAAATGTTCTCTGAGACTGCATACCTCTCGGTTGTGGAGGGTCTTCGCATTTAAAAAGCCTCGACCCCCGCACTTCCGGGGAATATACAGTCTCATCACCGATGATCGTGGGTGATGCATCCTGTTTGCTGTCAGCAGTGTACGGACCCTTCTATCCAGGGCGTCGAGTTCAGTCTGAGTCCATTTAAGTATGCCGAAAGAGTACATCAAAACCGGCATGACCCACCCGTTGAAGGCGCGCACCTTATTCCCGCCCGAAAGAAGACTTTTTAATACCTTCTTCAGGCGACCAAAGAAGCGCTCCTTCAACGATTGCTTCATGTCAGCATCGTTGATACCTAACGCTTCCGACATACCCAAATATTTATAGCTCTCGAATGAGGAGAGGGATCTTAGGTGTATGGAATCCGGGAGTGTAATTCCTTCGGATTCCATAATCTGCCCCCGCTTTACATGCATGACTGCACATTTGTCCACACCAAATTCCATTTTGATGCCACTACTAAAAGTTTCAGTTACATTCAGTAGCTTCATCAGATGCAATTTATTGGGGGCAAAGAGTTTCAAATCATCCATGTAGAGGAGGTGAGATATGACCTGACCACCTCTCTTCAATCGGTAACCCAGACCTGAATCCTCCAGCAGTGTGCTTAGAGGATTCAGAGCTAAGCAGAACCAAAGTGGGCTCAGACTGTCGCCCTGGAATATTCCCCGCTTAATCCATACAGGTTCATCATTCCCTTGGATCCGTCGACTCCCTGGATAGCGAAGGACTGTCTTCCATTGCCCCATACACGACCTAAGGAAAGTGCGTAGAGTTGCATTAACCTTGTACAACTCCAGCACCCTCATAAGCCATGTATGTGGCACCGAATCGTAGGCCTTCTTATAATCTATCCAGCAAGTTGAGAGGTCCTTGCGGGATCGACGAACCTGTTGGCTGATGGCCATGTCTATGAGGAGTAGCTCCTTAGTACCACGGGACCCGTTCTTACATCCATTTTGAGAGACAGACATGATGGAGTTGCTGTTAAGGTGTTTGTTTATTTTAGCTTTCAAAATGGATGTAAGAACTTTATAGACCGTTGGTAGACAAGTGATCGGTCTATAATTTTTGGGTTCCGCGGTGCTACCTGATTTATGGAGCAGGTGGGTAATTCCAGTTGTTAAGAACTGGGGTAGCGAACCAGACTCTAAGGATGACTGGAATTGAGATGCCAAACAAGTGTGTGAACTACTTAGCCATTTTAACCAAAAGTTATGCAGCCCGTCCGGTCCCGGTGATTTCCAGTTCGGTAACGAACGGACTGCTGCGGCTACGTCTGATGGTGTTATCAAAATGGTATCCATTTCTGGTATGGTTTCACACACTTGTTCGACGTTCTGTATCCAGTTAACCTCAGTGTGACAAACGGATACCGACCATATGCCGCGCCAGAATGCACTTGTGGTGGCATCATCCGGGCGGCACACGTCAGCCTCGTTTTGTTCAGGTCGCTCCCAAGCTCTGTATACCCACCTCTCATCGCTCTGGAACATGCGATTCTGCGTATATCGATCCACTCGCCGCTTATACCGCCGAATACGGCTCGCCCATGCACAAACTTTCTGCTTCAGGAAGTCGATGCGCTCTGTGAGATGATTTATATATTCTCGAGGGCTGATACCAGTTCCCGAGAATGCCTGTCTCACAAAGCGCATCACTCGTGGTCGAGTATTGCCATCCCTGAAGCAGTATAGTTTGCCAATGAGTACCCTGGTCCCATCGATACGACGCTCGATTCTGCGTTGCCAGGCTGGTACGGCTGGTTTAGGTCGAGCAGCTTCCTCACAATTCGGGAACTTGACTTTCGCTAATCGACATGCCGCTACAGCCGCGCAATACAGGATCGAGTGTGTATCAATGAGATCCTCGCTGCTCTCGAAGAAATTCTTGAGCAGCGAGTCCAAAGCACACACCAGCGCCCTATTTTTTTTATGCATAGGTAGCCGTGGTAACCGGGGTCTAAGGTCAGTCGGAGTGGATCTATAGTCGCGGAACGCATCCTCCAGTGCGTTCCTCAGTCGGTCGTTGTACTGGCTACTTACTGTTTCAACCCTATCATCCTCTTCTTCAACACGATTGGACCGCGGCGGAGCAGCATCGATGATTGACGCTTGTGCCGCAGTCTGTGTCAGAGTCGGGGTGATTTGGTTGCTCAGTACCTCTGAGCGCAGCCTATCAAGTGCGATATCGTCCAACCTGCGATTGCGTTGAATGACCCGCACCTGATCCGACAGTCGTTGGGCCGAGACGTTGACAGTTGGTTCCAGTGCCTGAAACATAGACAGCATCCTTTCACGGTACGCAGTGAGGTTAGTTCCCCCCTCTGTAGCCCTGTAATATGCGCGCATGACGTTCTCGTTCATTGTTTGAGTCCATCTCATGCGCTGCACACAACCACCGGCAGCGGGGACCCGGCTCGGTGCCGGATGGCCCCTAAGTCCCAAGCTCTTCGGTGGCCGGCCTCTCCCCTGCCGACGTACAGGTCTTGGCGACGTCGGCGGAGAGAAATACTCGTCGCTCGAGCTCGACGCAACTACCGCGGCCGGTGTCGTCACAGCGCTTACATTGGCGCTGGGGACCGGCGGCGGCGAGGCGGAGCTGGGCGATGAGTCCGGAGGTGGTGAGCGTGCTCTTCGTGCGGCTTGTCTCGTCAACATTTTTTTCGTCCTCGTTTTCCAGTTTTATCGGGGGTGACAGCTGTCATGTCACCTCCGCTTCGGCAGTTTTTTATAAGCATTTAATTTCACATTATTGCACATTTATTTTAAAAAAATGGGTTTATTATTGAGCTATTAATTTTCCTTATTGATTTTCCATGAATGTTGATGAAAATTGCTTGTAAATGTATTTAAAATTAAAATGTAAACAGGAGGACGAAATTGACTAGTCGACTTTAGTGTTGCCATTATTATTATTATTATTATTATTATAGGTGGTACAGCCTTAATTTGATCACCATCAAACTGAAAAACTGAACAACTTTTTTTTTAAGTACGTTGACCCACACTAGGCACTGCTCACCTGCAGCAGTTACACTGGTAAAGCGGACCCCAGACTCCAAAACTGAAAAGGCTCGGATGGGACTGGGATTAACGCTGAGATGATGATGACAGTGGTATCGGAAATCAGAAATACATCTTCTGTAGCAATTTCAACAGTCTAGCCATCACGTTTCATGAGATATACGCTGGTCACAGACAGGCAGACATTCTAAGAAGCAATAGGCTCTAACGTGGATGCTTTTACAAACATTTTTAAAACTCATATACATAAACAGCCAGACCCGGAACAACTACCTGTAGGCCATACAAATATTTGTTCCAGGTATTTATTTTTTAATAATTACAAACTAGCGCTTGACTGCAATCTCGCCTGATGGTAAGCAGTGATGCAATCGTTGATGGTAATGCGCGCTAGTTTATTAATCCCATTCACATAAAAAAGACTTACTGAATAGGAAGGAAGACGGCAGTTGAGCGAGGTGGTGCAATGTTAAACCCAACAACACGACCAACGATGCTGCGCCATAGGGAGATTGATCTGGAGACCCTCCACGACCAAGCTCCCGACATAACAACATTCAACGCATCGTACCCAGCACACATCGCAACACAACTGCTCAGACCCGTCCTCCGTACGGCTTCACCAGACATCATGCCGGAACACGACAAATCGCTTGGCGCCAAGACTTTGTCTGGTGGGTGGTAACTTCTGCCGGCAGCCGATGTTATGGCCTACCACCGATAAAAACTTTATTCATGACACCAACAGCACATATATTGTTTAAAGGCACAATAGACGTCGTATTAATAAGAAAAAAGATAGAAACGAACAACAAAGATTACCAGTAACAATACCGGGCCGTAGCCATGTCTTGACTGCTGGTTTGACATTGACATTTTTGGTATAGTAAATTAAAATAAATATTAGCCAACAGTACAATCAGTCGAGTAATATTTGTTGCTGGGAGACAAGCTTCCTCTCTATGTGAAGACCTCTAACGGCCCGCACTGTAACCCCAGTAGCGTTGCTAGAGGTCGCATGTCTCTGATTTTTTTGTTTTAGTAGCAAGTACTGTATACCAAAGGACATGGTTAAACTGAAGTATGGAAGAAACCCCGCAATGAAAACGCATGTATAAACATAATTCCTAGCAATATACAGTATGTTAAATAACAGAGGGCGTTCCCTTAAACTTGTTAATATATATCATTAATAGATTAAAATAAAAATATCAGCATAGAAAAATAAGCATAAAAAAATCCGAATAAAAAAAATTCTAATTGGAAATAAATTTGAAACCTTCTGTTTTAAATCAAAATAGTAGTCGTCATGTATAAATAAATTGCGACGTTGCCGTCTTTCACGTTCGCGTGTACAGTGTGTTTCTTTTACATGTCAATTTAAAATTTTTATTGAATATTTTCTTATTGGAAAAAAATTTAAAACATTTTGTTTTCGAATGGAAATATTTTTTTTAGCATGTATGTATGCTATACTATTTCGGGTTAACGGGAACGCCCTCTGTTAGTTAACATACTGTATAATGCTGAATAGCTGAAAATTTGTATTTTGTAATGAAAAAGGTTTAGGAACTTTTCAGATCTGCACAATACTGAAAATAATATCACGTAACTTCTACGAAAAGGTATAAAAACTTCAAACTATAACATTGCTATGCAAATTTACCTAGGCGTTTTAAGGTTTCTCCGACAATTTTTATTGATAATTGTGTTTTTTCACTGATGATTTTGCGTTAAGGTACTTGATATAAATATGTACAAAGAGGTAATTGCAAGAAAAGAACTTGATACAACGGATTTACAAAACTCCCTGATCTTGTCATGTCAACCCAAATTAATACATAAAAACAATTTAGAAATATTTTTTTATTGGTTCACGAAAGTTATATGAAATTTTTAAGCACTAAACAATTCATGAATGTTTAACCGAGATGGGGAATCCGTTTAGCCATCTCTTTTAAGGCACAGTAATATCATTCTTCTGCGTGATACTCATTATACAAATAATACTTTTCGAAATCATCCCATCGCCAACTTTCCTTTTGTTACAGCCTTGTCAAAATTAAATGCCTGTGTAAAACATTACACTTGGAAAGATACGATAATTACTTATTGCAATGCGAACAATGCGAACGAAACGCTCAAAAATTAAGTAGGAAGGTACACAAATTATTGAAATTATTTTCCTGCATGATGTTTTAATTAAATATCATTTATGATGGACCCATTTCGCTCAACTTTATGCTCAACTTTCATGTCAACAGATTGAGTGAACGGTTCAAAGGAGACTCGTTACAATTCATAACTAAATTACGTTATATGACAGTACCTGCATCGGTAATTCTCAGAACAATTTACTAAACTAATTAAGTTTTCATCGAATTAAATACATAGGTGCTATATATTATTCAATTTTTTAATACGAAACCCACGTTCCTAAAAAATAATTAGGATTTGGCATGTAAAACTAATAACTAACTTTAATCCTTGTTATGGATTTGTCTAAAGCATTCGACCATGTAGATCATAATATTCTGATACACAAATTAAACAGCAATAACTATAACTTGAAGATTTTACAAAAACTCAATCCACGCTCCTTGAAAAGTTTCTGAGTGAGCTAAGAGATGATTTTGCTTCAAAATGATAGCCCTCCTCATTATGGCCGGTAAATAAGAGCCTACATTGCTGGAACTTACCCAGGACCTACCAAAGTCTCCGGACCTAATCATCTTACGTTGTTAACACCATTACGATCCGGACGAAGCGCTTCGCCTCCTCCTTTATACCGCGTACATTGAGGGACTGGAACAATTTGCCCGCGGCGGTGTTTCCGTCGGACTACAATTTGAGTGTCTTCAAGGCTAGAGTGAATAGGCTCTTAATAAACTAGTGCGCTTTACCATCAACGATTGCGTCACTGCTTACCATCAGGCAGGATTGCGGTCAAGCGCTGGTTTATAATTTATAAAAAAAAAAAAAACTAAATTTTTTCGGCATGAAAAGTTCTCTATGAAAAACGCAACTAAAATTATAGTGAATAGAGCGAAGGTTAACCTTGCTGCAACCAGGCAAGCAAGAGAAATAACCTAAATAAGCTTGAAAACGAATTCTTAAGAAGATACCGAGCATGTATAGGATACAAGGGCAAGGGATTCATTGTGATTTATTTAAATACATTTATATTAAAGTTCACTAGAACTGAAGTTGAAGTATAATTCTAGATATAATTCGGCCGGGACTAGATTAACTGTCATGCAATTCGAATCTTAGTACGACTGTCCTACGTTGAATTCAAAATCACATTACGTTTATTTCAAATAAAATGCCTTCTTTGAACTTGAATAGCTTTTCGTTTTTATTTTTTTATTTTTAGAATATTCACTTTGATAATATTCAAACTTGGCGTCCGTACACTTGATAGGTACTTTTGCCTTTACACCCTCTATATGTTTGGTTTAACAGCTAAATTGCCCCAATGTTTACATGTTCGTGAAATGGGCGTTCACAATGTCAATTAATTTTCATTTAGTACCCTTTTATCTTAATAAACGTCCACAACACCTGCGAAACGACTTGGAAAAGTTATAAGTACATCAATATAAAAGCGTTTCCTTAGACAATATTTCTCATAATATACACGCATACGTAGGTACCTATGTATTAACGTGTAATGTAATGTACATATTATACTCAAATACTTATACTTATTTTTTGTATTCTAAGTACTATTAGCCTAATAGTACTGTGTTATAAAATAATTAGAACTATTAGGCTCTGTTCTGATTATTTTCCGTTACACCAGGACTCACTATTCATTCACAATCAGCTCACAGTCCCAGCCCTCAACTTTAACGCTAAGTTTCGATGACTTAGTGACATCTCAGCGTTGGGAACTGGACCTGCTCTGGATGCTATTACTTTTTCAAACTTAACACTACAGTTTTTATCACTACATAGTACTTATAAAAACAAAGACACATTCTCTTTCCCTATGTCCCTTTGTATGATTAAATCTTTAAAACCCTGCAACGGATTTTGATCCGAAATTTTTAATAGATAGTGATTAAAAAAAAACGTTTATATGTATAATAACATCCATTAAATTGTGGAGAAATGCTATAATTTTTGAGGTTTCTAATGTGATGTCGTAAATAATTACATTTTTCCTCGTTTACAGTAAAACGCAGGCTGAACCCTACGAGACTTATCAAAATAATGTAGGTACTAAGTACTTATTGCATACATTGAAAAGGTCTACAATAAAATCCGCGATGGTATATGTCTATCTCTTATGGATATCCCACAATAACATTTTTTGTCATTTACTTTTTACGACAAATACCGGCTAATTTTCTAAGCGATTTTAACCAATACAGCATTAATCGTTATCCAATTTAATACGTTAAATACATTGTTGAATTAATTTAGATTTATATCACCCCTTACAGTATATGATTTAATTGAATATTTTCGAAGATATCACAGATTTAATTGCGGGGCGTCGCGTTTGCAGCGGTACCGACCAGCCGGGGCGGGGCGAGAGCAGTGGGCCGCCAGTTTTTTATACAACGTTCACAGTTTTTCTGTAGTGTACATATTTAGTATCAGCATTGCACCCGTGCGATGCCGGGGCGGAGCGCTAGTATAATATAACTTACGATTACATTGTCACAATAACATTCACAATATTATGACAGTTTTTGACAACGCTGTTGATTACGTCACCATGACAACCTTTTTTTGTGATTGCTCGTTATTTTTTCGCTGATTTGTTAACACCCACTCCTTCAAATTTAAGTAGTTTTTTATATTTGCTTTTTTGCTGTAAATATTTATTTATCGGAATTGATTCCTTCTTTTTTCGTAGATTCTTGTCGCCAACATCTAGAAAAGGCAAGCTACTAAAAATAAGAAATAATATAAGTGTTTTAGAAATAAATACGTATAGTGTATTAAAAGTAAATTAGTAGACGAAAAGATTTTTCAAGGTTTTCCTTTGAGGGAAAATAATTAAAGTTGACCTCAAAATATTTTTACCTAAGCAATTTTTACCCAAAAACATCTTTCAACTTTCCCAACTATAAATTAAAGCTGACATCAACAATTTTTTACCTAAGCAATTTTTACGCAAAAACATCTTTCAACTCTCCAACTTTTTGAAATATACAGGATCGACTTCCAGTCTATCCAGATGTAACAGAATATCTGTATTTTACATGGAACGAACGCCCACCTGAGCTCAATATAATTTACGTTACTGGGTAACATGTAACACTTCCCTTCGCAAGACTACTACGTTGCTATGTCGTTATGAAACCATCGTAGTTCCAGTGTTAGACAAAGATGGAGCTATACATGTTGAATAGCGCTATCCTTCTTTCACTATGGCACAATGATGGCATTAAAACATCATAGTACCCCTGCACCCTAATTCTGTAACACACTAACTATCAATTTGAATCCATTGATTTATATGTTCGAGAATTGTGTCGGCTCATCAACGTAAATCATCATCATCTCAGCGTTAATCCCAGTCGCAACTGCAGCTTTTCAGCTTTGGAGTCTGGGGTCCGCATCAACTGCTGATTTTGGCTAAACTTCGATATTTTCCGTGAAGCGACTGCCGTCTGACCTCCACAACCCGAAGGCGATATCTAAGCATTGCAGTTATACCAATTATTAGACTTTTGAGGGCTCCAACAACCCGTAACGACTGCCACTAGATGTTCGTATGGCAACCGGGACCAACGGCTTAACGTGCTTTCCGAGGCACGACCAGAGCAGTGGAAATATTCATATTCATCATACAAATATTTGCACTGTGCGGGGATCGAACCCGCGCCTCCTTGCGCGACGGCTGCGTTCGCTACCGCTACTCCAAGGAGGCTGTCGCATATTTATGTAGATAAATAAAAGTATGAGCTATAAAACACATACAATCTAAGTGATCCAAACCTGTGTGAGGGTAATCTGAGTGAGTGGGTGTGGTAACTGTGAGTCTGATTAAAATTCAAGTGTCGTCATCATCAACGTAAATAACGCAATGAATGTTGTTGAACTGTCATAAATAACCCATTGCTTATGACAGTGTGTTACGTAATTACCCTGCTGCTCTAGGAAATAATATTCCAAAATCTATACGCCTAACTCTCTAAAACTCAACATCAGATTTGCTTGTTCCTATTTTAAATAAATCCCATTCTCACCTTTTAGGCTGCCAGTATCTTTTGTCAGATTTCAGAACCGTCTGACATAAACATTTATTTTTGGAATACAATATGAATAGAAAATGGTGTGTAGCGAAAACGGAATGTTGCGGTAAATGTAGTAGGTTAAAATGACGACCGTATTCTCTTTTGAATGTTCAGCTGGATGGATAAATATAGGAAGTACTTTGGGTATATCATGTTTGTTTTTTATTTATGTAGCTTGACTATGATCATGCCTGGTGGCAAGCAGTGATGAAATCGTTGATGGTAAAGCGCGTGATTATGTTAGGGACTCTGGTTTAATCTTTCATCATGTCATAGGAAAGAGTGCAGGGTCTATGTAAGCTACGTCGTTTACAACATAGACATATACTAATGGACATGCCGTACGCATATAATCTGCAGTAATATTTTGTTTTGAAAAGAGTGAGAGCCTATGCTCTTAGTCTAGTACTATCTCTTTCCTCGTATCATGATTATGATTTTGAGAGAAACGTAGATAGACGAAACTCCGTTTCCTCTCTTTCTTTTGTAGTGCCACAATTCTCATCTTTAAGGTATGTCCATTCGTATGTGTCGATTTTTTACAAAGCAGCTGTTAGTGTTACAACAGTAATAAAAATATTGTATTGTAAAAGTGCTTAGTCATACCAATTTATAATTCTGCCACTTGAAAGAAAAAAAAATGACGACAAAAGTTATCTAGGATATTTTTTCTGCTCACAGTTTAAAGCTGGTTATTTAAATAAATAACTTAAGTTTTTGCTACATAATTGTAACAAGTTAAACTAAACGCCCTTACTTTACCAAAATATTTATCACTAAATTAACTTTGTACTTGTATGGAAGTGGAAAGTACTTCCATTTACGAAATTCGATTAAGATGACATTGATATCCGCAACTTTACATAAAATGCTCTTGTATATAATCCCGATAATATTCGTTCAGAATGAGTTATAGGTGTATGAGGTCGTTTGCCGGCTGTCCCTAAATCCGGGGTTGACCGCATCCGTGGACGTCTGGTCCTGCGGTTTGGTGCCGCACTGCGTAATTATGTATGCCTACCGTCAAATATGCAGTTTCATATACATTATTATTAGTTTTGAAATAATGAGGGTAGCCGACGACAATATTTTAGTGTTAGAAATGTGTACATAGTTAAAATTTTTGATTTGAATAATGTGTAAATTAGGAAATTGCAAATTGTAAAAATGTTATTACAGTGTGGGCTTTCGCCTTTCCTTGTTTTTACTTAAATATTCGAAAATATAGTTTCACTTTATTACTAAGCAAAAGAATTTATATTATGTACAAACGCAATAAATATTAGGTATAAACTCGAAAATTTGTGAGTGATCAATGGGTAATTGGATGTTTGTGGCTATTTTTTTTTTTTTTAATAATTATAAACTAGTGCTTGACTGCAATCCCGCCTGATGGTAAGCAGTGATGCAATCGTTGATGGTAAAGCGCACTAGTTTATTAAGCCTATTCACTTAAGAAACTTGAATAGGAAGGATGACGGCAGTTGAGCGAGGTGATGCAATGTTAAACCCAAGACCAACACGACCAAACGATGCTGCGCTAGAGGAAGATTGATCTGGAGACTCTCCACGACCAAACTCCCGACACAACAACATTTGGCGCATCATACCCGCCACACAACGCAACACGACTGCTCAGACCCGTCCTCCGTACCAGACATCATCAAAAACATCGTACACCGACATCGACATGGTACATCGTCGTCTTACGTTTTTACATTTCATGTAAAAACTACAGAAAAGATTTTGATACATCTTTACGGTAATATACTGATACATCAGCATTACCCATAAGATAAGTTCTATTCCACTATTCCCACGGGACCGAGACTATGTGGGTAAATAAAATAAAAAAGAAAATCAAGACCTCATTACATAAGAGATAAAAAAATCGCCTGTACCGCTAAAAATGGACTAATCCAAAAGACTGGCAGCATTGCCGCGAAGGATGGCAATACTGCAATTTTATCTAACATGTGACACGATACATATACGAGGCATCTAACCCAAAAATCATTCTGATTTTATGAATTCCGACATTATTTTACATAATTATCTTGCCGTGACAGTTCTAGTCTAGTGACAATTTTTTGGCCACTGAAAATAGATATGATTTTAGATATTAATTCATCAGTTTTTTTTTTTCATTAGAAGTTATTAGATAGCTTGTAATTAGGCAGCTGAATCGTGGTCTCTCAAAATAGGGCTCATACTCTTTAACGGTTTTTTTTTGTGGATGGAAAAACATTAAATGACCAATTCCACTTTGGACGAAGCAGGATGGCGTGTCAGATTTTTACTGACTAAAAACTACCCGTGTTCCTTCACTTGCCTATGCGTCAGGACCACGGTTTCTCTTTCAACCAACCCGTAGCCCTGGTATCTTGGTACTTGGCATCGGTCTTCGTGGAACCCGGCACGATGTGCTGACATATCTTTGAGGCGCGCGTGAAACACAAGGCGTCTTCGGCCTGGTCCTTACCGGGCAGCGAGCTGTCCACTGTTTGCTGCCAGCAAGTCTGCGCCTACGGTCGCTAAGAGTTCGATTTTATCTCCCGACCTGGCCGTATCCTGCGCCGGAGGCGCAAGGGCGCTGAGATTCCGGCTCCCTCACGCACTCTGCCTTCTCTTTTGCCAGCATCACTGCTTCGCAGAAGGAGGCCTGCCCTGCACTCTCGTTCCGGACCATGGCTTGAATCAGGCTGTGCTCCGTCCAAGCCGTGTCGATTGGGAAGACTTCCACCGTATGCTTCACTGTGTCCTTAGGGCGATCCCCACAATGATGATACCCTGACGTTTTATTCCGCGTTATCTTAATGACTTCTAAAATACTCAATAATTTGTTTTATTTATTTATGGCCCAGGCAACAAAGACCCATAATCTATACTCTATACTAATATATAAAGCTGAAGAGTTTGTTTGTTTGTTTGTTTGTGCGCGCTAATCTCAGGAACTACTGGTCCAATTTGAAAAATTCTTTTTGCGTTGGATAGCCCATTAATCCAAGAAGACTTTAGGCTATATAACATCACGCTGCGACCAATAGGAGCGGAGGATAACTAACTCTACGCGAACGAAGTCGCTGGCGGCCGCTAGTAAAATATAATAATACTATAATATAACATACAATAAAAACAAATACGAAATACTATACATGTTAAACTTTATAAAATCTATATAAAATTATTATATACAGATTCACAATTATTACATGCTCTGAAGAGCCATATTGTTTTATATTAAAAGCACAGTGTATTTAATGTACTTAATCGGGTTAGGATTAATGATTTATTGCTTAAAAAGCTTCATAATTTAGTCATTATTTCCAATAAAAAGGAATGGATATAAAATGGATATTGTGGGTTAAACTATACAATATGTAAAGAAAACCCTGTCCGACCCATAAGGATAATAAAGGTTAGGTAAACACTTGACCATATATAATATAAAATTTTACATAATCATCATAGTAACAATACTAATGAATTTTGAAATAATCCTTTTTTCCCGGGAATTAATTCCAATTTCCCGGAAATTTGGTAATTTTTAAAAAAGTGATAACACCGGTATTATTATAAGCGAATAGCGACGCGATCACGTCACAGGTGCCGCGTGTCCTGCCCCCCGCCGCCCGCGGAAGGGGTTGCTTACAGCACATGTATTAAGTTACCTCGTTTTGCGAAATAATATTATTTTTTTTAGGGGGATTTTTTTTTAAGTTTAGCCTGTCTTTGTGGGCATTAGTAGGATCAGTTATCGACACCTAACAATACCTTCACGGATCGGACAGGGTTTTCTTTACATATTGTATAGACGTATACCATCGCGGACTTTTTAGTTTGTTTAAGGTGTACAATACTGTAGTACTTTACATTGATCTAAAATGTGCAAAAAAAATGTACTTATTTACGACATCACATTAGAGACCTCTACGATTAACAGTGAATTTTTACTTTATTATAAGTATTAGTTTTTTTTTTTGGGGATTTTATGGCCTGGTTTCTAAGACATTTAAGCCAAGTCTTAATTATATCTTGTCTTCTTTTGTAACTTATCCTAACTTATCCTAAACTTATCCTAACTAAACCCTCTCGTTCTCGTCCTTTCGTTTCTCGCGTGAACTGACACTAGGAGGAAGTTTTGGTACAAAGCCATGATGTGGCCAGTATGCTACAATATTTCACTGTTCTTTATGAATTATTCACTGAAAGCACTTTTTACTACATAAATCACGCGTTTTTATTTAGTAAACGACACTATAAATAATTTAAAAGTCCAATGAAAAATGAGCGTGGCACTCATCTTAGCTTCCCGCCAAAAACTCCATAAGTATTAGTAGTTTTAAAAATTTGAACACACATAGGGACAGACAGCGGGAGCGACTTTGTTTTACACTATGTAGGGATTACTGTATCCAAAAACGTATTACATGCACGAACAGAATACATACGAGTTCCAAAAGTAATACAAGAACACTTGCTTGAGGCTTGTTTCTTTACGCTCAATTAATAGGAACTTTTTACAACTTTGAGAAAAGAAAAAGGCAGAAAATCAGAATGTTTGTCGTCTTTCAAGTAACGTACAATGAAGTGCATTCACGGTCAGCCAAAAATCTGACAGCTCCTATTGTCATTTTTATCTGTTTATATATTATTGTGAATGATTACTGTTTTTTGTTTGAAAATTACAAATCTATACTAAAAATATTCCCCGACCTCCGTGGCGCAGCGGTCAACACGCCTGCCTGCGACGTGGAGGCCCCGGGGTCGATCCCCGGCCAGGTCATGATGGAAAACGGTATTTTCCTAATTGGCTTGGGTCTTCGATTTTTATCTATACAACGTGTAACAAAAAGGGAATATACATACCAAGGGCATGGCATCTTTAGATGATATCAAACGATATCTGAAGGGTTTCAACTCAAAATAAAATACTCAAAAAATTGGTACCAAATTTTCGGTTTCGTGTGTTTCTTAAAATCAAATCATAACAAACGTGGCAGTACACTACATACGTTAATAACTACTCGTTACCCGTCACGTTACTTGCTAAAATCCGATAAATGTCTTCAATATCTCTGTGCGACTAATATGATAGTACCTAGACTATCACAGGCGGTGTTTTTCCTCATAACTTCCTAACATAAAGAGATAGGATTAAAAAACCCTTCAAATATCGTTTGATATCATGTAAAGATGCCATGCCTTTGTTATGTATATACCCTTTATGTTACACGTTGTATATGTATCTATTATAAATATAGTATCGTTGAGTTAGTATCCCATAACACAAGTCTCGAACTTACTTTCGGGCTAGCTCAATCTGTGTGATTTGTCCGTATATATTTATTTATATTAATGCGTGTTTTTTTTTCCTTTTTGTGAAAATCAGAAGAGAATTGGTAAAATGGACCATAAACACCACGCAACATAAAACATAAATTCAGAAGCTAAAAGTATTTGACAAATATAAATTGTCAGTTTTCTTTGTCAAATAGAATTTTCTAATCTATTTAAATAGGTTTTATTACGTTTCTTTAGAAATATTTAAGTGCTCTATGCAGAAATTAATGTCTTAAATTTTAAAATGTCATGCATATGTAAGTGAGCTATAATATATGAACACTTTTCGATTAGATTCGCGCCATTATTATACATCTCGTTCGATGATATCTATATGAAAGTGGTTGTAATTTTAGACGATTAGGACATTGAAACAAAACTGATACACTACTTGGCCGACTGTACAAGGTGACAACTTGACTTTGACAGCAATTTTACTTGTTAGTAGTAAGTTTCATTGCTAAAATATTACTGTAGACGTACGGTGACTGTACTAGCCTTCAGCCCAGTTTAGAAATATTAATGCTCTATGCAGAAATTAATGTCTTAAATTTTAAAATGTCATGCACACATAAGTGACCTTTGATGTATGAACAATTTTAAATTAGATTAGCGCCATTATTATACATCTCGTTTGGTGATATCTATATGAAACATATACAACGTGTAACAAAAAGGGTATATACATACCAAGGGCATAGCATCTTTAGATGATATCAAACGATATCGGAAGGGTTTCAACTCAAAATAAAATACTCAAAAAATTGGTACCAAATTTTCTGTTTCGTGTGTTTCTTAAAATAAAATCATAACAAACGTGGCAGCACACTACATACATTAATAACTACTCGTTACCCGTCACTTTACTTGGCAAAATCCGATAAATGTCTTCAATATCTCTGTGCGACTAGTATGATAGTAGCCTATCACAGGTGGTGTTTTTCCTCATAACTTCCTAACATAAAAAGATAGGATTAAAAAACCCTTCCAATATCGTTTGATATCATGTAAAGATGCTATGCCTTTGTTATGTATATACCCTTTTTGTTACACGTTGTATATATTTTTTAATAATTATAAACTAGTGCTTGACTGCAATCCCGCCGGATGGTAAGCAGTGATGCAATCGTTTATGGTAAAGCGCACTCATTTATTAAGCCTATTCACTTAAAAAACTAAGGAATAGGATGGATGACGGCAGTTGCTGCGCCAGAGGGTGATTGATCTGGAGACCCACGGATATTTTTCATCTCTTTTGTGTGGAGATCCTCCACGACCAAACTCCCGACACAACAACATTTGGCGCATCGTACCCGCCACACATCGCAACACAACTGCTCAGACCCGTCCTCTGTACGGCATCACCAGACATCACGCCGGAACACGACGAATCGCTTGGCGATAAGACTTTGTCTGGTGGGTGGTAACTTCTGCCGGCAGCCGATGTTATTTCCTACCACCGAGAAATTTAGACTACTAGAGAATTTTAGACTACTAGGAAACTGGATCAAAACTGATAACACCACTTTTTTGACAGTCTGTACAAGGTAGCAACTTGACTTTGACAGCACTTTTATTTTGTAGTAGTAAGGTTAGTTGTTGAAATGTTACTGCTGACGTGCGGTGCCAGCCTTTATAAAACTGCCCACTGAAAATACCTTCTGGACTAAATTGGTGTTCCGAACTGCGCTAACTATGTTATACTATATCTGCCCCTTTCTAACTCGCAGGAGCTATTTCGCTCACTCGTTCCAGTTCTGAAATTTTAATTCGCTGTGCTGACACAGTTAGGACTTAGTTAGGATTAATTTTAGAATTCAATTGTGAATTTAGGGTTCAGGCTGCAGAAAATTATTCGTTATAGGACAGTTATTAAAAACAGAAGTTATTTTAATTCTGCGTCAGTGGTCTGCTGAGCATGAGGTCTTGGGGTGATTTCCAGGCAGGCAACATTTTATTACAAGTGCGGATGAAGTGCTTCGCCTTGACTTTTAAACCATGTACATCGAGAGACTGGAACAATTTTCCTGCAGCGATCTTCCCGTCTGATTACAATTTCAGTGTCTTCAAAGCTAGAGTGAATAGGCTCTCAATAAACTATTGCACTTTACTATCAACGATTATATCACTACTTACCCTTAGGTGGGATCGTGGTCAAATGTAACTTTAAGCTTACCCCATACAGGGGACTTAGACACAACTGACAACATGAGGGTTTGGTAAACCTTAGCTCAACCGTTCGAGGATACAGGGCGTGATGTTATGTTATTTTCATGTATACATATATGTACATAAGTTTACAGTTTTACTTGGTAAAGCGGACCCCAGACTCCAAAGCTGAAAAGCTACGGATGCGACTGGGATTAACGCTGTGATGATGATGATGATATATGTACATAAGTTATTATGATTTTGTTCAGCAAACAAATTTTTGCCTATTTACTTCACTTACCTATTATGTTCAGTATGTAATATACATATATATGACGGCGCGCTGATTATTAAGACTACTATGAAAGATCATAACTTAATTTAATCAATATTGTTTTAGTCGACTCGATTCGAGTCAATTTAAAATATGAAAGAGTAACACTGAATAGAGTAGTAAGCGTGATTTGAAGGGGTGGCGACTGGCATATCATTGACAGCTGCCGACGGTAAAGCAGGCGCTCTAACCTATTGGCTCTTATCTGTTTTAATCTGAGATTATCATTGTAATCCCTTAACATTAAAGGGATCTAAATGTCTCATCATCATCCCAGCGTTAATCCCAGTCGCATCCGAAGCCTCTTCAGCTTTGGAGTCTGGGGTCCGCTTTTACCAGTCCAACTGCTGATATGGCTAAACTTCGACATTTTCCGTGAAACGACTACCGTCTGACCTCCACAACCCGAAGGCGATATCGAAGCATTGCAGTTAGACCAATTGTTGGACTTTTGAGGGCTGCAACAACCCGTAACGACTGCCACTAGATGTTCGTATGGTAACCGGGACCAACGGCTTAACGTGCTTTCCGAGGCACGACCAGACCAGTGCAAGTATTCATATTCATGCCTACAAATACTTGCACTGTGCGGGGATCGAACCCGCGCCACCTTGCGCAGCGGCCGCGTCCGCTACCGCTACGCCACGGAGGCTGTCTAAAAGGGATCTTCATGCCTGTACAGTTAAAATAATAAGAATCGAACATGACACTATAGTTATTGTTCAACGTTTTCTCGAAATACCGCCCACGATGGATGTTCATGCGGATGAGAAGACAACTCAATTATCCGGAACCTTTGGCCACGCCTTCCTGACGGTTTTCCCCTACATATATATTAATTAGTGTATGTATAATTTTGTACACGTATGTATCTATTTTAGTGTATTATATTTATAATATTTGCACCAACGACAGTCCCATTTATGGTTCAGGAGTATCTCTGTCCATTCATTGGTTGTCAGGAAGAGATTGCATTAGCGATAAGGCCGCCCATTGAATTTTTTGTGGCACTTAATCACATCAAAAAAAGAAACATCAAAAAATCATATTTATTAGAGCTTGGTTAATATATTTTTAATCAATGTTTATATTTGGTGTAAAATAAAGTATATAAAAATAAATATGAATGTCTGTGTCATTCACCCTGGCCCTTTACACTTTATTTTTACAGAGGAAGCAAATTCGTATTCAAATTTATAGCAATTTATTTTTCAGAAAGAATATCTATCATAACATATTATGTGTAATTTATTTCCCCGCGGGAGCACTAAACTGACCTGCCCACGCAATAATCACATTTCGGATACTCGAAAAACTATAGAAAATGTTATAATCTTTCATTATCTATAAGATTTTTCCCCCTATGTTACATTATTTTAAGATAAATCTGAAATTTCCAACAGGGGGGAATTTATGTCCCCCATTTCGCCTCCCACCCTAGGCGTCAGAACTTTCAGTATGTGCACTTCCTGAGCGCCCTGAACAAGTTTCAAAACTTTTTCGTAACGACTGTCAAAGTTCTACGAATGACAGCTGGGGCAAAGGTTTTCCGAGGCACGAATGGATCATGATGACTAATGGGGGTCACCTATCCACAAACTACTGAGTCAAAGATAACTTAACTTTCGTTTGACCCGTGAAGCAGTTATTATGCAGCCATAAGCAAGAGCCCGCACCCTGAAATACTAATCTGAACAACAATACTTTTTAGAAGTGAAATTTATTCGTAGCACATGCATAGTATACGTAGCACATTCGTAGCATACTAAGCACATTCGTAGCACATAAATAACATACGTAGCACATTCGTAGCATACAAAGCTCATTCGTAGCTCATACAAAGCATGCGTAGCACATTTGTAGCATACGTAGCTCATTCGTAGCAAGCGATGTTCATTCGTAGCACATACATAGCATACGTAACACATTCGTAGCATATGAAGCATAACATCGGCTGCCGGCAGAAGTTACCACCCACCAGACAAAGTCTTACCCCCAAGCGATTCGTCGTGTTCCGGCATGATGTCTGGTGAAGCCGTACGGAGGACGGGTCTGAGCAGTTGTGTTGCAATACGCCAAATGTTGTTGTGTCGGGAGTTTGGTCATGGAGGGTTTCCAGATCAAGATCCCACTAGCGCTGCATCGTTGGTCGTGTTGTTAAGTTTAACATTGGATCATCTCGCTCAACTACCGTCTACCTTCCTATTCCCTAAGTTTTTAAGGGCTTAATAAACTAGCGCGCTTTACCATCAACGATTGCATCACTGTTTACCATCAGGCGGGATTACAGTCAAGCAGTAGTTCATAATAATTATTATTAAAAACAAAGCTCATTCGTAGCACATACATAGCCTACGTAGCACATTCGTAGCATATGAAGCTCATTTGTAGGACATACATGGCATACGTAGCACATTCGTAGCATCCTATGTAGCACATTTTTAGTTTACACGTGTATTTTAACCATGCGTGTCACTGTCTAATGGCATAGTATTGTCTCTAAACTAATAATGAGTGTTAGGTTATTTAATTGACATGAAAATTACATTATTAATGTTTCATGATTAGTTTATTAGAATGTCACATTGACAATATCGTCGATCCCATGTTGTGGTTTGTGGCCCACATACCATATTCCTAGTAATAGGAACTATTTGCTGCTATGCTATACTATTTGATTGATATGTAATTTCAAAGTGAAAGATAATACTCCTCATGTGGCTTAGGGGCCTAACCACACCTACCCTCTTCAACATTTACGTCAATCGACTGATCGATGAGCTCAGCAGCACCGGCATCGGGTGTCATATAGATGGATTATGTGTAATTAATATCTGCTATACAGACGATACGGTGCTGCTGAGCCTTTCCATTAGTGCCTTACCGAGGCTCCTAAATGAAATTTGTGAGTCCTGTGCAGTGACTGGTATTACATGGGCTCAAATACAACACGAAAAAAGTGAAGTAATTGTTTTGAGGCTGGTCAACATGTATCAATGAGGACGTCAAGGACAATCTGGACATTGTAAGAGAGCGTGGAGCGCTGCCTGGCCGATGTAACATATTGGCCCACAGGTTTTCAAGGTGCACAGGGACTGTCAAAGATACGTTTTTATGGCTTACGTCCAATCCTTTTACACCTTCAGCCTATGGATTTGAAGCATTGTGAATGGCAATGATGAAGCAAACACAGTTTACAGTAGAATAGTTTATTTGGTTTCACAAGAAGCACAGATAAGCAGATAGGTACAGCGTTGTGAAGAATGAAGAGGAAGGTGAATAGAGTGGCGAAGAATGAGATATAGCACAGTTCAGATAGTATCGAATAGTTCTAAGCACTAGGTAGCACGAAATGACTTGGCAATAATAATAAGCAAGGCGTATGCGTATCGGATGCCAACCGGCGGAGGCGCGAGCGTCGTGCACTCGCGGTCAAGTTAGAAATCCGACTGGCGGCCGGCGCGGGTGCAGGCAGCGCCGTCTCACAGCTGTGACGTAGTCGCCTAACGGGTTGGCATTCCATGAGCGCGTGATAAAAAATATCTAATAACAAATATTTGTGTTTGTCTGGAAGTTACATATATAAATTTCAGGTTTTGCTAAAGTATTATATTTTTATTATTATCTAAGTTTATATAATATCTATGTATATGTTTATGTATGCTAAGTATAGTTATGTATTTATTCATTATAATTTAAGTTACTATATTAGGCAGACACAAAGTGACACATATATTTATATAACTAAGTTTATGACTAAGTTAACTAAACACAAATAATGTGGTAGCTACGCTACAGATTAACTATACATAGCGCACATACTAAGATCTGCGCATTCAAAACGCGTTCCGGGTACTGATGGGTCTGCCGCGCCACAGCAGCGTCTTCATTGTGTTCGTGGCCGCTGACACAAACGTCTTTGCGGCCATCATGCACACTTTTATCACTCATTGTATGTGTGCCAATTCTGGCTCGCTGGGTACGGCTGCATGCATTCGTATAGTGATGTTTCATCGACATCCATCAGTAGATATAGAATCAATTTTGTTATTATTATTGCATATTATGTAATTGAAATGTTACTATTATTATAAGCCAGGACAACTTCTAATGTTACAAAGCACAGGTCGGTTCAGTAAGTGTTCGTGTCCGTTCGGACTGCAGCCACATTTGGGCTATCTATTGCTGCAAAATGCCACCTGGTAACTTTGGATTCAGTGGAGAGGCGTGCGTGTGTAAAAATTTTGCTAATAAATAAGTATTGTCTAATAAATCTTCGAATTTCCCTACATTTCAACTAGTTTATCACAGAGATGAAAAAGCAACTAGATTTTTAACATTTAAAATTACGAAAATTGTCCTTATGCTGTCTTCAGAAGGTCATTCAAGTCAAACCACTCCTTTCAACATTAACTTTACGAAAAGTTCTTATCATCATCAACCTTTTATCGTTCCACTGTCGGGCACAGGTCTCCTCTCATACAGAGAAGGATTGAGCGTAATCACCACGCTTGCTCAATGCGGGTTGGCGATTTCAGACTTATAAAGTCCATGTTTTCTCAAGATGTTTTACTTCACCTTCAGTCATTGGTGTCCAAGATATACTTAGAAAGTACATATAACTTAGAAAAGTTACATTGGTACTTGCCTGACCTGGAATCCAACCCGCACACTTATACTTGAGAGGCTGGTGTTTTAACTACTAGGCCACCACGACTTCTTCGAAAAGGTCTTATTTTCCAGTAATAAATATCACATGTTGTTCAAACCTCTTTTCGATTTTATAAACCAGCGGGCTCCTAGACAAGTTTTACTGCCTTCAATTTCCAATATATCAGATTATTGGTGAGCAATATAACAAAAATATACTTTGCAGCAACAAAAGTTATGATTATGGCACAAGAATTTATTTTGCACAGTTAAGAATTTATCTTTTTCAACGAAACTGCGAAAAGGCGACTCCGTTGAAACAGAATGAATACGGGAATGTTACTTAGAGGAACTTTGAAAATGTGTCTTACAGTTTAATATGCCATACATAGCTCTAGGCTTTGAAAGCTATTTCTCGGTCTGTCCAGGTCAATTTTCCTCAAAATAAAATTCCGTAGCATATTTATTGTATCGTATCATGCAAGTCTATTGCATCATATATCATGGGTATGTTACGTCTATCTACATATAACCATGATACGCTATTAACTCTATTGTACGATATGCTTAGGTTATAGTCAGCATAAAAATATTGACTAAGTTTTGGATTTATTGATGCCATAAAGTAATGCTAGACCGCGATTTCACATGATGGAAAGCAGTGATGCAATTGTTGATGATAAAGTGCATTAGTTTATTAAAAGCTTTAAGCCACTTTAGCCTTGACGACACTTGAATTTTAATCAGACTAACAGCCGCCACACCCACTCACTCAGATTACATGGGATGGATCACTTAGATTGTATGTGTTATATAGCTCATACTTTTATTTATCTAAATACGCGACAGCCTCGGTGGCGTAGCTGTAGCGAACGCAGCCGCTGCGCAAGGAGACGCGGGTACGATCCCCGCACAGTGTAAATATTTGTATACATGAATATGAATATTTGAAGTAGTCTGGTCATGCCCTGGAAAGCACGTTAAGCCATCATCATCATCAGCCACATCTAATGACAGTCGTTACGGGTTGTTCGGCCCTCAAAATTCCAACAATTGGTCTAACTGCAAAGCTTCGATATTGCCTTTGGGTCAGACGGCAGTCGCTTCACGGAAAATTTCAAAGTTTCACCAAACTCAGCAGTTAGACTGGTAAAGCGGACCCCAGACTTCAAAGCTGAAAAGCTTCGGATGCGACTGGGATTAACGCTAAGATGATGATGATGGTGAGTTTATATTTCTAAATATGCTTCACTGTTAATTTTGTCACCATATAGAATATCCGGTGTTTTAAGGTTCGGTTGTTGTTCAAACGAAATGTAATTAAAACAACATTCGAAAGGTTACTTTTCTTATTATCAACTACCTTATTACAGGGAAGATGTCGCACCTCCATCCGGAATCATTCTTGTAATATTAACCTCAAATGAATCCCCAAAACAGTACACGTAAACCTCTATAGATACATTTACATCTTTGACCTGACTTCAGTATAACTTGAGGTCGGATTAAATAAGGTCCAATCAAGTCGCTGACACATATTCGCTGTGGTATCTCATAATTGTGTTACTGGTTTATCAGATAATAATGTGGTATGGAATATTCAGTTACTAAATGATTTATTGGTTCTGGGGAGACCAAGTTTAATATGAGGATGGTAATAAATCCTATTTGTTGAACCCCACTTATTTTCTACCAACTTCTGCCCATATGCGGACGCGTGTGTTATATCTATAACGAGTCATAATTCTAATAAAAGTATTGTATTGTGGATTGCTTAAGTTTAGTTGATTCCGAGGGTAGAATAACTTTTATAAAATTATAAAAACGGCTCGATGGTACTCTGAGAGTGGCATTTCCTATAAATACGGTGACTCGTCCCTTAGTAGCCAGTCTTCATCGAGCCGTCGGACCGAGCACACTACCCGTTAAGTATTCTTAATATTTGTTATAGGCACATAATTCTTATGTGCCTGGTCTTATGTAATTTGTATTGCTGATATTGCTGATGATTCTAAATATGCCCAGTGTGTAATGTTATAAGTAAATATAGACATAATGTTTCTTCCATAATGTCTGCTTTAATATTATTTAATAACCCACACTCTGCTATCCTAACATCAGAAGTGGGGATCAGGGCTCTGGTTTTATAAAACTAATTTATTTATTTTTCATGATCAACGTTGGAGCTTGTGACTTTTTTTTTAAATTATTACCAGTTGTAATATTTACAAGTTATTTATTCATATAATTCTTTTAATATACAAATCAATAATTATTATGATCTAGTAATCCACGAGTCGACTGCTAAACATCCGGTTTTGAGTATGACTTCCACAGGAGACAATTATTTATGTGATGAATATAAAGTGTTCGCCCAAGTCATAATATAACCAAGATAATATCTCTGGACTTTTGATGGACTGTGATGTCAATTGCAACACAAATCCTATCTAATTTTCTAGTGCTACATTATTTTTATCCGGAAACCTAAAATAACAAAAGCTTAGGTGAATGGATAGCACTTGTTCATTAAGTAATATGACATGATTACGTTCAGAGTTAATAGATAATAAATAAACTTAAAATATAGCAATACATAAACCAAGTATGTAGAAAATCCTTGTCGAATAGTGAATTACCCGTAACATATTTATTAATACGTTAACAGAAAATGTTTGGAAATAGTTTTAATGATATTGTCAGAATTGACCGAGCGATGAGTTATTTTAATTGTTAGATATTTATTAATTTAACAGAGAATGTTTGTTAAATATATTTGAATAATATCGACAGGTTAGGAACTTGTTTGAATTTCATCATCTCTGCTTATTGTTTCGATTCAAGAACTGTTCCGTCGGCGGTCAATGTCAAATGTTATTTTTTGTGAGACTCTGTAGGTACTTCGAGAGCGAAGTACATGTCAGTATGGTAGTGTTATATATGAAGGATATTATAGATTTTTAAATAAACTGTTATAAAGTAATAATAATGTGATATACAGTATGTTAAATAACAGAGGGCGTTCCCTTAAACTCGTTAATATATATCATTAATAGATTAAAATAAAAATATCAGCATAGAAAAATAAGCATAAAAAATCCGAATAAAAAAAATATATAATTGAAAATAAATTTGAAACCTCTGTTATAAAGTAATAATAATGTGATATACAGTATGTTAAATAACAGAGGGCGTTCCCTTAAACTCGTTAATATATATCATTAATAGATTAAAATAAAAATATCAGCATAGAAAAATAAGCATAAAAAATCCGAATAAAAAAAATATATAATTGAAAATAAATTTGAAACCTCCTGTTTTAAATCAAAATAGTAGTCGTCATGTAGTTCGCGTGTACAGTGTTTCTTTTTTACCCGACTACGGCAAAGCAAAAGGATATGTATGTATGTATGTATGTTCATCTGTTCCCTCGTAACTTCTAAACTACTTATCAGAATTCGACAAATGATATATCATTAGAAGCGTCTTAATTGTCCGCTGGTTATAGGCTATATAGGGTTTCACAAAATCTACTGTAGCGCCCTCTAGCGGACAAAACATACAAAGTAAAAAAAATAAGTTAAGATAAATATGCCGTGTTTGGTATCATTTGAAAGCGCTTTACTTGTACATTTTGAATATATATATATATTGCTAGCATTTGCGTGTGACTTTACCTGTATTCATGGGCTGGTTGCATATAATTCACATCTTTTCGTTCATAGCTTCTTTACTACGCCTTCGTGACTACGCCTTTCCAAACATGAAAATTTATCTCTACATAGTGAATATTGCATACTTCAGAATAGTATTGTATGACATTACTACTGTGTCCATTTACTTGCAACTACATTAGCAACTTTGTTCAGTTCAGTATTCTGAAAATCTTGTTTTATACTTTTTCAGCGTCGTTTTTTGTCGTAGTTGGGTTTAGTTTTTAACTTTTTTTTACATGTCAATTTAAAATTTTTATTGAATATTTTCATATTGGAAAAAATTTTAAAACATTTTGTTTTCGAATGGAAATATTTTTTTAGCATGTATGTATGCTATACTATACTATTTCGGGTGGGAACGCCTTCTGTTAGTTAACATACTGTATAATTGTCTTGTCACTACAATGTGTGTTGGGTAATGGCATCTGCCATATTTGCTGCTAGGAGTACCTGATTTGACTAGATATTGTGATTTCATAAGACAGAGTCTTAAATTGTAAAAATCACCTATAAATTATGAAATGTTGGTTATTTAAGAATTGCGAATGAACAATTGTTATATTGATTGTTAGCAGAAAGAAGTTTGAAGACTTATAGCAACTCGCACCTACTTTGTCTATGCCTTCGTCTACTATATCTACGCCTATCTATTATAAATAGACGGCTGTCTGATTGACAGGTCCTTTTCCTACTGAGCTCTTGGACGGTAAGGTGGTTGAATTGGTGGTCGGTGCGATTTGCAGTAAGTCGGTCATTTTGTTGATATTTCGCTGTAAATGGTGTTAAACTGATGGTTGTTTGTGTTAAGAGTCATTTTAAGGTTATGAAATTGAGTTATTGATTATAAATCATGGTTTCTGATTTGTGTTGTACTTTTCTTTATTTAAATCTCTATCCTGATCCTAAAATGATAAATTACCTTAAAGTGTTTAAAAATGGATTTAACACGTAGGATGTACTTTATTATGATTATGTTGTGGTACAATGTGTTATTTATCCTAGCGATTGTTATTAGATATGTTACTATAATTTTGAGTTCTCTTGAACTGTTACGTTATTGTTAATAAGAAACTTATTGATGGAATACGCTGATACCATTTCAGGAGTTTCTTGTCATTTCTGTAGTGTCAAAACTAATTGCATTATTTATTATGTTAGTCAAAAGTGTACTTCGAGAACGAAGTAATTATCAGAATGGCCGTGTTATATCTATATCGAGTTATAATTCTAATAAAAGTATTGTATTATGGATTGCTTAAGTTTAGTTGATTCCGAGGGTAGAATAACTTTTATGAAATTAGTGGCATTTCCTATAAATACGGTGACTCGTCCCTTAGTAGCCAGTCTTCATCGAGCCGTCGGACCGAGCACTTATGACCAGGCACATAATTCTTATGTGCCTGGCCATATAAGTAAATATAGACATAATGTTTCTTCCATAATGTCTGCTTTAATATTATTTAATAACCCACACTCGCTATCCTAACACGTGCAATTCCATATATCTCAAAGGAGATGTTTTATTTTGGGCCACCACTATGTACGCTATATAGATAAAAAGGAGAAAATAAAAGATTTTCATAAAAATACTACTAAATTAATTTGAATAGAAATACAAGTATATAAAATTAATTATTTGAAACGTTTTTTAGTGAGATAACCCTTTATTAAGGTAGCCATGACAGTGGTTTTGACATTTGATTGGCTACTTTGACAGTTCTATTTTCCCGTTGCGTTCGTGTCGAGTGAGTTGATTGTGTTTATTTAATGGGCCGTATATTCGGAATTCATGTTTTGTTTTATTTCGCAGTCATATGGTAGATAATATAGATATGATAGCCTTAGATACATAACACGTCAATCAAATGTCACTGTCAAAATCTTATTTCGCTTATTGCTGACTACCATATTTATTAGTAGTTGTGTTGCACTCCTTGGCCGAATTAAATTGAATAAAAACTAAGCCAAAATATAGGAAATTAACATTAAAACAGTTAACTATAGCGTAATGATACCCAGCATTAAGTGTACAATGTGCTGGCCCACGCTCCACACATTTCTGAAACATCTCTTTTCATTCAAATCTGTTCAGTAAATTTTGTGTGAAAGAGTAACAAATATCCTTCTATCCGTGTGCGAAGGAATTGCATGATTTAGTTCCCCATCTCCGTTCCACCATCGGACGACGTCGTACGGCGAGTTTCCACCCTTTACGTCGTTGATACCATTACGATTCGGGCGAAGCGTTTCGGCTCCTCCTTTATACCGCGTACATCGAGGACTGGAACAATTTGCCGGCGCGGTGTTTCCGTCGGACTACAATTTGAGTGTCTTCAAGGCTAGAGGAATAGGCTCTAAATAAACTAGTGTGCTTTACCATATTGTTAACACATAGCCATAAAGTAATAGTAAACATAAAGCCAAATATTTTGCGTGTGGAAAGTTGAACCTCTAACTTCTAAAATAAGAAAATGAAAAATCTAAAAAAAAACATATGATGTAGGTGCATTACTATAAAAACTACCAACGAAAATTGTTTTGAACGAGATCTAGTAGGTAAGTAGTTTTTTTTTTAATACCTCGTAAATCGTAAACCGCTTATTACGGCGTAATCTTTCATACAAATAACTTAAATCCTTTAATTTCATAAATCAATGGTACGGAACCCTTTGTGCGAGTGTCCGACACGCGCTCGTTTAATTTTAAAAGTGTCCCTAGACAGGACTGCCTTGACTTTTATTCTTTTTTTTATAAATTATAAACTAGCGCTTGACCGCAATCCCGCCTGATAGTAAGCAGTGATGCAGTTCTTGATGGTACAGCGCGCTAGTTTTGAAGTAACTGTTGCAGTCCCTCGAAGTACGCGGTATAAAAGGCGCAGCGAAATGCTTCGTCCGGATCTTCGATACTCCCTGCACGACGGTCCGATGATGGAACGGAGATGGGGAAATTAAGTCATGCAATTTCCTCGCGCACTCTCTAAAATGCGTCCTATAGAACACCAACAGGCTCTGTACTCTTCGCCCGTTTTGAACTAAATCTGAGTCGCCAATTAGCGTAAATATAAGCAGTAATCATCTCCGAGATAGATACGAAGTGCACAAAATGGTATTTGGATAAGTAAATTTTCAGAAATTTACTTATCCAAATACCATTTTGTGCAATAATATCAGTATTATTCAACAAAACTCGCATTTAAATCGGACCTCTTGTTTAGGAGTTGCGATACTACGGGCAGGCGCATATTGTGGCTACGATGAGTTTACATTACGAGACTCGATCTTCGATATCGAGCGCGTTTGACTCATCGATTGGCCCGCTTTAAGGTTGTAAGAACTCTCAACCAATGAGAACGCCAAACGCGGTAGCTACACTGATCAAAATATGTATATGCATACAACAAAACGTCATCGCCGTAACACTAAATAAATATACTAATGGATACTGCTTCTAATTTATGATATATAACTGTATACAATAAATATTATCACAAACACATTCTATTTTCCCCTCTCCAATCACAACACACTGTAATAAGACATAACTAAATTCCTCTCACAATTATATACTAATTAAATAAATAATCGTGCACATACAAACGAATATCATCTTCGCCTACGTTATTATTGCGTCTCGCAAATGTATCTATTATTAAACTACAAAGGAGCAGAAGGCAATTGAACGGCTGAACGGAATATCGGATGCAATTGACATGTTCATAAATTGCTGGGGTTATGACTATGTATGGTTATGACAGAAACAATTTAGGTAAGACTATGTATGTTCAGACACAAGCAATTCAAAAGGTTATAATATACGGTATCAAAGAGAAAAGCCTCCTTTGACGGTTCTAAAATAATTTCTGAAATAACTTTACCCCAACTACCCAACGTCATCCAACTGAGTATATTGCAGTCAACTGATGAACATACATATTTCCATTCCAAACTGCACCACAAGACCCTTTACCGTAATTGTGTAACTCTTTGACTATCAATTTGAATCCTTTTTAAACATATCGCTAATCCATTACTCATATTAAGTTCGAAAAATGTTTCGGCTCAACAACGTCAATAACGCAATCCAAATAAGGAAATCCCTTGCTATTTATAGCGTGTTACGCAATTATCCTACTGTATCGTGTTGCGCAACTGTCCAATACATTATGAAAATTTCCCAAAATATATGTCGAAACCCCGTTGCGAAACGTCAGTTTTGCAAAAATTGAAAAACTGTGTTAAATGCGTAAAAAGTGTCCTGAAGCAACCCTTTAATTGGTGCAATACTACTGGTGGTTACTTTCTTAGTTTCCGTAAGATAGTCATCATCCCAGCGTTAATCCCAGTCGCATCCGAAGCCTTTTCAGCTTTGGAGTCTGGGGTCCGCTTTACCAGTCCAACTGCTGATATGGCTAAACTTCGACATTTTCCGTGAAGCGACTGCCGTCCGACCTCCGCAACCCGAAGGCGACATCGAAGCATTGCAGTTAGACCAATTGTTGGACTTTTGAGGGCTCCAACGACCCGTAACGACTGCCACTAGATGTTCGTATGGTAACCGGGACCAACGGCTTAACGTGCTTTCCGAGGCACGACCAGACCAGAGCAAATATTCATATTCATGCATACAAATACTTGCACTGTGCGGGGATCGAAACCGCGCCACCTTGCGCAGCGGCCGCGTCCGCTACCGCTACGCCACGGAGGCTGTCGCGTGAGTTTCCAAAAGGTAGTAATGATGACCAGTGTGTGTTGCCAGTGATGACTTACGGAACTGAAACGTGGTCGCTCACAATGGGCGAATACATACGAAGGCTCAGAGTCACACAAAGGGCAATGGAAAGAGCTATGCTAGGAGTTTCTCTGCGTGATCGAATCAGAAATGAGGAGATCCGCAGAAGAACCAAAGTCACCAACATAGCTCTGCGAGTCGCTAAACTTAAGTGGCAGTGGGCAGGGCACATTGCTCGTAGAACCGATGGCCGATGGGGCAGCAAGGTTCTGGAGTGGCGGCCGCGTACTGGAAGACGCAGCGTAGGGAGACCCCCAACAAGGTGGACCGATGACCTGGTGAAGGTCGCGGGAAACCGATGGATGCGGGCAGCACAAGACCGGTCATCGTGGAAAGCCTTGGGGGAGGCCTTTGTCCAGCAGTGGACATCTATAGGCTGAGGAAGAAGAAGAAGAGTAATGATGTATAAATCTTGAAGTATTAATAAATTATTAAGATGTCAAAGTTTTGAATGTTTCTCCTGAAAAGTGACGATTTCGCATCGGAGGTACTACACACATATTTATTTGTATGATGATGTTAGTCCACAAGCCTTTTTTAATTCAGTCCCCATTTTGTGATCGCCACCCTTTTAAACACTACAAATGAAACAAAAGTTAATCGGCTATATTAACTACCTATAACTAATATAAGCATTGCTTTGAAGACAAGAATTGGCTTTTCAATGCAGACTGGACATTAATTATTATTCTAAGTATAAATTCCTTGACTGTGATTGAAGTGATGTATCTAGTAGAGGACAAATTTCCAAAACAAAAGAAAGATATTCTGGTTCGATTTCTTTTATTTTTTATTTTGCCGTAACATCGTTTCAAAGTTTTCTTGCCACATGATAAACAAAAATTATACTTTTTCCCCCTTATTCATTAGTTTGCTTAAAGTTAACTAGTGATTAGTGACTTAAAAACGCATTCTTTTTACGCATATGAATAAACAGCATAGTGTTTAAGGCGTTTATTCATGAACGATGATTAAAATTAAGTGACGTGCAAACGTCGATAATTTATGGTTAAACAGTCACTAACCACTAGTTGACTTTAAGCAGTGAATTCCCCCTTATTCATAAACGCTGCTTAAAGTCAACTAGTAGTGTAATATCGATGGCCCCACAGAATAAACGTGTAAGGACTAAATTTTGAGGAAAAAATAAAAACGATAAAACTTGAATAACCGTTGTTTGCTAATAATTTGTTTAACCCTATATAGGGTTAAACAAATTGTACCATATTAAAGATAAAAAAATATATTATTACATTAGATATATTTTAGTTTTCATGGATACAGGTATCCTCTATTCTCGTCGTATTCTCCCATCGTTAACCTACGCCAGCCAAACTTGGAAATTTACAAAAAATAGTGGAAATGAAAATCAGAACCTGTCAAAGGAGTATGGAGAGAAGCTTATTAAAAGTTAAAAAAATCCAAAGCACCTTGACACATTGTCAAGGTGCTACGGTGGGTAGGTATATGTAACGTGTGACTACGCCTTTCCAAATATGAAAATTTATCTCTACATAGTGAATATTGCATACTTCAGAATAGTATTGTATGACATTACTACTGTGTCCATTTACTTGCAACTACATTAGCAACTTTGTTCACTTCAGTATTCTGAAAATCTTGTTTTATAATTTTTCAGCGTCGTTTTTTGTCGTAGTTGGGTTTTAGTTTTATTACTTTTTATTATTTGTACTATTTTGGTGTTAAAGTGTATTTGTGGCGCATAATATTAGCAAAAGTTAAACTGATGAACTAAAAACTAGGTACTTGACATATTACATCTACACGCACATATAACAACATAAGCCCGAAGGCATATAGTGCAGAGGACATTTTTATGGGAGTTATCAAACTGTTTCCGCCTTCACCGCGTGGAATTACTCCCAGCTTATATCGTTTTCATTAGTGCATTACATATTCTATTAATGTTCACACTGCTCTGCATTGCATAAAGCGATTCACAGTTCCCGTGATCCGCGCTTTACTCTTATCGCTCATATTTAACATCATTAAAGCATTCTTGTAATTATGTACAAGCATAAAGTACTCGTGAAGCTCTTTCACGTGATACCAAACACGGTATATTTATTTTAATTTTATATTAACATAGAACTTTTTGTCCGCTAGAGGGCCCAATACTAAATTTGGTGACAAGCTTTATATCTCATAACTAACAGAATATCAAGGCCCTTCTAATGGTACTACAGTGGTCTTATTCTGATAAGTAGTAAAGAAGCTATGAACGAAAAGATGTGAATTATATGCAACCAGCCCATGAATACAAGTAAAGTCACAAGCAAATGCTAGCAATATATATATATTCAAAATGTACAAGTAAAGCGCTTTCAAATGATACCAAACACGGCATATTTATCTTAACTTTATTTTTTTACTCTGTACGTTTTGTCCGCTAGAGGGCGCCACAGTAGATTTTGTGAAACCCCATGTAGCCTATAACCAGCGGACAATTAAGACTCTTCTAATGATATGTCATTGGTCGAATTCTGTTAAGTAGTTTAGAAGTTACGAGGGAACAGATGAACATACCACACACACACACACCATACATACTTACTTTTTATTTCATCATGTTTCGAGTTTTTTCTATTATTTGGATTACTTTTATTATCTACGTAAATATATCATTTTATTATTGCGGACTGAAAACTGTAGAAATGGTATATCTGTGTTTTTGTAATTCTTGCGTATGGCACTCGTGGGTTGCAGCTGAAAACCAGCGTCAGATGGCACATCTTGTGTTGTCATCTGACATTATGCTGAGCTGAGGCCCTTTTGGCATTATTAGCTAAGTTTTATATTTTTTTTAGTTTTAATTGTTAAATCTTATGCTGTAATGTCAATAAACGCATTTTTCTTTCTTTCTTTCTTTTCTTTCATACATACATACATACATACATACATACATACATAGCCTGTCTAAATCATAACCCTCCTTTGCTTTGCCGTAGTCGGGTAATAAAATAAACAATGCGATTAAATACCATAGCAGGCAATGCAGTATTTTCATTATAAATAAAAAATACTTTATGACTTTCATTGAAACGTTAAAAATAAACGTTGTATGCTTTATCAACATGAATAAAAGTGTAAGCTGCTATTATACAAACTCGAAGAAGTGCACAAGTCTTCTCAACTAGGTTTACTACTAGGACCCAAACTAGGACCCAAAAAGCGTTTAACAATAGCATATACTTTTATACTTGTGATATAATTCCATGATTTTTCCCTGGAATAAACAAATCAAATGATATAAACTGTGGTTTTATTGTAATATTACCACAAACAAAATCAAAGTAAGTATATAACCTTGACAAAGCGTGACTACTTCGCAAAAAAAAACAGCTGTGTCAACATTTTTTAAAAAAAGAAGAGGACAGGGTGACATCGAGAGACCATTCTTTGGGCATCGACATCAGACGGATCAATGAATGGTGACGTCAGCAGTCTGGCAAACGCTAAACATCGCCACTCATATTCCAGAGATCGTAGAAGCAACGGATAGGGCAAAAAAATACAATTACTTAACAATGAAAACAAGCAGTTTCATGAGTTTCGTTGCATCGTTATTTATTTTTAACTAGCTGTTACCCGCGACTCCGTCCGCGTGGATTTCAGTTTACAGTACGCGGAGCTCAATTGATATAAAATAAACGCCTGTTAAAATAATAGGGGCAACCTGTACGTCCGCGTTCGCTCTCATTTTCGCAACATTTTTTGTTACTGCTCTGCTCCTATTGGTCATAGCGGGATGTTATATAGCTTATGTCCTTTCTCAGGCTCTACACTATCTGTGTACCAATTTCGTTACAATCGATTCAGTAGTTTTGGCGTGATTGAACTGTAGAAAAATTTATTTTTTTAAAAAACACAATTGTACTTTGTTCAGTTGAAAATCAGCATCAGGCACTAGTTGTCGGGCACTTTTTGCAGAACTAGGCATTTTTGGTGCAGCCGCGAGGCACACTCTTCACTATTCCCTTACATCGGTCTTCATACTTAGTATTTTATTTGTATTTGTTGCTCTTTGATGTATCATCATCAGCCTTTTATCGCCCCACTGCTGGGCATAAATCTCCTCTCATACAGAGAAGGAATGAGCGTAATCACCACACTTGCTCAATGTGGGTTGGCGATTTCAGACTTAAAGTCTAGGTTTCCACAAGATGTTTTCCTTCACCTTGTAATCAGTCAATCATTGGTGTCCGAGATATACTTAAAAAGTACATATAACTTAGAAAAGTTACATTGGTCTTTGATATATGTGTCTGGTGTATTGTGTATCTTTTAGTCTAATATATATTTTCTTTCTCACTTTTTTTGTAGTTACTGTTTATTTTTCTGTTTTTGTTTGGTTTCAGTGATCTTGATTTGTCTAGCAGAATATCAGAATATCTAAACGTAATCTATCGATAATACATTGAAACGCCTGTATATTTATCAAAATTAAGCTTCATACAGCGTTCATATCACGCGTTTTCGTTTAAAATGTATGGTATTGAAGCTGCTGAGCCACTAATATTGTAATAGGGTAGTTGACTAAAAATAACTAATAAGTCCGTAAGTCAGATTTCCAAAAAAAATTGACAGGTTTTTTTTTCTTTTTTCATATAAACAAAAAATGAAGACGATACAGTACGTCACTCCTTGCTACACATTTTAGCAACGAGTGACGTCACCAGCCTCCTGATTTTTGATATAATAATAATAATAATCTTTATTCAAAAAACTTACAAAACATTGTAAAATCAAAACTACAAAAATATTCTTATACATATCTTATGTATGTAATTGATAAGAATATTTTTATTTTATTGCCTAAATAACAGCTAGGTATTATGTGTGACTAAAAATATACATAAGGTCATACAGAACGTATTATTATATAGAGAATCATGTAAAATTAGCGACATGGCCGAGCTAGGTTAATTAAACCTGTGTTTCAGGCATGTGTGATGCCTTTTATATTTGTAATTTTTTATTGATTTGAAAACAAAATATACGTATCCAATATTTTTCTTTAATCTGAATCATCATGATCATCACAGCGTTAATCCCAGTCGCATCCGAAGCCTTTCTTTTTTCAGCCTTTGGAGTCTGGAGACCGCTTTACCAGTCTAACTGCTGAAATGGATTTTCTATAATCTGAATGACGGACTAAATACAATAATTTTTTTTTTACCCGGGAATACCCCTATGACTTGTGGTAAAGGCTATTCTTAAGTAGGTATAGGTACCGAATTTTATAATGTTTAATAATCTTATCCAAATTTTTCTTCTCCACGATTGTTATGCGCATAGCCAAAGTGACACGCTCGTTCCATCATATCGTTCATCACTTTCCAATTTAGAAAACAAAAGTTATGTATACATTCAGAATATTGCAATGAGGGTTGCGGGTTGGTTAAACAAGAAACCGTGGCCCTGACCGTCGCACAGGCAAGTGAAGAAACACGGGTGGGTTTTAGTCAATAAAAGTCTGACACGCCCTTCCGCTCTGCCCAGAGCGGGAGAAGTCATTTGATGATTTCCCATCCCAACAAAAGCCATACGATGCATGCACCAAATGCGATAATCTTGCGGTGATATTTGAAACGGAAAATAAAAATAAAATCAATCAGTTGCTTTCATCTGTTACGAATTATACTAAAAGGATTCTCCGAAGCCGTTATGCGGAGAGGATTTAGCTTTGTTCATAAAATATGGACGCAGAAGGTTCATATTTACCAAGATACAAACTATATAGAGGGTTTGAGAACAGCCTTAAAACTTATTAGCTAAAAGTCTTTCTTAAAAGTCGTTCATAAAAGTCTTTTCAGTTATTTTTTTTTTCTAAGTATTATAATTATTTAGATGCCAATAGATGACTTTTTAATTACATTTTGAGAACGTGCTATTTACCTATACATGCAAAGTCTACATCACAATCGTCATTATTTAAGCCGAAAAACGTCCTCAATCGGTTCTGTGCTTCTTGCATCCAAATGTGGTTCCCGCAGCTTTCACAAGGTAGTCCGTCGTCAACCTTGTTTGAGGCCTTGAAATGCTCCAGAACCTTTCGGTTCCATCGACTATCTGCATGTTATGTGCCCTGCCCACTTCCACTTAAGTTTGAGAATTCGTCGGACTATGCTGGCCGGTATGAATGTATGATGTATGAAATAAAACTACTGATTCTTCTGTCACGTGACGAAGAGTATTGTTAAACTGTACAAAGTCCTAAATGGCTTTACATATAAAGTGAAATTCACCATTTCACGGAGAAGAATAAGCTTTTGCATGTTTTCTCTTATAGTATATATACTTAAGGTGAACCAGGGTGAAGATAATATGACCCTTACCTTTCTGAGGAACGAATAACCCTTTTCCATCCGAAACAGTAATCCCTACTTAAACGCCCCTTATTTCTTATAACTAAATATTGAAAAACCCATAAAAAAAACTGAAACCCGTTCTTATAGCCCACAAAGCGCCCCATTATTATTCAAACTACCCTTTTTTAACCAGCAAAAGGCCACAAAGATAAATAAAAGTAATCGAATCTTTCCATCCCTTTGAGCTTTTTACCTTCAATAAAGAACTTAAAAGGTTTTCTCTAGGTTAGAATACGGCCTCTTTATTCAGACATTCATTTTGTACAAATTTTTCATTCGAATTCAAATTCGTTTCAATTGAATCAAAGCAGAAAGTTGAACAACTTCTTTGTTAAATCGTAAAGTGCAGAAAAAAGATAAGAGGCGGAAAAAGGGTGTCATTCCGCTTTAAGAATTTTCCTTTTGTCGGAAATAGAAAGTTTCCTATAAAGTTACATTTGTCACAACAAGTTGTAATGTGATCACATAACATTGAAGTATTTTGGAAACGTATGTTTTCAATTGAATGAACAAAACATTTTATTTTGCATACGATTTAAAGCATTTTTATGTTTCCATAGAATTTCGTCATTTTTATCAAAGACTATCATTGCATATCTACCATTGTTTATTCTGCCTTATTGTACCTATTCTAATTCAAATTAAATTAGTATTTACTACAGGTGGAAAATCAGTTTTATACACAAACGATATATTGTGGTAGTGATTTAATATCCATTTTCTCATCAATATCAAACCAAGCCAAGGCACAATCGCCAATATCTCTATCTGACCTTACAACTATTCCTGCTTGCAACGCATTATCCGCTTTTGTTTTACTTATGGACGCTACTGAGGTCATATTTTGCACGGCATTGGTTTTGAATATAGTCAGATATAGGTTATCAGCCAACCTTGAACTAATTTTACCTTTACTGTCCTAATACTAGTACTCATTTCCAGCTTAACCTATTGCGATTCGATTACGATGCACTTTGAGTCTCTGTCTTGACATTACCGCCATTGTAGTCTGGTAGTTTGCGGACTTTATATTACCTACCCTAATGTTTCTTTAGTTTTGTTCATCATTTTGTTGAACTCTTCAAGTTCAGAGTTGTGCTATACGAGTCCTTAATTATACTGACTGGACTGGTCACATTTATCAAAAAAGCTTTTAGGACATCAACTTTCATGGTCTACGCATATTCTGCCCAAGAACAAAATACTGTAATCTCTGAATTTGTTCAGTCCTTTTCCTCAGAGTAGTCAGACAGGGAACTGAAAAAAACCTGATCTAGCGTACTTTTATATTCAGATTTGTAACAGTGACTTCAATATAAAATAAAGTGCAGATACAAGAATTAACAACTTTATATTGTACTTGGCTTCTTAACTATCCAAAAGATTATAAATACAGATTAAGTTTTCAGTTACCTATTTCATTATATTTTAAATTCAAACAATTACCAAGTCATAAGAAATGACATCCATATTCACCAGAGTTAGAACTTCAGACAGCTGATGGCCCTGTAAAACGTAGACACTGCACACATAAATCCCGGGTTGTCACTCGCACCGGTTTGAGAACAACACTAAAACGTCCAGTACAGCTACTCCAACCTTTTTAGCTATAGAGGCTAGCTATAGAGCTATATACTCCCATGGGATTGAACCCATAACGTGTTAGAGTAAATTAGTGTCTGAGGAATACCAGTGAATTTCATGCTATCTGCTGAGCTCGATGCGTGACATCAACGCCCTCTTTGGTGGTCTGTCTGGTATATAATGCACCCACATTTTAACTTTATGCTTTAGGACCGAGACAAAAACAAAATTCTTTGCTTTTTTTTTTTTTTCTTTTGTTTTTTTTTGAACTCAGTGCATCCAGATCTATATGATTATCTATAGTGGTGAGGGTTTTGAGCAACTTCGGGCACATACATACAGACAGACATACAAACATACGCACTTTATAGGGATGGATTCTTATATAGACGTAGTTATGCAAAATAGATCCAACCTACAAAAATCGTTTTTTGTGTTACTGTCATAAATGTCTAAAATCTACACGTGAACTTTAGTATATGCAAAAAATATCAAAGCCGCAAAAAAAGTACGGGAAAATACCCATTATTTAAAAGGAAATTTAAATCTACTGTCATGTTATTTTCATATATAAATTTTACTTCCTTTCTTTAGCTCTAAACCTTTCTTTCCGTGCACAATTCTGAAATCGGTTCTGGTAAAGAGAATTTTCTACAATCAAAAGTCAATTTCCTAAATGCTTAGGGATGGAATACAGGATAATACGTAGCAGTCACGTTTGCGTCTATTACACAAAAAAGTATATCATTTCAGCCGAAAGACGTCCACTGCTAGACATAGGCCTCCCTCGAGGATCTCCACGACGACCAGTCCTGCGCCTCCCGCATCTAACGGTTTCGCAGGTTTAAGCAGGCCGTCGGTCCACCTTGTCGGAGGCCTACCCACTCTGCAACTTACGGTGCGTGGTCGCCACTCGAGAACCCGTCGACCCCATCGGGCATCGATCCTACGGGCAATGTGACCGGCCCACTGCCACTTAAGTGTCGCAATTCTTCGGGCAATGTCGGTTACTCTCGTTCTTCTGCCGATCTCCTCATTTCTGATTTGATCACGTAGTGAAACTTCAAGCATAGCCAGAGGGCTATGCGCGGTCGCTAACAATTGGCCTTATAAGAAAGCTCAAAATCACTCAAAGGGAGAGCCGTTTGAGTGATTTTGAGCTTTCTTATAAGGCCAATTGTTAGCGACCACGTTTCAGTGCCATAAGTCATCACTATTGCCATAAGTCATCACTATAGAAAGTATAGTCATTATAATAATATTAGTTATCATCATAATCTTTGGCAGCCTTTCTCATTCCAATGCGAGTTTAGACTTCCTCTCTTTTGCCCCATCCTTTATGGGTCTGAGCAAGTCTCACCCAGGACCCTACGATTCGAATTCATGATTCCTTAATCGAAACCACGGCATTGTATCCCGCCAATCTCGTGGTCATTTTACGAGGTACATTTAGACATAATACCGAAAATATAATTTGCATTTCCCACATGGTAGATGCATAATCTTGGTAATTTTTTGTACAACATATCTTCTTATTAAAAAAGAAATTCAAAACAAAATAATTACATATCGACGCTTGAAAGGCGACAAAAATTCTTAAATTGAGTTATATACACCAAACGACGCAGAAAAATCTGGTGGTTCGAATGGTGTATATAACTCAATTTACGAATTTTTGTCGCTTAGATATGATTGCCTTTCAAGCGTCTATATATACATATATTAAAAAATTAAAAGACCCTCTCGAGGAAGTCGTATTTTATATTCAAAACGCAGCCAAAATGAGGTCCTTATTAAAATGTTGAGCAGTAGACTGCTCTTCAGTATTTTGAGATACCCCAACGGATAAAGTCACGTTTATTTAAGATTTTACTGCATCCTTTTATGGTCTTAGAACGATAAAATTCTGATACAGCTTAATAATGAATTCCCCGAAATTATAGATAGAAGTGTATCCACAAAAACGTCTATATTTTACCAGTTATATTAACCTATTGTTACGGGCTACTGGCTAGGGGTACTAAAACGCCGGTTAAGGGTTGCGAAGTTTATTGGCAACGGAGGTACAGTCGATCGTTGGCAATGACAAGTAGAACGTAGCTGATGTCGCACCGAAGTCTTCTCTTACGTCCACGAAGTCCGTGTCGTAAATACACAATAACACTATCAGATGTTACTTCACGTGGTACTCAAAGTTCTAGTTACAGTTGTCGCAGTAGGTATTCTCAAAGATCGCTTCTTATCTGTCGCTTGTTTTCGTATCGCTAGTCGAACTAGTTGACTCTGCGCTGGCGTCACAGCGCTATATATAGGTCAACTGATCGAAAATTCCAGATTCGTCTAGGCGTAATAATAATAGCGCATAACTTCGAGTACATTTAGTACCTACGATAATTCGCGGAAACGGGGTTCTAGAAATTTCGATGTCCTCACTTTGTTGACAAAATTGTTGAGACCTGTACCATTCGATAGGTCACCCAAGGTCTAGCAATGCATTTTTATACGGTACCTCAACAATGTCTAGATTTCAAGATCTTTCTTTCCCATAAGAATTTAATTCACTTACATGAGAAATTGAAAAAAGGACATTATACAAAAAAAAAGTAGGTAGGGTAATCGTCAACATTTTATAATACAAGCACGAAGGACCGGACGCCCAACGAGAAGCAGGGATGTACAGACGACAGCACATCAAGCTACTACAAACGGTCAGATTTCTTTATTAGATTTTCAACTTTATCTCTAAATCTTTAAGGCTCAAAGTACGAATTATGTGTAATTTTGCAAAAATGATTTTTAATAATTAAAATGGATTTCGCATTTTGAATGTTTATTAGGTCATTTAATATAAAATGCAGCATTTTGGTATATTACACTTTTTTGCCACACGTTAGTGCGTGGGGAGTATGTCATGTCCGGAGTATGTCATTTCCATTTCTGAGCTTAAAATATTGTTACGCAAATACATATGGGTTATATATACATACATTATTAACGTAATATATAATTAAAATTTACCTAATACTAAATCAAAAGGAAAGAGGTGTCTGATCAGATAATTGCAAAAACAGGGACAACCTGGCTGTTATAGAAATCACATACTTTAGGTAATAAGTTCTTACATAATCACATTTCTATTTCAATGTTTTTTTTTTTTTTTTTTGCTGGTATTTTGGCGTGGTAGCTGGCATATGGTAAAAAATTTCATTGTTGTTGTAATTTCTTGTGTTCATCACTATACATTGTATTATATAACAGTCATGTGTTTTTAGTGTTCCGTAGCCAAATGGCAAAAAACGGAACCCTTATAGATTCGTCATGTCTGTCTGTCCGTCTGTCCGTCCGTATGTCACAGCCATTTTTTCCGAAACTATAAGAGCTATACTGTTAAAACTTGGTAGGTAGATGTATTCTGTGACCGCATTAAGATTGTAATGGAAAAATAAAAAAATACTAATAAATATTGGGGGCTCCCCATACTTAGAACTGAAACTCAAAAAAAAAATTTTCATCAAACACATACGTGTGAGGTATCTTTGGATAGGTCTTCAAAAATGATATCATTTTTATCGAGTTTGCGTGACAGACGCTTCCAAAGTGCAAAAAAGTTGCCCACCCCCTCCCCCCTCTAACTTCTAAAATAAGAAAATGAAAAATTAAAAAAAAAACATATGATGTACATTACTATAAAAACTACCAATGAAAATTGTTTTGAACGAGATCTGGTAAGTAGTTTTTTTTTTAAACCTCGTAAATCGTAAAAAGCTTATTACTGCGTAATCTTTCATACAAATAACTTAAATCCTTTAATTTCATAAGTCAATGGTACGGAACCCTTTGTGCGTGAGTCCGACATGCACTTGGCCGGTTTTGTTTAAATGAACAGATAGCTGTGCCGATGGGGAATTTATTCCGCCATTTCTTCTTCCCAGCGAAAGCACTAGGAAGTATCGATGGGTGGGCGTTTTGGGGGACTCCCTTATGTAATATTGACGTTCAAAGTGCTGATTATCAGCCTAATTTGAATAAATGACTTTTGATTTTGATTTCCGAGAAAACCGCAGGACACTTTTGCCGAGAAGCAAATGATTAACTCAACCAGCTTACTAAGCAGAGTAGCCACCGACCTTCTAATACTAATATTTTATTTCTTACACCAGGGTATCCCTGCTTATTACAACTGTAAGACTTCATAAGTCACGTCCACCTAGCGCGTGACCTACGTGTTATTGCACAACGTCACCCAAAGGACAAATAAAATCTGGTAAGCCTGTGGCCTTATTAGACTTTCGCCATTTTACATCCCATTGCTTGAGTTGCTTCCAAAGAGTGGGCCTAGAAATTATTCCATCAACTATACAACAGATCATGATATAATCAGAGGCTACAACGTTTTGATGTATTGCTGTAGCCCGCGCTCGCTTGTAGTGATGCGTGACTGGTGTAGTTTGTCGGTGGTAGACCATAACATCGGCTGGCGGCAGAAGTTACCACCTACCAGACAAAGTATTGCCGCCAAGCGATTCGTCATGTTCCGGCATGATGTCTGGTGAAGCCGTACGGAGCACGGGTTTGAGCAGTTGTGTTGCGATGTGTGCCGGGTACGATGCGCCGAAAGTTTTTGTTTCAGAAGTTTAGTCGTCCCCCATGACTCCAGATATCCCTCTCGCGCAGCATCGTTGGTCGTATTGTTGGGTTTAACATTACCTCACCTCACTCAACTGCCGTCTTTCTTCCTATGAACTCGGTTTTTTGTAGTGAACAGGCTCTTTATAAACTAGTACGCTTTACCATCAACGATTGCATCACTGCTTACCACCAGTCAGAATAGCGGTCAAGCACTAGTTTATAATTATAAAAAAGCCACTAAACTACCACCCTCGAACTATTACTTAACACTTAACATTGTTAACTAATCGCTTCACACCTGCACTAGCTCGAGCTTGATCTATGTAGTCACAGATCACTTTATGTCTTGTACAATATTAAAACACTGAATAAGCAGATTTTCGTTTTACTATTTTTACCATGTATCACTTATTACAAAAATAATACTTGGATCAAAGAGAAACTCTCCTTTAATAAGTTGTAGTCGTTATTACCTTGGCACTGGAATTTGCCCAGCTATCCAACTGTAGTCAATACAATAGGCGCAATAACTAACAGTCTCGGAATTCCGAAGATAAACGAAAGCAATTTATATCGCCAATACATCATGCCAAAGGATCCCGCCCTCTATATTATCATGAAATATGGTAGAGAAAACTTCAGCAGAATGCTATAATATAGGAATTTCTGTATGGTACGTTGACCATGAATACCAATACTCCTTGTAGGTTAGTGAAGAAATTGATGTACTTTTAAAAATATATTCAACATAAGTCATAAACATAAGTTTTTAATCAAAAGTTGAATAGTGAGTTCAACTTTTTTATTTATTTTCACTTCTTGGACGGTTAATGGAATTAAGGATTTATGTTCTTTAAAAACTCGTTCCTTTAAACCTTACCAATTCTCCAGGTCTGGTTTCCAGATTTCTATTGCGTTTCTCTTTATTTAACTCCACTTTGGAGCCAAAAGCTAGACATACAAGCTAGCTAGACAAGCAAGAGACAAGCTAGACTGCTGGTGAGTCTGTTGCACCACCTCTTCTTCCCATCAAAACAGTAGGAAATGGAGAAAGGCGGGCGTGTTCGGGGATTATTTTGTGTAATTGCGACTTTAGAGAAGTATCGATTCCCAGCTTTATTTAAATAAATGATTGTTAATTTCCATTCAACGTGATCCCTCACAATGGCCCTCATACGAAGGCTCAGAGTCACACAAAGGGCGATGGAAAGAGCCATGCTCGGAGTTTCTCTGTGTGATCAAATCAGAAATGAGGAGATCCGCAGAAGAACCAGAGTCAGAGATGTAGCTCTTCGAGTCGCTAAAATTAAGTGGCAGTGGGCAGGGCACATTGCTCGTAGAACTGACCGGCCGATGGGGCAGTAAGATTCTGGAATAGCGGCCACGTACCGGAAGGCGCAGCGTAGGGAGGCCCCTAACAAAGTGGACCGATGACCTGGTGAAGGTCGCGGGAAGCCGATGGATGCGGGCAGCACAAGACCGGTCATCGTGGAAAGCCTTAGGGGAGGCGTTTGTCCAGCAGCGGACCTCTATAGGCTGAAGAAGAAGAAGTAGAATTTTCGATTAGAAAAATAATCAGTTCCAGCAATCATCGCTCCGAGTCACATCGAAACATCGTCTGCGATTGATTAAAATAAAGATGGAAAAAATATCCAGGAATTTCAAAATGCTCTCTCATTGTCGTCCTCCGTGGCGCAGCGGTCAACACGCCTGCCTGCGACGTGGAGGCCCTGTATACGATCCCCGGCCAGGTCATGATAGAAAACGATCTTTTTCTGTTTGGCCTGGGTCTTGGATGTTTATCTATATATGTAGCTATTATAAATATAGTATCGTTGAGTTAGTATCCCATAACAAAAATCTCGAACTTACTTTGGGGCTAGCTCGATCTGTGTGATTTGTCCGTATAAATTGATTTATTTATTTATTGTATCACTGTATGCAATCATCAACTTCAACGTAGGAAGCCGTGCATGAATGAATCGTTAATGAAATAAGAATTATGCAATAAATGTTTTTTTTTTAGATTAATAAACTAAAAATCTTCTTGGACTAGTGTAGCAATAAATCTGGTTTTGTATTGCATCTGACATCAGTTACCGTACAATCCATTCTAGCTTCGGTTTCTATACCTTAGGATTTCATTATGTCTCCGCTCGAGCATCTTACTCTGATCCTGCCACGCCATTTACCTCGTAATGATCTCCGTCTGTGGCGAAGGGTAACCAACATCTGACTCGTAGGAACAAAATGAGATTTGTAGAATTAGTCTGTTTTACCAATAAAAAGAGGACCATAATGTCTAATGTAAACGGGTGCGAGCCTATTGCGATCAATTGGGCATGCATCCAGGTTACGGACTGGCTGTTACTGTGAAATTTCTTATGGAGAAACCCAATAAAAGTTTGCTAGATCCAGAAACTAGTGTTCATCATTAGCGCTTATGACCATTAGCCGAAAGTGGCAGTCCTTTTATCTAAGAGAAAAATCACGCTGTGACCATCATTAAAAAAATCTTACAACCAAAGAGTGTTTAAGTCTCGCCAAAAAAGCCAATGCCAACAAACGCCAACATGAATGTCAACTATAGCCATTACTTAGCGCTTACTTTATCTTAATCCATAGTCATGAAAAAACTGAGTCCCTTAGGCTACACTATAATAGCGCTATCTTGGACCCAAAATTTATGTTTCTTAGCAAAAGAAGCTATGATAAATAAACCAAGTGACACTGTGATTATTTTAAAGTTTCTTGTCGTTGTTAAAGCTATGAAATGGACTGAAATGTTTATTATTTTCTGTCTAGACCAGATATAGATCCCTATTTAGATGACAGTTAAATGGAAACTGGTATCTTTCCAGCTGAGTTGGTTTATTGTTTGTTATTTACGTTATTACACTTTGGTTGTATTTCAAGCTGTAATAGGACTATTTATAACCGTAAATAAAGTTACAATGGCGTAACTGACAATAAAAAAGTAAAAAATATTGATAAACTTATTCTGGAATCTTTTCTTATAAAAACCCCAACCCAGAATTTACTAAAAAAGCAAGAAACTTGACGGTAAAATATTCTGGGAATGGAGACAAAGCTCTGTCTACCATGGGAAAAATCCCACAAGCTTTTAGACGAAAAAAATGTCAAGATAACGATGTAAAAGCCTCGAGTAGGTACTTTTATTCTCTTATATATACATCAACGTATAGAAAAAGCTATAAAAGTTGACATAAATAAGGACACGTACAGTCAACATTCGGAAGAAAAGTCTTTGTTCCATAACAATGTAGCTATGCGTAGCCACATAAATATACCATATATGGGGTACATATTTCTAGCTACGCAAGAAAGTATATACGTATATATATATATATATATATATATATCTATGAGCAACCTGGTACGAACCAGGTCCGCGTCGACAGCGCGTTATATTCCAAGCGCCTTAAAGAGATGTCAACACATCGTAATGGGATCCACGAAGATCGATGCCTACCAAGACCACTGTTTGTTCGAAGGGGATACCGTGGCTCCTGACGCACAAACAAGTGAAGGAACACGGGTGGGTTTAAATCAGTAAAAGTCAGACACGCCCTTCCGCTCCGCCCAGAGCGGGAGAGGTCATTTGATGACTTCCCATCCGGAAAATGTTCTTCTTCCATTAATATTTATACATTTTAATGGAAAACAATTTGTGGAACATCAAACGGTTTTTTATCGATGTATCCATCATTTTGTAGCAGGCCTTACCTTAAATCCAACTAGTAAGCCCAGTGTGGATTCATGTATGATTCAAGTCGTTTTAATTTTATTGTAAGCTAGTTGGTCAGTGGTAATGAAATTACAAACGCAGAGTAAAATGCCTGACTGGATAGATCCACAACCTGCAATCAGTATCTAAGTCGGGTCCTTTTGGTATTTGATTTGACTGTTTAGTCCTCATTTCAAATAATGTCCAACATTTTCATGAAAAAATCTTAACTTCTCATGTGTTTTTTCACGAAAATGAAGATAAAAGTCGATATAAATATGCACGCTTATGATTCCGAGGCACGTACGCCTTAAAAGCGCCATTACGCATCATCTTGCTAATGTCCGCCATTATTCTGTATGCCTTTTTATTTCTTCTTGTGTCTGCTGTAATCATAAGGAATGACTTTTATGTTACACGTGGGGAGATTTTTAAAAGTGCGGTTTAGGATTCCCAAAAGACATATACTTACGTTTGGGAATTTATATTGGTCTGTGGAAGACCAATAAAAGTGAAGATGCTTCAAGGGAAAAATGATTTTCATTTCTATTGAAACTGAAAGCTTCTATGAATTTCGCCGGATTATTTATGATTCTTGACTCCGAAAATACAAAATAAAAGTTAAATAAAATCGATACAAATAATATATACGGACAAATCACACACATTGAGCTAGCCCCAAAGTAAACTCGAGACTTGTGTTATGGGATACTAACTCAACGATACTATATTTATAATAGATACATATGTTTATAGATAAATATCCAAGACCTATGCCAATCAGGAAAAGATCGTTTTCCATGATAACCTGGTGGGGATCGAACCCAGGGCCTCCACGTCGCAGGCAGGCGTGTTGACCGCTGCGCGACGGAGGACGAATAATTAACGAATTAATTAAATTAATTAATTGACGACTGAATAATATTAGTGAAGACTGTCAAATCGAATTGCTATTACTCAAAATATTCTTCTAGAACTACCTTTTTATAGCCATATAATTTTACTCACTAATCAATAGTGACCGTGTTTATTTTCCAAAAACTCGTTTCGTTTCACTTTACAAAACCCAAAAGGCAAATTTAAGCCACCATTTTTCGTTTATTCGGATTTCTTTTTTGTGTATCTAGTCCGCTTAGGGAAGGGTCAGGATCGTAACTAAACCCTTTCTGTATTAAACCTTAATTCATACATATTGTTTGGTAAATATTTCCCTTTATTAAAATGAAGGAAAATGTTCAAGGTTTTAGCATAAAAGGGGTGCACGATCTCAACTCTGATAATTAGTTAGTGCCAATTGTAAAATAATTTTCTTATAAAAAGACGAGCGTGGTTAGATGGTTATACTCTGCTTATGTAGGTTTATAATTAATCTATTTAAATAAAATTGCTAGTAAATTACAACGATTAGCTTAAATGTTCCAGTCTTTCTTAATTTCGTATATAGATTCATTGTCTACTTGAAATTGGGGAACTAAGCAATACCAAACCGTAAAGGTGGGAAATATGCTCATAAAGCATGGCGCCAGTTGCTTATGTCGCGGCCTAGTTAATTTAGAAGTAATAGAGATTCCGTAAAGAGCGCGAATTATGTGAATAAAAACTTTTAGTGCTGGCTGGGGCACCTATCTAGATAGGTGCCTCTATTAAAGGTCTTACTCTAATTTAGTAGTGTAAAATGGTCACTTTATGAAGCTTATTTCTTATGAAATTTGCATAAAAAATATTTGGTCTATTGATTCATTTACAACATTTGAAAAGGAGGATTTTGTCCTAGGACTAATACTTTTACCTTGAAAAAATATTTACCAAAACGATATTTTTGACAAACATTACTTCTTAACGGCTTTGATGTTTGGAAATATTTTTACACTGAAAAAATTGTGGTTAGAGGTACTACAGATTTGCCACTGCTTATTTAAATCCATCAGAAACAATCCATTGAAGTCTGGACTTCAAAGGTCTCAAAGCCAATTATTACTTATGTAAATATCTTAGTTACAACTCAATTTAGTTATTTGGTGTGTATAATAGATTCCTATAAATGGCAATGTACGCAGTAAAACCTAATCTGTATGCAGCTTGATAACGTTAGGCCTAGACCCATGTCGCAGAGATGGGAAGAAGGAGGTAGTTCCATTCAGTCAAAATGTATTAGTCACATACATAGGTAGGCTGTTAAGACCCGGTTAGCCGCATCCCGGATTCCGACCCTGAGAAGGAAGGAGTAGGCAGTTTCTAGTATGATAGCTATGTGCCGAGGCCCTGAAAGGGGTGTTCTTGTTAATTCCAGTCTTGTCACCCCCTCGTGTGATAAGCCAAGACTCAGAGATTCTGTCCTTCAGGGATTCCTATTTTTAACCGACTTCAAAAAGGAGGAGGTTACTCAATTCGACCGTATATATGCTTTTTTTTATGTTTGTTCGCGCATAACTTTGTCGTTTATGAACCGATTTTGATAATTCTTTTACTGTTGGAAAGAAGACGTTCCCAAGGTGGTCCCATGATAAGGATATCAGAGTTTGATGGTGGAAGACCAGAGAAAGCAAGGGGAACTTTCAAAACTTGCAGGGGCGACTAGTGCATTTCTTAGCATTTTCATTAAGTATTTTAAAGCACTACAATTTAATAAAGGTCTAGAATAGATCTGATAATGGAGCCGGGAGACAGTCGAAGGAACTCCTCAACAATTCACAGCAGCTACCTTGTGTTTGGGCTCGATTAATTTGTATTGATAAGAACTTTACACCTAGATGGGTTGTGACAGTACTCCTCACCGGTTTACAGTAGCTACTTTGTGTTTGGACTTAATTCATTTATATTGATGAGATCTTTGCACCCATTGGGTTAAAATAATGGTCTTCATCATCAAATCAGTTGAGGGAATACTTACGGGTAAAAATTAAAGTAAACAACATTACGTCGTTTCCCAACTATATTTGCGTCAGCCTCAGTCTGACCGGAAGCAACTGAATTTTTTTGTAAAAAAGTTTTTAATTTACATTTTTCAGTTGTTAAAAGTACTATGACTTTTAACAACTGAAAAATGTAAATTAAAAACTTTTTTACAAAAAAACAACCGACTTCCAAAAACCACTACAAAGTGAAAAATAACTAATTTTGGAAGTCGGTGTCAAAAACGAATATACAAAACCAAAGACACCGACTTCCGAAATTAGTTATTTTTCACTTTGTAGTGGTTTTTGGAAGTCGGTTGTTTTTTTGTAAAAAAGTTTTTTATGACTTGAAATCTTAAAGACTGAGGTTTTGATCGTGCACGTTTTTATCCGAACGGTAACACAGACAACTGTAGCCCTGGTTTTGTAGAAGCCAAGTTGTGTTTTTGTCTTGGTTTTATCTGCCAAGCTGTCAGGTTCTTGCGTCCTTCTAAGGTCGAGCGTAAAGTACTATATACCGTTTTGCGGGTCCTGTAATAACCTTCTAACCTCAAGTTGAAAAGTCATAAATGAATGTGTTATAATGGCATATTCTTCAAGGTTAGGCTATTAATAGTCATCATCAACATCTCACTTCTCAGCGTTAATCTCAGTCGCATCTGAAGCTTTTTTCAACTTTGGAGTCTGGGGTCCGCTCGTAACTGCTGATTTTTGGCTAAACTTCAATATGGTCCATGAAGCCACTGCCGTCTGACCTCCACAACCCGAAGGCGATATCGAAGCATTGCAGTTAGACCAATTGTTGGACTTTTGAGGGCTCCAACAACCCGTAACGACTGCCATTAGATGTTCGTATGGTAACTGGGACCAACGCGCAGCGGCTTAACGTGCTTTCCGAGGCACGTCCAGGCAAATATTTATATTCATGCATACTATTGCTATTGATAATATATTATGAAAATTATCAATAACTATTGCTATATTACATACACTGTTAATATAAAGTTAATTGTGTTAACTCTAGTAGTTTTCTACTGGGCCCCGAGTTATTTTTCCACACCTTAGGCTTGATGTGGTACTAGAAACCAATCCAAACCAAGTTAGAAAAATTCTGTTAGACAATCCGTGTCATAGCGATCTCCGATTTTAAAATAAAGCCTTTGGCGTACCTATGTCGCTAGCAATAGCCCGTTTCCCCAACTTCTATATTAAAGGTCCCTCATTCCATTCAAAGAGGCCAGCTGACATCGACAGGCGGCAAAGAGTCTTTGTAATATTTCATGACAAAAAAAAACTTTTTCTTTATTTATTGCCTGACCAGGAAAATAAAGTGTTTGAATATTTGGAACCGAAAGGTTTCCAGAAGTTATGGTGATTGTGTTTCTAGAAAGTTATTTTCGATCTTTTCGGGTAGCTACTCACAAGTTCGATTCATGTTAAAAGTTTGCAGAAGTTTTGATTTCTGAAGTCATTTTCTTATCTAATAAGTATGTTGAAAGACTAAACCAATAGATATAAATAGTTGTTATTTGTTGTTAAAAGTTTTTTTTTACTTTGGCTTCGCACGGTTTGTGCAGTTAGCCAATGTCACGTGTTGGGACTGTTAGGAACTATTTATTTATTTATTTCTTCTTTGGCGTCGTCTGGTTTATGCATTTAGCCAATGTCACGTAATGAATTTTCATTCATGTCTAAACAGACGGCCGCATGAACCGTCTACGAGGGAGGTTTGAAGCAAAGTCCTGATGAGGCCACTTATGCTGCGATATCTCAATGTTCTTTATGGATTATTTACTGAATGCACTTTTACTACATAAATCACGCACTTATATTTTGTAAACAACACTATATAGGTATAATTGAAAAGTCCAATGATAAATGAGCGTGATATTTAGCATAACTTTCCCGCCAAAACTCTAGAAATAGTTAACAGTTATTATCATGATATGCTTCCAGCGGTTAGCTGGAAGCATATCATGATAATAACTGTCAAACTGGCTTATTTTTACAAGATTTTTATTAGCTTCACTTGTATCTTTGCCTGCTTGCTTGTTTGCTTGTTTGTTTGTTTGTCCGTCTCTAACTCTTTGGACTACGAGTGAGCGGCGCATTACTGTAAAATGTCCCACCGGTTTCAATACGTTCGTTCGTTCGTCTTTTTTTTTAAAAGAATATCGAACTAAAAAGTTGAAAATAAATATAGTTTAAAAATTAAAAAAACATGCTTTTAAAGAATATCAAACTAAAAAGTTAAAAATAATTTAAAAAATAGCGTGGGGCGCTTAATATACAAAAATTATGGCACAAAGTGCCTCACTTTTTTATTTTTTTTAGTATTTTTAAATTTTTAGTTTGATATTCTTTAAAAGTATGTGTTTTTAGTTTTTTAAACTATATTTAAAACGTTCTTAGTATGAAAATGAAAAACGTTCTATTAACCTAGCAACTTTGGATTCGGTGGGGAGGCGTGCGAAGAGGCTAATTGCCGACCCAAATTTACTTTAAAGTGGTCACCAAAAGCAAAGGTGCACGGGCTTAGAGTAGCCAGCCTGCCGGTTTTCTATAGAGTGTCTGAGTGGGAATTGCATGACTTAGTTCCGCCATTTCCCTCCAATCATTAGACGACCCTTCGTAGGGTAAGTATCCACCATTTCGTCGTTGATACCACTACGGTCCGGACAAAGCGTTTCGCCTCGTCTTTTATACCGCGTACATCGAGGGACTGGAACGATTTACCAACGGCGTTCTTTCCGTCTGACTACAATTTCCAAAGAATTTGGAAAATAGGTATTTGAAGAAACTATTGCCGTCGCGCTGCTTCCGACCTCTCCTGATAAAGTGCGAAAAGGACAGATGCAGCTCAGGCTGATGTTACCTACAAAAACGTTGACCAAAAAACGTTTCGTATTCCGCTGTTTTTCAAAACACACCAGATCTCAAATATTTTTAATCACAATTTAGAGGAGAAGTAAACCTGTGCTTCTATTATTTTCTTTTTTGTCAAAAACTTATCGAGTATATCTAATAGTTATCTGAACATCGCGGTAAAATGGGTTATTTTTCGCGATTTGGAGGTATCGTATTTCTTTTATTAAGTTTCGGAAAAATTAAATTATAGGGGCACCTATACTTACGGTGTAAAATTATAGAAAAAAAAATAATTGTTCTAATAGCATTATCCACGAAGAAAACAGCGGAATACGTACATAGAAAATATACGTAAAGCACCCCTCGAGTTCGCTCTGAATAAACTAGCGCGCTATACCTACCATCAATAGTTGCATCGCTTCTTACCATCAGGTGGGATTGCGGTCAAGCATAGTCTTTCTTTTTTATATAAGCTGCCCATAATTCAAACTCATAATTATCTCGAATTCGAATTTAATGGCTCATGAATGGTTATAATTATAAATCAAAATGAAAAGTAATTTATTCAAATTAGGTTGAGAGTCAGAACTTTTTATATCCTAAATACTCACTTTTTATATAACACTAACACTTTTTATATAACTAATATTGCTTACATAAACAGTCCCCCAAAACAGTGCCCTTGGCCACTTTCGAGTGCTTTCGCTAACAAGAAAAAGTGGCGAAACAAATTCCCCAGCAGCAAAGCTGCCTGTTCAGTTAAAAAATCACCTGACCTAGAAAATAATTTGAATGTAAAGTAACTAACACAATAAAATTCAAAACATTTATTTAAATTATTAACCATATACCAGCTAGCCATCCAATATACCAGCAAAGCCATATAAAAAGAAAAAAGCATTAATTAAAAACGGGAACGTAAAGTAAAAAACTTCTATCTGAAATAAAAGCCTCCAGGCATAGATGTCGTGACTATAATATATTTATGCATTGTAAAAAAGAAACAATCATATGAACCCATGTAACCTGTCAATAAGATAATTTTGGAAAAAGAATACATAAAATCCATTTACATAACTTTAATACAAAAAAAGTTCAAACTTTTACTATAACTAGGAATTTCGGAGATCGTCGTTAGCTTTAGGACACTAGGCTCGAGAAATCATGCCATTAATCGCTAACAAGCCGTTTACAATGCAAGCTTATACAACTGAATTTTTTGTTACGTGAAACCCGAAATACGTGTCCAGTATTTTTAAGTAATGAATCTATATACAAAATTTCATAAAGATATCATGGAAAACCACAAACTTATGAGCTTGTTGCTTATCCTACTTAGTTAACCCAACAAAAATATGGTCCACGTTCCATTTGGACGGGCGAGCCGGGTGCATTGACCTGTGGCGTCCGCTGAGCGCACCCATGCGCGAGCGTAAGCTGCGTAGCGCGCTGAGTATACTGTAATAATTTCTAAATGTATTTGTGAAAAAATATAACATGGTGTAAAAATGATTTTAATCGATTCAGTTGCTTATTCTGAACAAACTATATGCAGGTTTTGCATAAACAAAAAATATCGTTGTATAATGTCGAGTTTCCGGCCTATTCGTGAGCGTGTAATTTCAGCCCCATCGTGTCGCATCCCATCGCTTGCCTGTACAGCAATTTCATTTTACTTAGCGTTCTTTCCAGCTTTTTCTTCTTCTTATTGTTCGACTTTTAAAGGTCATAGCGTGATCCCAAATACAAGTCAGTTTTTCCTAACTGACTGTATTAACTTATAGAATGACACACAGAGTAAAAGCATATGATGGTACTTACATATTTATTTTTTGGTACCCACATTTTAACAAAAAAAAAACTCGAGCTTTGGGTACGACATTTTTGTAGTAAGCCTAAGTTATACTATTAAAACCTATTAGGCACGCACAAACATAAAAAATAATGTATTAGCAATTGTTTACACTAAAATTAATAACCTAATCACGTCATATTTATGATCTAATACACTACAAACATTTCTCAACGTGTTGCATCTCTGCCGGACCTCTAAACCATTCAGCATGAAGCTATTCACTCGACTGATCAGACTGCAGCCGCGGTATGTATGAGGTTTACACAGGCATCCCATTGAAACCGCGCGATGACACTATGTTTGTGTAGCTAGTTTAGATGCTACCCGGATTTGTGTGTTTAGGTAAAGTAATTGAACTGGTAGCTGTGTTTACCTACAAAGTAACACCACGTACCTGTATGTAGTAATAAGATGGGCCGGTGTCTGCAATTTAATTTCCCAGTGATTTTTTTAACAATATACTTATTTGAGCTTGACCCATGTAATGATGATTGGGCATCAAGGGCTTAGCTCGCCGCCCGGTAAGGACCAAGTTGTGTTTCACGCGCGCCTTAAAGAGATATCAGCATATCGTGACGGGGTCCACGAAGACTGATGCCTCCTGGGTCAGGATTGCGGGTTGGTTAAAAAAGAAACCGCAGCCCTAGCGCACAGGGAAGTGTTCCTTCACTTACCTGCACCAGGGCTGCGGTTTCAGAGTCCTGATTTTTGCAGGACAGAAATTAGGACTCATTCTATCAGAGCCGCGGGTTGTGTCGTGAACCCTGGAGCACAGGCAAATGAAATACCGTGTGGGTTTTAGTCAATAAAAGTCTGACACGCCCTTCTGCTCCGCCCAGAGCGGGGGAGGTCATTTGATGATTTCCCACCCAAAACAAAAAACATGGTAAGGAATTAAGGAGTAATACAAACGTTGACGGTAAAGCACCCTAGTTTATTAAGAGCTTATTCACTTTAGCCTTGAAGACACTTAAATTACAGCCAACCGGAAAAACCGCCGCAGGCAAATGCTTCCAGTCCTTCGATATATGAAGTATAAAAGACGAGGAGAAACGCTTCGTCCGGATCGCAATGATGTCAACATCGCAAGGGCGGACTCGCCATGCGACGGGTCGTCTGATTCGGGTCGATGAGTACGGTTGTATTCGTACGAATTCTCCAAATGTTTAGGTAAGATATGCTTATAGAAAATAAAAAGGAACGAAAGAAAGAATAGAAATCTTAATTTCCTTCCTTACTTTCTTATTCTTCTTCTTCTTCAGCCTATAGATGTCCACTGCTGGACAAAGGCCTCCCCCAAGGCTTTCCACGTTGACCGGTCTTGTGCTGCCCACATCCATCGGCTTCCCGCGACCTTCACCAGGTCATCGGTCCACCTTGTTGGAGGCCTCCCTACGCTGCGTCTTGCAGTACGTGGCCGCCACTCCAGAACTTTACTGCCCCATCGGCTATCAGATCTACGAGCAATATGCCCTGCCCACTGCCACTTAAGTTTAGCGACTCGCAGAGCTATGTCGGTGACTTTGGTTCTTCTGCGGATCTCCTCATTTCTGATTCGATCACGCAGAGAAACTCCGAGCATAGCTCTTTCCATTGCCCTTTGTGTAAGTCTGAGCCTTCGTATGAGGCCCATTGTGAGCGACCACGTTTCCTTACTTTCATTTACACAAAAACATGTTAAAAGTGTATGAAAATTGCTTTTATTTTCAAAAGATTGTCACCGTAATAATTGTAATACGTTCATAAAAATACCGAGTACCGCACAATTCACCTTTCTGAATCCAGCAATGTTACTCAAAGTATTCAACAACCAAGTTCCAAAAAACATCAGCAAATTAACAGACTTCGGTTAAGAAGAGTACTTTAGAAAGTATTTTGTTTGTTTGAAACAAAAATACTTTTGACTTTGGTCCAAATTAGCAGAGTTAATATACTTACCTTCAGACCTTTGAAAATTATTAAATCATGAAAATTCAGTGTTTGTGTCACGCTGCTTTTCGATGCTCACTTTTCGTTCAATGATTAATTTACACTTTCGCACATGAACTGTACAGAGGCGGAATTAATGCCTTAGGCGTTCTCTATTAGTCAACCACGGGTGGTGAAAAGAATGGAAGGCAGGTGCTGTAGTTGAAAAAATTATAAGGAAAAAAAAACTCAACACTATCTAAACAAATACTTAAATAAGCTATATACACATACATACTATTACCATATAATTATAAACAAAACTAAAACTTGGGAGAAAAATGTGGAGATGATTCTACCCTAATTGTTACGAGAATAACTCTGCAATTTCTGCTTAAATGCAAACCATCTGGCGGCCATCCTGATATCAAGAGGAAGCGCATTCCACAGAAGAATGAATTGAATATGAAATGAAAAATGAAAAAAGTCAGACGGATGTGAAGGACAGAGTAAGAGAAATTGTCGGTTTAAAAAAAAATGTTGTAAGAACGCAGATCCTTAGTGTGTGAAGAACATAAATATGGGAAGTGAGTCACAAGATAAGCAGGAGGACCCAATTCTCCATGATTCAGTTAAGAAGGGAGAAAAGCATGGTCAAGGCGCGCAAATTTCTTCTCTGTCGAATAGGCATTCATTTGAGTTCAGAGCTATAGCTTGACACATGCTTGAACTGGAACTGAACTGAATCCCATTGTTGAGCAATCTATTAAGTTTATTAAAGTAGCTCACGTCAACGTATTCGATTATAGGGAAAATCAAAGTCTGCACAAGCTTGATTTTCATTTTAACAGGTAAGGAGTACCTCGGGCGATATAGGGAACGCAGGGTACCGTTGACGCGGGCGGTGAGCAGTGGGCAGCACGCCGCCCGGTAAGGACCAGGCCCGAGTCGACAGCGCGTCGTGTTTCACGCGCGCCTCAAAGAGATATCAGCACATCGTGACGGGGTCCACGAAGACCGATACCTCCTGGGTCAGGGTTGCGAGTTGGTTAAACAAGAAACCGTGGCCCTGGCCGTCCCATAGGAAAGTGAAGAAATACGGGTGGGTTTTAGTCAGTAAAAGTCTGACACGCCCTTCCGCTCCGCCCAGAGCGGGAGAAGTCCTTTGATGATTTCTCATCCAAACAAAAAAAAAGGGTACCGTTGACCCCTTCAATATCGTAGGGAACTTTACGTTGCCAGCTAAGCGTCGAGTCAATATGCAAACCGAGATCTTGACAGTAGGGGTAGTGGGTATGACGGCACCATTGAAGATAAGAGGAGGGAGAGAGCTAAGAGTTAACTTACTCATCATGCGTGAGCTTCCAATAATAATAGCCTGACACTTTAAGGGGTTTACAGATACCCCAAATCTATCAGACCAGTCTTTGATAGCCCCCAAGTCTCGGTTTACCTCCGCTATAGCGTTCAACATACCTTCCACCCGCTCAGTTTTATATATCTGAAAAATATCAGCGTATAGAAAATACGAACACCGAAGACAGTAAGTTATTAAATTAATGAAAATGGAAACTAACAATGGAGAAAGAATACCGCCCTGTGGAACACTAGCATCGATGAGCAAACTCGATGAGCTCTCATCGACGCTAACCGACTCCTGACGCCCCCAAAGATAAGAAGAGGCTTGGACGAAACCATAAGGTGAGAGAGAATAGCAAGGAGAATATCGTGACTGACGATACTCTCCTTGGTTTTCTCTCTTGAAGACTGTTTTAATCTTAATGTAAAGTTACGTCGTTAATGTGAACCTTGTAATATTATACATCTGAAACTTTAATATGTTTTTTACCGATATTCTATTTAACATTTGTAGCAATATCATCAACCAGATGACAGTCGTGGTGGCCTAATGGTTAAAACACCAGCCTCTCAAGTATGAGTGTGCGGGTTCGAATCCAGGTCAGGCAAGTACCAATGTAACTTTTCTAAGTTATATTAGTTAGTGAGGACACCTTTGTTTCAAATTGGCCAGCCGTATTAACTTCTTTTTAAATGTACTTTGTAACTACCCACAACTTGGTTTATTATTGTTTCACCTATAGTTATATCTGCATGCTTCGTCACTAGACGAGAAATTTGTACATACGTTATATATTAAATCTCATGTAAGTGAACTGTATTATGTTCTTTTGAGAAATAAAGATTCTTTAACCATAACCTATATGTACATTCTAAGTATATCTTGGACACCAGTGACTGATTACAAGGTGAAGGAACACATCTTGAGGAAACCTGGACGTTAAGTCTGAAATTGCTAACCCATATTGAGCAAGCGTAGTCATTAAGGTCAATCCGTCTCTGTATGAGAGGAAACCCGTGTCCAACAGTGGGACGATAAAACGTTGTAGCAATATAGACCTTGAAAAATCCATCGAATTTTGTTTACGTACTATTACTAATTTTAACATTGCATTGTTAATTTGGCCGCATAGAGAATAAAGTCAATAAAGAAATTAAAAATTCAAATCATCGAATGTTTTCAGGCGACCATTCATGTAAATGAAAATTATGCATGAATGCCATATTTTGTAAAATCAAAATAGGTTTTCCATTCACTCTGATTAAAATGCAAATAACATTTTGTTGAACTGATTTGTTATTACCATAACTTGATTTTATTATGATGCAATTTTAGATGTGTGAAGGGCTGGCTGGCGTTTTGGGGGACTGTCTTATGTAATATTGACGTTAAAAAGTGCTGATTCTCAGCCTGATTTCAATAAATGACATGACATGAATTCATGTTGATAATCATGCTTTGAAACGCTTGTGTACATATTTTCCACTTTGAATTAGATTTAATATCTTAAGAGGGAACTGTAGTGGTGCGTTCTCTATACAAACGTATTCCGCTGTTTTCTTCGTGAATAATTCTTTTAGAGCATCTTTTTTTTCTACAATTTTACACCGTAATTATATGTGTCCCTATCATTTCATTTTTTCCGAAACTTAATTAATAAAATAAATACGATACTTCAAAATCGCGAAAAATAACCCATTATTACTGTGGTGTTCAGATCACTATTAGACAAGCGTGATAAGTTTTTGACAAAAAAGAAAACAATAAAGAAAATTTTTACAAATAAGATATAAAATAATTGAGATGAAAACAGCGGAATACGAAACGTCTTCTGGTCGACATTTTTGTAGGTAAAATCAACCTGAGCTGCAACTGTCCTTTCCGCACTTTACCGAGGGAGGTTGGAAGCAGCGCGAAGGCAATAGTTTTCCTTAAATGCCTATTTTCCAAATTCCTCGGCACTAGACTCTTAATCTATTTATTGCAACTGCGTTAGTGTTAATGCACATAACAATTAAATACATCAATAAGCACGCATGTTCAAATATTCCCGCATTTTTTCCCTTCAACCTCATCGCCTGGCGGAGCATCCAATCAGCATAAAGGAATGGAACGAACAGAAGTTTTCCATTCACCCGTCAGTATAACATTGCTTTCTCTCCGTAACCCTGGTTTGTGAACAACATCAAGTAAACGTAATCCAAACCTCCACCGACCAGTGAGCTTATCGGCAAGTCTATAGCGCTAAGTGAATATCTGGTAGAAGCCTCTATTTACTCTAGCACGCCAGGAGTACATCGCCTAAAGCGCTGTAAGCCTAATTTCATCATGATTTGGCTGTGATTGCTCGCGGTTTTAATATACCTAACTTGCGCTTATTTTACAGTCTATATCTTCATCATCATCTCGGCGTTAATACCAGTCGCATCCGAATCTTTTTCAACTTTGGAGTCTTGGGTCCGCTTTACCAGCCTAACTGCTGATATTTGGCTAAACTTCGATATTTTCCGTGAAGCGACTGCCGTCTGACCTCCACAACACGAAGGCGATATCAAAGCATTGCAGTGAGACATGCAATTGTTGGACTTTTGAGGGCTCCAACAACCCTTAACGACTACTTTTAGATGTTCGTATGGCAACCGGGACCAACGGCTTAACGTGCTTTCCGAGGCACGACCAGACCAGTGCAAATATTCATATTCATGCATATCATATTCATGCATATCATATTCGCACTGCGCGGTGATCGATCCCGCGCCTCCTTGCGCAGCGGCCGCGTTCGCTATCACTACGCCACGGAGGCTGTGAGGATTTTACAGTCTATATATAGAGGGAATATGAAACCAAAACAGTAAGCGTTAATGCAAATTGGATTATTAGCTAAGATATATACATACCATACCATACCAACCAGCACTGGGCCCGCGTGGTAGATTACTGTCCACTCCCTCTCATTGAGAGGAGGTTTTTGTCCCAAGAGTGGGAATATTATAAGCTGATTATGTTTCTTAATTAATTATTAATGTTAATTAATTGTTGTTGATTAATTACAAGTGATAGTGATAAGTCTGCGCCGCCATCTTTAGTGCCCACATACACGTTGCGTTATTAACAGTTCATTGGAAAATTGCAGTTCATTACATTCATGGACTATCCTAATAAAAATGTACAGCTTTCTATAAAGTCGTGTGTTTTTGAATTTTAAATGAACAGATAACTGTATGCCTAGTATGAGTTTTCATTACGAGACTCGATCATCGATATCGCCAATCGAGAGCGCCAAACGTGCTCGACATCGACAATCGAGTCTCGTAATGAAAACTCATACTAGACATACTGTAGGTACTAGTAGGGAGTTCATGCCGGCTGCTTGTACTTCCCAGCGAAAGAAGTGGGAACTGGCGCAGGACGGGCATTTTGGGGGACTGTCTTATGTAATATCGACGTTCAAAAAGTGCTGATTCTCAGCCTAATTAGAATAAATGAATTTTGATTTTCATTTTATCATGTAGGTAACACTGTTCGCTGCCTGTTGTTGTGCATGATTTGTCCAGTTCTTGGTGAAAACTGTGTTCGCTGGCTTCAGCAAAATTTTTGCTTGCTAATAAAAGCATTGCTAAAGTGGATGTAAGTAGACAAGGAAGATATCCTACTTTTGAAAGCTGTAATATCTTTGTTGTCTGTCATAATTATTGAAATTGATGGTACCCGAGTTGAAGTAAAAGAGGTGCTATGTTTATTTGATATCAATCTTAATTTAGAAGAATTTACCCTACCGTTGTTTTGTTACAAAAATCCCCTATAATACTTCTGAAATTAGCCTATATTGGAATAAAACACTAACCCCATGGATTGAAGATGTGACTAGATATGTCAGTATTATAGATATGTTAGTATTAGATTAAAATAATATCTAACAACCTACCTTAATACCCTATTAATAGGTAACATTACTTAAAATTGTAAAAACGAACCCCGATGTTCGATCTAATTATAAAATCCGACCTAATTTTAAAACCATAAAACAAATTAACATCCTGAACAAACAACGTTGAGTCAACAATAATTTACGTTTTGACATGATCTACTAAATGAAGCCCTCACATAAACTTTACGTACGAAATGACTTCAAATCTTCTAAGTGTGCTCACTTTGAAGCTCCGAATGTTGTAACACGCGCCATAAAAGGAGCTTAAGGGAACGTCTAAAGGCCTCTTAGACGCATTGTTGATCTGAGAGCATCAATTTAGAGATCAACGTTTAGTTAAACAAATGAATTTAGGTAATTTTCTCGAGTAAGTACCTCATTTTGGATTGTGTTCGCACTAGAGAAGATTTTGAAGTCAGGCGAATGGCTTATTTAGCGCTTTATAAAGGTATTCTTTATCTAATCTTTTAAAATTAGTTAATAAAAGAGCATTTCATCAAGTCCATTTTAAGCGCCTTTTTTTTTTGTGTTGTATGGGAAATCTTTTTTTTTTTTTTTTCTTTTTTGACAATTATAAACTAGTGCTTGACTGCAATCCCGCCTGATGGTAAGCAGTGATGCAATCGTTGGTTAGGTAATTTTCAGTTCGAGGTGATGCAAGTTACGATACTGCGCATTTCTGGAGATATGTGTTCCCGACACAACAACATTTGGCGCATCGTACCCGCCACACATCGCAACACAACTGCTCAGACCCGTCCTCCGTACGGCTTCACCAGACATCATGCCGGAACACGACGTATCGCTTGGCGGCAAGACTTTTTTTTATAATTATTAAAAACTAGTGCTTGACTGCAATCCCGCCTGATGGTAAGCAGTGATGCAATCATTGATGGTAAATCGTACTAGTTTATTAAGCCTATTCACTTAAAAAACTTAGGAATAGGAAGGAAGACGGCAGTTGAGCGAGGTGATGCAATGTTAAACCCAACAACACGACCAACGATGCTGCGCCAGAGGGAGATTGATCTGGAGACTCTCCACGACCAAACCTCTGACACAACAACATTTGGCGCATCGTACCCGCCACACATCGCAACACAACTGCTCAGACCCGTCCTCCGTACGGCTTCACCAGACATCATGCCGGAACACGACGTATCGCTTGGCGGCAAGACTTTATCTGGTGGGTGGTAACTTCTGCCGACAGCCGATGTTATGGCCTACCACCGATCATCAAATGATCTCTCCCGCTCTGGGTGGAAGGGCGTGTCAGTCTTTTACTGACTAAAACCCACCCGTGTTCCTTCACTAGCCTGTGCGCCTTTTTTAAACAACCCGCAACCCTGGCCAAGGAGGCATCAGTCTTCGTGGACCCCGTCACGATGTGCTGACAACTCTTTGAAACGCCTGAAACAGAACGCGCCGTTGACCCGGGCCTGTTACTTACCGGGCGGCGAGCTGCCCACTGCTCACCGCCCGCAAGCCCGCGCCTACGGTGGCCGGGTGTTCGATGTTGTCTCCAGCCCCTTTTAGCACCCTTATGTCCCAAGTGCTCCGTTGGTTCCTTGATTCCCAGAAAATAAAAGTGTTAATCCATTTTTTGTGGTAACTTTAAAGCATTTTAACCCGTTCATCTTGCGCTTGATGTCCCTCCAGACATGTGATGAAATAGTACCATTGCTAATGGTCAAATAATTAACTTATATTAAAAAAAATCACAATTAAAAACCTAAACTACCAAAATTATCAAAATTTTACCATAACGCTTTTTTTTTAAATTGGTCGGGCTTAACTACGAATCTAAAAACTGATCGTAATAAAAACGGGTATACCTTTGAAATAGGTCGCGTCCTACCCAAGGGAAATAACAGGGATTCTAGTTCTAGATTGTTTTAAGGCGAGATAAAAAATATACAATGAATTACAGTATATTTTCTTAAGCGGAAAATAGAATCTATTTTACTACGAAGGTAAATAAAAATTGTTCATCATCATCAACCTTTTTATCGTCCCACTGCTGGGCACAGGTCTCCTCTCATACAGAGAAGGATTGAGCGTAATCACCACGCTTGCTCAATGCGGGTTGGCGATTTCAGACTTAAAGTCCAGGTTTTCTCAAGATGTTTTCCTTCATCTTCAGTCATTGGTGTCCGAGATATACTTAGAAAGTACATATAACTTTAGAAAAGTTACATTGGTACTTGCCTGACCTGGAATCGAACCCGCGCACTCATACTTGTCAGGCTGATGTTTTAACCACTATGCCACAAAAATTGATACGAAGAATAAACAAGTATTCAAACATGTATCCTTATAATACTGACGATTTAATAATAATAAAAAAAAAAACATTTTAACAGTCTCCTTTAAATGAAGTTTTCGTAACACTCTTAAAATTCATGTAAATAAAGATTTTAATCTACTTATATCTGCCATCTCAATAACATGAGGCTTTTAGAATAATGTTTATAGCTTATAAACTCGGGATTAATGGTTGAGCATTATGTAGGCTATAAAAGTACATGTCTACAATGATGTACGTAATAAATTGTTCGTCACGAAAGTACCTACATACGTTACTATGCGAAATTGAAGTATTTTTTAAATGGCATCTTTGTTTGAGAAAGACCTGGAATGTGCACTTGCACACGAAGCGTTCCGTACCCATCAAGGTACAATTCCTTTGCAGTAACATAAATACATACTGCAAAAACTTTGTCTTTGTCTTTACGTATAGACCACAGCACATCAAGCTATATAATCTGAAAATTAATTAGATTTTCTACTTTATCGGTTAAGTATTAAAGCTCAAGATTGGGAATAATTGACAGCTTCGGGTAACTTGACATGCTGTCGTCTGTAGGTTTCATGAACAGACAGTCCGTTGACAAACACGCGGACGGAACGCGGAGGCTTGGTCTCGTTGGCATACATTCGGTACAGAAACCTACAATGCGTGCAGTACAAAAACCTTATAGACAAGGTCAACCGGGCAATTGCGTCTTCGGGGCAATTGCGTCTAATCGAAATTATTTTAAATCTATTTGAAAACCTACCTCTCCTACCATCTATACGTTATAGTTTTTTATTCAAAGTAAACAAAACAAGATGGAGGAGAGGTAGGTTTTCAAATAGATTTAAAATAATTTCGATTAGACGCAATTACCCCAAAGACGTAATTGCCCCGGTTGACCTAATATAAAAATGTTTTAGTCACCCTATAATAAAAAAAGAAAGTATTTCTGTGCCTCGTACAAAGAATTCAGGAAACTAAACTAAAATAATAAAAAATATAAATGATATAATAAAGTAGTACATATATTAAAAAAGAAATATTATAATCAGAAAGTCACAGGACTTTCTGATTTTATACTTTTATACAACGTGTAACATAAAGGGTATACCTATACATAACAAGGGCATGGCATCTTTACATAGTATGAAACGATATTGGAAGGGTATTTTAATCCTATTTCTTTATGTTAGGAAGTTATGAGGAAAAACACCGCCTGTGATAGGCTACTACCCTACTAGGCGCACGGAGTTATTGAAGACATTTGTCGGATTTTGGCAGCTAACGTGACGTGTAACGAGAAGTTATTAATTAATGTAGTGTGGTGCCACGTTCGTTATGATTTGATTTTAAGAAACACAGGAAAGTGAAAATTTTGTATAAATCTTTTGAGTATTTTATTTTGAGTTGAAACCTTTCCTATTATGTTTGTGATATCTAAAGATGCCATGCCCTTGGTATGTATATACCCTTTATGTTACACGTTGTATATGCTACTTATTTACGATGCACGATGCATCTTTGTTTAAAAAAAGAGCTACAGAGACAGTGATGTTGCCCAAATTTTTTTTTATAGTATGTCATAATTCTTCATATTAGCCAGGTTATTATAATCAACACAACTGATAGATCGGTATAATTACCAAATATTTATAAATTTTTCGTCTGTTTTATGGAACACTAAATAATGTAATAAAAATAATAATTATTAAAATTACAACTAAATTAAATGTTATAAATTACAATTAAATTATATATTTAATAATGATTTCAAAGATACAGAGTGACACCATATTACAAGGATGCCTATACCTAATAAGAAACCGATACTTAAACATAGTTTACCAGACGAGAACAGAGATAAATTTTCATAAATATTTTATTAGAATAATACGATTAAAATAATATTATTGTAGAAATGAAAATATTTATAATTATGTTCAGTGCCTAAACAAATTAAAAAAAAAATAAGTGCCAAGCTATAAAAACTGAAACACAGACATAAACAAATATTTCAAAATTCTAATTAAGAGAAGAATCCGAGCTTAATTTAGCGTATTCAAATTATTATTTGATTTTGAGTAGCAAGTCTAGGGAATATTATTACAAGAAAATTAACAAAGTTTAATACTAACTACTAATTTACTGCTGGATTTACTGAATTCATTTAAGAATTCTATGATTATGATTCTATTGTAACTTTACAAATTAATCTAATAATTAAGTATCGATAACTCATTCTAAAGCCAGACTAAACTTTAAAAAATCCTCCTATTAATACATGTGTGGCAGGTATTACATGCGCCTGCAAGGGGGCAGAGCACGCGGCATGCGGTTGCTTCGCTATTCGCTCATAATAATACCGTCAAATATGGTGTTGTCACTTATAAAAATTACCAAATTTTGGGCAAGTTGGAACTAATTCGCGGAAAAAAAAGATTATTTCAAAATTCATTAGTATGATGATTATATAAAATTTCATATTTTATATGGGCATTTGTTTACCTAATCTTTTAAGGATCAGACGGGGTTTTCTTTACATATTGTATATAGGTCTGTCAATATCGTTACAGGAAACGAAAAAATAATTGTATATTCTGGTCGGCATCGAGTTTCACTGGACTTATCTGAACAGCAGTATTTAATATGATGCTGTCTATCTGACCGCCTGACTTGCAAAACCCAATGACTGTGAATCACGATAGTCCTTGGTTCAACCAATTGTCAGAATTTTGGGTTTCTACTACTAGTAACAATTGCCAAGCATCTACGTATAACAGTCCGGACTAGCGGCTTAATGTGTTAATTTTATAAACAAGTTTCAACTATTTAAAAATAATTGAAGCTAAATTATACAAAGTTATTTCTCGTTTATGCGAAACCTGAATATAGTTTGTTCAGATTAAGCAACTGAATCGATTCCAATCATTTTTACACCATGTTATATTTCTTCCCAAACACATTTAGAAATTGTTGCAGTGTGGTTACCGAGCGCCCCACTCTGCTTACGATAGATCATAATACTGCGAGCCCGCGCAACAGCTGACGCCAGAGGTCAACTCCTCGCTCGCCCGCCCGAGCGAAGCGTGGTCCATATGTTTGTTGGGACAGGCAAGAAGGATAACAAGCTCATAACTTTGTGGTTTCATGATATATTTTTGAAATTTTGTACATAGATTCATTACTTAAAAATACTGGATACTTATGGGATACCAGAAATCTGGTATCCCATAAAGAAAAAATATGGTTGTATAGTAAATGTGTAGAATTTCACTAAAAGAACAATAGCTATTTATTAACACCATTCCATTATCACATTCCAAGAGACTGTAAAAAAATACATAGAGAGGTATGTACGTCGTAAAAGCTACTACCAAATGAATTTTACAGATGCGAGCGATATTTACGAAGGTCAATTGGTCTGTCATTGCACCAAACGCCCTTATTTGACCTGAAAGGGTAAATAGGGTGCTATTTACTTGTAGGTCAAATATGGCGTTTTAGATTCTGAAGTCGTATTCAAGAGCAGATGATGCTCAAGTTCAATAGTTCTACCTAAAATTAGTTTTGAATGTGCTGCTACTAATTTTCTAGTTATTCAAATTCAAAATGGAATGAAATTTAATAAAATGAATATTTGAAATTATTTTTAAAATTTGATACATCAGTGAAACAAGAGACCAACACTCGGACCCACGGCCCGAGGGATATACAATAACAAAATTCTATTCCAACAAACGTTTACCCAACATTATACTCATACAGGTCCCGACGTGTTCTAAATCGTAATAAGTTACTGCTGTCTAGGGAATTTCCGGTACTTTACAGCCTCTCTCATAAAACAGGAGTTTTGGAGTGAAAAGTCACAATTCCCTGGTTAAATTGAGTTGTGACTGTATTGGTTTTATGTATATGAAAATCGTTTATAATATTTAAAGAATCATTTTGGTACAGGATTAAATTACTTAAATGTAGTATTAGTAGTATCCAGCACGCTTCAGGAGGATACCAAGTGCTTAACGGCCCACTCTGCCCAGAGAGAACTGTGGACCAAGTACGGGATATCGAGCATATTCCTGCGCAGCTCGCTGTAGCATTCTAATTTCCTCCCCCATCCAGACATATCACACAAAAAGAAGCTAACAGGTTAAGGTAGGTCTAGGGACCTACTAATGAACATGGATTCGAGAACACCACTCCTTGCCTTCCGCGGATATCCATGGGTAACGTACAGATATGGTGCGAGTACGGTAACATCCTGACCTGGTTAACCCAGAATTTGCCCCTACTGAAACTAACCATAACATAATGGGCACAGTATAAGCACCTTCTAGCTACTGACACACCGATGATAAAGTGATCCAAATCCACGTTGCTTAAATATTTATAGTTTTTAATATTTTAAAACGAAGTATAATTAAAGTTATCACAATGTCCAGTCACTCAAAATTCCAGTTATTTAAGCCTAAATCTAACACAACGTATTATATAATTGAAATAATTTCAAAACTATGTATGTTCAACATCAAATAAATTGTACAGAAGGCTTAGTCTGTACTATACGCAACCCACCAAGCGTTAACTCAAATGTAGAATTTAGAAGGCCCAAAAATTCACATAACATAAATGTTAAGAGACACATTTTGAAGATTTGCAAAGTAAATAAATTTAAACAGGAATTGAAGAAAGTCTTTATTATTAAGTTCATCAGATATAACAAGGCAATTGCGGCCGTCAAAACTTATCGATGGTTGTAGTCGATGCATTGACCAGCTGCCATCGATAACTGCTGCTCATGTATTTCATACGCTACTCAAAGGCACGTGAATTCACTTTGAGTGTTGTGTTTTAGCTGGAACTGCTTGAAAATGTGTATTTGTGGTTACAGTGGAACTAGTTATGTAGACATCAATTTCGCCGTTTGCGACTAAGCTCCTTATTCGCCTTCCTATAACAGTTGGCCTTCTTTAGCACGCCTGCAATTTGACCATCAATATTTGGCAAGTCAAGCCGATAGCGTCGAACTTCATACAAGTTATATTGACTTTAAAAAGTAGTATTTACTTAAGGTACTGTTTAACTTGACGGATTTACTTATATGGGTATGTGTCCGGGAAGTTACTGTTTGAACCCACTGAATAGGACACGTTCAATTCCCATAGGCTTTGTTTAGAGTTATGAGAAACAGGGTGTAAAGCTCACTCATCTTCATGGAAAGGGGAGGATCCTCCGGCCAAAACGGGTGTTGAGTCTGGCGGGCACTAGTCGCCCATCGGTTAATGTTGGGAGGTTGTATATATGTATATTAGTTGCACAGTAAACTCTGTATGCGAAATGCAGGATTTGTGTGACGTCAGTATAACGCGTTGTTCATATATGGCGTTTGTAGATACGGCTACACTTTGTAAGGTTATACACGTAGTAAGACATTTCGGGATACGTACAGTACATCAGAGTGCATACGTATGAGTATAGAGAGGTAGAAAGAGTAAAAGTATAGAGAGAAAGCACTAGAAAGAGGAAGCGCGAGAGGAGGTGTTTTTGAACTTCGAATTGCTGATGCTCAGCCTAGTTTTATGTTTGCTTTTGATTTTCGACCTATAATAATAATAATGATTTTGAGTTTGATATATAATATACCGACAAAGGGACCTAACGACCACGTATTGGTTGACCTCCTCTGTCATCCAATACGTGGGCACAGGGCGGGTTGGCTGGACTAAGTTTTTACGTTTTGAGGGCAGCGGTAATTCAATTATTTTGAAAGTAAAGCGCGTGTTAGGGTTTAATCCCACGACCTACAACTCGTAAAGCCCGGCCTTTATCACTCAGCTACCACTACTCCAGCACTGCTGCTGGAAATATACCTTGAAATTTGCAGCTGTTATTATTGTTATTATTCTTGTTCTATACTCGTGAACTATTTGGTTCTCATTTTTCTTTATTATTCGAATTATTTTTTTGAATGCACATGTTTCTATGACAGTTTTTTTTATTTACCTAAGTACCTGCGTAGTGCAACTACGTTACAAATGAGATGAGACTTAGAACTACGCCCACGTCGTACAAAAGCGTCCAGAAAAAGTTCAGTGACAATACCTATACAGAATTTTCTTCCAAGAAGCCAAACTCAATTTGACCTACTTTCAAGGCGTACGGGCATTTTTTTTTTTTTAGAAAAACAATGTAGGAAACTAGAGTGCTTTATCGTGATCCTGTCTGATGCTAAGCAGTGATGCAATCGTTGATGGCAAAGCGTACTAATGTCTCAGTCCTTTGATGTACGCGGTATAAAAGACCAAGTGAAGCGCTCTAAAAGCATTTATCAGTGATATTAGGTAAGCACCATCGAACCGTCCAGTTTGACCTGATTTCTGGAGGTCACATTGCAGAGCAGACACATATATCGCCAGACATCCGAGCTAAAACCTCCTTAATACCTTTGTTCCCCAAAAGCACGTTAAACCAGTTAATCCTAACGGTCCTAATTTTCATCGGACGTCCCTACTTTCCGGGGTTCAGATGTGATTCCCGTAGGATGCTGAAATTCCCAGTTTTCGATGCTGGCTGTCAGTACCTCTTAATTAGATAGGCGAACCGTGGGCTTAGTGAACGTTAAGTAAGGATTAGTGTTGTGGAATATCTAACTATTAAAGGATACGTATTAACTTATGTGACTTTACTGTTAAGTTAGATAGGTATTGATTTAAATGTAAGGTCAAAAGTGTTTGAAACGGGATTGAAAGAAGTTACTGTTCATAAAAAATGTGTTCTGATTCTGATAGGGCCTGGTGTGACGTCACGGGCATTCAGAGCAACACACACAACATATATGTAACTAGCTTTCCGCCCGCGGCTTCGCCCGCGTGGAGTTCGGTTATATCGCGCTTTTTAGATTTTCCTCGGGAACATCATTTTTTTCAGAAATAAAAGGTAGCCTATGTTCTTTCTCAGGGTCTAAAGATTGTCTGTGCCAAATTTCATCAAAATCGGTTGAGAGGTTTAAACGGGAAAGCGTAACAGACAGACAGACAGACAGACAGACAGACAGACAGACAGACAGACAGACAGTCAGTCAGACAGACAGACAGACAAACAGAGTTACTTTCGCATTTATAATATTAGTATGGATAGTATGGATGAGAAGACTATTGTAGGTCATTTTATCATGGTCTAACAGTTTGAGTAATTTATATGGCCTACCCAAATGTCTTTTCTTTGGTATATTTTATCCTTTCTTTCTTTATCGTCGATCTGAGCTGCAAAATTTGTGATAAATGCGTGCACTGACTGGATGGGTCTGCTCAATCTGTGTGGTTCTTTCCTCTACTTCGATTCTACATGTTCTTTATCTGATCTGGGGCCCTAGCCAATGTAACATCGCTTCCTAGCGAAGCGAAATCGAATACTAAACCAACCAATGGCAGGAACGATTCATCACGTGATTTATCGCGTCGCGTGGTCAATCGTTCCCGCCATTGGTTGGTTTGGTATTCGATTTCGCTTCGCTATGAAGCGATGTTACTTTGGCTACAGGCCCTGAAGACGATTATGTCTGGTCTACAGAGATTATTCCGGCCATTCTACTCAGAGTAGGTATGCAGATAAGCCGAAGTTTTGTTATAATTATAAATTACTGCTTGACCGCAATCCCGCTTGATGGTAAGCAGTAAGACACACTAGTTTATTAAAAGCCTATTCACACTAGCCTTGAAGACACTTAAATTGTAGTCAGACAGAAACACCGCCGCTGGCACAATGTTTAGTTAAAAAAGTATGTTTAACTTGTGAAAGTTTTTATAGAAACCTTTTTTAAAAAAAAAAATCATTTATCATTTATTATAATAATGTTGTTGTTGGATTACTATTCCAACAACATCATTATTATAATAAATGATGAATACATGACATGCTTATTAAAATTTATGATCTAATTACGTTAGTTCCATTTTTGTTCACCTATGGCGCTTGTGTGCCTACACCGTCATCTCACTATCTAATAGTAGAAAGAAAGTAACTCTGTCTGTCTGTCTGTCGGTCTGTCTGTCTGTCTGTCTGTTACGCTTTCCCGCTTAAACCTCTCAACCGATTTTGATGACATTTGGCACAGACAATCTTTAGACCCTGAGAAAGAACATAGGATACCTTTTATCCCGGAAAAATGTGATATTCCCGAGGGAAATCTAAAAAGCGCGATATAACCGAGCTCAACGCGGGCGAAGCCGCGGGCGGAAAGCTAGTTATCTATATACAATGCTATTTTTTGCATATGCGAAACCTGAAACACGTTTCCAGTATTTTTATGTAAAGAATATATGTATTAGGTATACAAATAAGTTTTCGTCGTTTAATAAAAGATGTCCTCACTAAAAGGTTTTGTTGAAATTGTTAGATGTAAAATGTGATATCGTAAGTTTGGACATCTGGTAATGACATACACCTAAGTGTATGACAGAGTACCTGACATTTTTGAACAAAAATAAATATGTGATACGGATACAGAGTCACTAATACTTTAGAGTAATAATTACTATTTTAGAGTAATAATTACTATATTACTTTAGAGTAATAATAATAATTATTATTTTTGTACTTACAAAAATGACATGTTTTGTGCCGAATAATCGTCATTTGCTGGTACTTTTGTTACTTCTTTAATTTGAAAAAATCTGCACCTGAGGCCCATCGATTGCTTGTAGAAGCTTATGGTGAAGCTGCTTTAAGAGAGAGAAGTTGTCGTGAGTGGTTTCAAAAGTTTAGAAACTGTGAAGACAAAGAACGTAGTCGAAGACCGAAATTGTACAAAGACACGGAATTGGAAGCATTATTGGAGGAAGATAGAAGGGAGAGGAAAAACGCGCCCATTACTACTGCAGATATTTATTTATTTATTTATTTAAGGCACATCAACAACACAAACACAAACATGGTTAATTAACATTGCAAATGTCTTAGTGTTAGTGTCAATAACAGAAGTGCACAACATTCGCGTAAAAATAAAACTTACGTTATGAAAATTAATATTCTAAATTACGAAGTGAACAACCAGATACAATAACAATAAATTGAATATAAAATGTCAAAAAAATACAATAATAAGATTTAAATCTAGTCAATAATAATTGAGAATTAATTCATTAACATTGGATATAATAAAATAATGTGACAAAAAATATATAGTAAAATTATGTACAATGATGACAAAATATGAGAATGCACAACAAATACAACACTAATTACAATTTTGTTTAGGTTAGGTTTCCCTTTCCCTTCCATCAACTTTTGTCTGAGCCGAGTGGGGTGGTCATGAAAAATATCCAGGTCAAGAATGTTGCACCAAGCGTTATAAGTTGATGGCAGCCTTGCAATTGGGGATATGACAAAATTATTCTCCTACATCATATCATGCTTTGTGCAAGTTCAAAAAATGGCGGCAACTTGTTTGTACACTAATTACAAAATTTCAGTAAGCTATCATGAAAAACAACAAAGAACTTGTTATGCTTGTCCCAACAAAATGTGGTCAACGAGCCGCTCGCCGGCCCACGGCTGCAGCGGCGCGGCGCGGCAGCCGCCCTAGGACACTATGATCCACTGTGCGCACAACTTTGTTGTGCGCTCGGTAACCGCACTGCAACACTTTTGAAATACATTCGGGAAACAATGATGATAAAATGAAAACATTTTGATTTTGCCATTTTGACGCTGATAGGAACGTGAGCGTCTGTAGAACCAATATTTTTTATAACGAGTTTCATAAGATGTCCGTACACTCATCATATAAATGTTTTGAATATCTCGTAGTATAATGGTGTTTAACTCATATCACTGATGATTGCGGTTCACCTCGTCTTTTATACCGCGTACAACGAAGGACTGCCACAATTTGCCTGCGGCGGTCTTTTCGTCTATAATTTAAGTGTCTTCAAGGCTAGAGTGAATAGGCTCATAATAATATAGTGCGCTTTACCATCAACGATTGCGTCACTGCTTACTATCAGGCGGGATCGCGGCCTAGTACAATTTTATAATGTTAAAAAATACATAAGCTAGGTTAATATAGATAGGTTAATGTTCACCGTGCAATGAACGTTGTTAAATTATCTAGTTTATAATTACTTTTCTACAAGTTATGGGCCGTCCCGTAAACCTAAATAGGTTCAAAGTTTAATATTGATGGTTATAAAGTGAAGTACAGTCGTTAACATAACCTAGTAATTTGCGAATGGTACTTCTAACCTTTAAGTAGAAAGATTCATTATTGTAAGTAGAAGTTCATATATGAATAATACCTAAAACGTGATGGATTATGGGAATATGGCACCGATTTCGATGTAAGTATTGATATCTATTAAATGACACTAAGTCCAAAATCGTTTTATTGGTTGAACCAATTAGCGTTTCGACTAAATAAAAACAGCCGTACAGCATTTAATAATATGTATTTTGAAGCATATTGCTATTCCACTGCTCTATATGTTCAAAAAATATGTTTGCTCAACAACGTGTACAACGCAATGAGTATTGTTACGCAATCAGCCTTCTTCTTCAGCCTATAGAGATCCACTGCTGGACATAGGCCTCCCCTAAGGCTTTCCATGATGACCGGTCTTGTGCTGCCCGCATCCATTGGCTTCCCACGACCTTCACCAGGTCATTGGTACACCTTGTTGGAGGCTTCCCTACGCTGCGTCTTCCGTACGTGGCCGCCACTCTAGAACCTTACTAACCCAAATAGCGGAGCTGCCGGGGACTAGCGGCCTGGGCTTTGTCGTGTGCATTGCATTGGAGGGGTTTGCCATAATCCCCATGCTTAGCAGGCGGGTTGAGGATCGCAGTTATTTGATATTCCACAGGAGAAGCGCTACTACCTGCTTGCCTGGTGAGAGTTCCCTTAGTCAACCTATAATGTTCCCTCTCCTCGGACACAGGCCTCCTTTCAGTGAGAGGGAGTGGGCCTACGATCTACCCCGCGCATCCAGTGCGTGTTGGTAGATATCACATATGACGTCTTCGAAGTTTTGCCTCTAGGCCATGCTGGTTTCCTCATGTTTTCCTTCACCGTTTTGAAAGCATTGGTGATGAAATAATTTACACAAAGTAAAGCGCCTGATGTGTGTTGCCAGTGATGACTTGACGTGATGTTTACGGAACTGAAACGTGGTCCCTCACAATGGGCCTCATACGAAGGCTCAGAGTCATACAAAGGGCAATGGAAAGAGCTATGCTCGGAGTTTCTCTGATCGAATCAGAAATGAGGATATCCGCAGAAGAACCAAAGTCACCGACATAGCTCTTCGAGTCACTAAAATTAAGTGGCAGTGGGCAGGGCACATTGCTCGTAGAACCGAAGGCCGATGAGCCAGTAAGGTTCTGGAGTGGCGGCCACGTTCTGAAAGACGCAGTGTAGGGAGGCCCCCAACAAGGTGAACCGAGACCTGGTGAAAGCCTTGGGGGAGGCCTTTGTCCAGCAGTAGACATCTATAGGCTAAAGAAGAAGAAGAAAGCGCCTGATGTGGTTCGACCAACATGCAAGTCGCAGCTGACACCGCTAGGCCACCGCTGCTCTGTGTTGAATATTGTTGAACTGTCAAAACCAAATTCTACTGATAGTGTGTTACGCAATTACCTTTCTGCAACACCACTACGATTCGGACGAAGCGTTTCTCCTCCTCTTTCATACCGCGTACATCGAGGGACTGGAACAATTTGCCAGCGACGGTGTTTCCGTCGGACTACATTTGAATGTCTTCAAGGCTAGAGTGAATAGGCTCACTATTGGTACTACATATATAGCCCAGTAACTGGTATTGTATTGCTCAGTAATTGTTGGCCCAGATTATGGAGGCCAAAAAGATAGTCATTCCATGTAAAATATTGATATTCAATACGGTGGGATCACCCATCCACGAACCGACCTCGTCAAGCGTTGCTTAACCTACGATCGATCAGTGCGGCTGTTCTTATTTTAGTACAAGCCCCTCTTCCTTAAATGACTGTTCATTATTCAATAGGGTAGTTGACTAAAAAAACTAATTAGTCCGTCAGTCAGATTTCCAAAAAAGACTAGACACGTATTTTTTCTTTTTTCATATAAACAAAAAATGAAGACGACACTGCATTGAATACTGACTGTGTGACGTCACTGCACGCTACACTTTTTAGCGAGTAGTGACGTCACCAACCACCATTCCTGATCTTTGATGCCTTAATTTGTAAATTTTTATTGATTTGATAAAACAAAATATACGTATCCAATATTTTTCTATAATCTCAATGACGGACTAAATAGATTTTTTTTTTTTTATCCGGGAAACATCCCTATTATATGAACAACGTTTTCGCTACATGTAAAAATCCGTCCAACGTGCGACTTATTCGTAAATAGGTCAATTGGCCAATCACAGGACACGATCAGCAGCAGGCGGTAATGTGATTGACCTCCCGTTAGCAATACCGAGGGGAAAGCTTGTGTTTTAGCGCCTACGTGGGTAACATAATAATACCAGCATTTTATTATCCCACTGCCCTCTTCTTATATAGAAAAGGCATGACCATTGATCAACACGCTTTCTCAGGGTGATTTCAGACGTATGCATACTAATTGTAAGTTCAAATTTCCACGCGATTTTTTTCTACCCCTATGTATGTTATATTTTTTTTTAAGAATTATAAACTAATGCTTGACTGCTATCCGCCTAATGGTAAGCAGATATGCAATAGTTGATAGTAAAGCACGCTAGTTTATTAGAACACGACGTATAGACTTTGTATGGTGGGTGGTAACTTCTACCACCGAGAATTTGTGCACTTAAACACTCACTACACACTCTCAACTTAGGAAGTAGGTACATATAAGTATTGCGCGAAGAAGTAGAATTTGCGGGATAAGCTGATCTCCTTCTTAAAGGATTGGCCACCAGCCTGGAAATGTGGGACGGCTCATAATAATATGTAATAAAAAAAAAATATTATTTAAAAACAAAAAACCCGCCTGCATAAAACTCTAACGAACTGAATAGGTAGAAACATATGCTTGGTAGAAAAAGATATGTAATTCTTTTTTTTTTGTTCCATTTAATATTAAGTTATATACATATTTAGAATCTGTATTTAAAATCCCTCATTTTGATATCCCACTCGATATGCTTAGTAGAAATTTATTTCTTTATACCTCATAATATGGCGTCATACATCCGCCATTTTGGTTTTTTTTTAATGTCACCTATCTAGTAGCAGTTGGGCAATTAAGGCAAATCTAACGATACCTCAAATGTGAAAATCCGTTCAGCGGTTCTGGAGATACTAGGTAATAAAGAATAATACATACAAGATAGGAGCTAAAAACATAACCCTCCTGGCAGTCGGGTAAAAATAAGGTACTATTTTATTTATTTTTCGTTTATGGGGTGTTAAAAGCTTTCGGTAATGGCCACTTTGGTAGCTCGACAAAAATACAGGTTTGGCCTTGAAAATAATTACACGAACGTCACAGTCATTACTGTACAAGAAACTGTTAAAAATCTTCAATACTATTATAAATATTGTAGATTTATGATTCATCTGTGAATTTCTGTAGTATTTATAATATTTTGCAGACGTCCAGGATAATGATCTATAATATTCAGATATTCTTTATTGTTTTCTAATGTGGAGATATAAGGAATAGGGCACAAAGTTCACTCATCCTTCATAGAAAAAAGAGGATCATCCGACCAGACTGGTGTTCTGTCTGGCGGGCACTTGCCCACCGGTTGATGTCGTGAACATGTATGCGTGCTAGTTGCATAGTTAACTCTGCTTGCGAGATGCAGGATTTGCGTGACGTCAGTATGGACAATCTAACGGAAGAGAGAGTTAGAAAGGGATAAATAAAACATTATGTGTGAAATGTGAACCTTGTATGTGTGTTGTGTCGGACGGGTCTGAGCAGTCGTGTTGCGATGTGTGTCGGGTACGATGCGCTAAATGTTGTTGTGTCGGGAGTTTGGTCGTGGAGAGTCTCCAGATCAATCTCCCTCTAGCGCAGCATCGTTTGGTCCTGTTGGTCTTGGGTTTAACATTGCATCACATCGCTCAACTGCCGTCATCCTTCCTATTCCATAGTTTTTTAAGTGAATAGGCTTAATAAACTAGTGCGCTTACCATCAGGCGGGATTGCAGTCAAGCACTAGTTTATAATTATTAAAAAAAAAAAAATCCTATGCTGTTACAAGACTGACAAAACATTATGGAATTGGCTAAGATCCCTAACATATGAAGACACAGAAAAACTCCTGATCAGGGTGAGATAATCAAACTCACCTCACACAACACACTCACACAAACCACACACTCATACAAACCACACACGCATACTCACCACACATATAACACTCGCCACACACACTACATATACTCGTACACCGGCACGAATACATTATGCATTCTTTACGCATGTAGAGCTGCTTAATTATTTTTATTATTATTTATATATTTTTCCTTTTTGTTTTTAAATTTATTTTCTGTAATATTTAGCTTCATAACTTCCATTGTTATGATAGCACATAAAGGAAGAGCCAGACAGCTCCGACACAAGTACTTACTATAGTAACTTACTGAAGCTGCTTCAATTTATGTATGACACGATGTATGGATGAAATAAATATTATTGTATTTTTTAAAGGGACAAGATGTAGCGTATGTGTACATTTCTTCAACTATATATATATATTTTTTTTTTATATGGCATCTCGTAGGTGGCTATTAGGAGGCCGTAACTACTTAATCGGACTTTCCTGTGGATGCCTTAATTAAAATTAAAGCCTCCAGCCAGGGGGCTTCAACTATCGCCACTAAAAAATCAGGTCGATTCGTCGCTCCGTTTTGCGGTGAAAGATGAACAAACTAACAGACACACTCACTTTCCCTTCCATAATAATATTAGTGTGAATAAATATTCTTTAAAATGAGACGTTCTTCGGATTCGTTCGAAACCAATTGACTTCAAATTACACCAATTGTTTATCAGACCCGTACTAAAAACAATACTGACTGAAAATAAACTAATTGTGGTTATAAACAATTAGTAAATTTTCAGTTAAAATGTGGTTATGTGTTTATGGAAAGTTGTACAAGCTACAACACGATTTAAATTCAATAAATTTACTATGAAAGCATGCATTGGTCCATCGTAGTTAAATAAATGTACAATTAGTTTGAATTTGGCTATTAAACATCTGTTAATAGATTGGAATGTTTATGATAATAACATAAAGGGGTTGAGCTGAATGGAATCCACATGTTATGTTCTTGAGCGGACGCCGTCTGAAAGGACTGTCATCCACTCTGGGCGGAGTGGAACGGCGTGTCAGACTTTTACTGACTAAAACCCGTATTCCTTCACTTGCCTATACTGCCGTCATAAGGAAAAAAGACGCATCTAACATTTTTATGCGAAATATAAGAATATTTTTGTATGCCATTTTTTTTACTGATTTAGAATATGCATGTAACTCAATTTGGAAAAACAATGTTAGATGCGTCTTTTTTCCTTATGACGGCAGTATACTTCAGGGTCCACGACATCTGTTATTCAAACAAAAGTCCTCCCCTTGAAATTCCGTTCAAAGGTGTCTGTACAAGTTCACTCTTAGTGATAAGACCCACTCCGATAAGAGTCACCCTTCATAATATCTTCATATGTATGTTATGTAATTTATATAGTGTACATAATAAACAGTATTCTCAGTATTTAGTCGTCCTCCGTGGCGCAGCGGTCAGCACGCCTGTCTGCGACGAGGAGGCCCCGGGTTCGATCCCCGGCCAGGTCAAAATGGAAAAGCGATCTTTTCCTGATTGGCTTTGGTCTTGGATCTTTATCTATATATGTACCTGTTATAAATATGGTGTCGTTGAGTTAGTATCCCATAATACAAGTCTCGAACTTACTTTGGGGCTAGCTCAATTTGTGTGATTTATTTATTTATCAGTTTACAACTGTCCTTACAGGTCTTACCCTAATGCGACAGTGCAGTTATTCACTAATACTTTAATATAACCTACATACAACAAGTAACAACGTTTAATAAAACTCTTGCGAGTTCACTCAAAGAAGACGAAAATATGTCACTTCGCACTTTCACACTTTGTGGACTTCGTTCACCATACGGATTGCACGGGTGAGGTGTATATATTTATTATTTATTTATTATTTTATTCTACATTATACAAAAGCAGACACAAAATGCAAAACGGTTTCAGGCAATCGTGCGGAAATAAAAGTATTCTATTCTATTCTACAAACAAGACAAATAACTAAAGTCGTGTTCAAACAAAACTTGTAACAAGACGAATCCATTTCACCGTTTTTTAATATTCTAAATCTGAAGTTAAATAAACTCCGTCCCAAAATATTCCTATCATAACAACGCCATCTAGTGGAATGTTTTTGAAATTTAGAAGGACGTTGGCTCCGATTCTCTTGTTCACAAATTAAATTAAATTTAAGTTCAATGAAAATCTTCATTTTCTTTCCATTTCGTTAAGAAAAGGACAGAAGATAAAATGCTAGTTTAGACCTGTCAAATTAGTTCGCTCCTGACGTAAATGGAGAAATTTTTAGTAGTCATTTTTATAATCGCGTCTAAACTGTCTATGGAATATCTTAATTTGACAGGATTAAACTGAAATGTTATCTTCTACCCTTTTCTTATTGAAATAAAATGAAAATTAAATGCACATAACTTAAAATGAGTTTAGTTTGTAAAAAAGGGAATCCGCTCCATTGCTTCGTTTTATAGTAAAGAGGTTCAACTTTAGTATATTATCTGTATTTTTTTGTAAAATTCTGTGTTTATTATCCGATGGGCAACAGAAAATTTAGCACATACAGTCGATCTGTAATATGTCAACTAAGCAGTGGGACAAAATAAATATCTGGGCGGATGCCCTTCATCATCAGAATCAGCCATATCATCTATAAATTGATGTGGGTGGGTACTAAGACAGAATCACTAAAGTCACAATCAAAAGTTATTTAATCTCATAAAATATCTCTCTTACAGAAATTCATTAAAATCCATTCACCAGTAATTGAGAAATCACTTAGTCAATCACTTTTAATTAGTTTTGAAACAATAAGGCACAAGATTACTCGGAACAAAAGCGATTCGTCGCTCGCTGTTAATGTTCAAAAAACAAAAGTCAAGTTCAGCATGGCTGCGCTGACCATCGACACGACGCTCCGTCAGACTGACAGTCGTTAAATCTCGTTCTGATGTATTTCTCAAAAGAAAGAAGAATATAAAAAGTATAATAATACAGTGAATAATTCATAAAGAAAATTGAAATATCGCAGCATAGTGACCACATCATGGCTTTACATCAAATCTCCTAGCAGTCGGCTCACGCGGCCGTTTTTTCAACTGTCATTGGCGATATTCGCCATTATTGTGAAATAATTTTATTAAAGAATTTCTATAATATGTTACACGTATTATTGGCAAAATTGTGGTACCTAACCACAGAGGCCATTTAAGAGTTGAAGTAGTATTCACTCTAAAGAAAAGAAAAAGAAAAGTATAATAATAAATAAAAATATATCATTCTATGTCCTGAGATTTTTATGGTGTACATTTTATTACTATGCTAAAAAGCTTTTTAAGGTTTCGATTTTCGAGTCGTGTTTGTAAGATATTGAAGTTTCGTTTTTTCATTCATAAACATATAGTACCTAATTCAAAAAACTTAGAATTTAATTTTAATGCATCTAGGGCGGTCTAAAGTTACACAAGCCTCTCAGCACACACAACAACACACTATCAGTAGCAATGGGTTTCATTTTGACAGTTCAACAACATTCATTGCGTTGTTAACGTCCTTGAGTAAACGCATGTTTCGAACATTATGGAACAATTAATTAGCAATATGCTTTTTAAATTATTCAAATATAGAAAAATAGAATATAGATTTAAAAAAATAATTATCTAATTAAGGCTCGCCAACAATTGTTGCAGATATTTTACACATTAGAAATAAATATATACAAATTACTGTGTCTTAAATCTAACTGCACAACCAATTACAGGCAAACACCACATGTTATGTGCTCTTTGTAATTTTATCAAGACTCAATTTATACTTATATTCTGACTAGACTGAATTCGAAATAGAAATTAACACTAATGACGTCTGACCAATTTCTGTAATCAAGAGGCCTAAACACTCACTATTTTCACGCAATAAAAACATAGAATCATTGACATTTTCGTTTCGGTTGTTACAACCCATACTTCTCCCTATGCTAATGTTATAAATGTACTTTTTGTTTGTTTCACGCCAAAACAGACTGTTAGATCTGGTCACGGGTAAGGACATAAGTTACTTTATCTACGCTGATATCAAAAAATTAAAAATATAAATCCAAAAAGGAGTTTATATTGAAGTACTTTATCAATAGTATATCGAAATGAAATTAAAAAAGTAATTATAACATTATTTCTCTAACAAAATGATGTTATAATATTTTTTTTTTTCATTACGGTACAAACCATAGACAGCCATTGATATAATATTAAACTAAAGTAGATAAGTAAAGTAGATAGTTTCGCGGGTAGGTGTGGAAATAAGTCAGACGTATCTCTTGCATTTAATTTTTGAAAAAATAGTAATTTCTAATTTTATAACATTTTTTTTACAATTTATTAGTGTGTAACTTCTGTACAACTAGCACAAGCGTTTGCGGCACTCTGATGAGACTTCAGCAATAATTGCACACCACCTGCCAGCTCATCACTTAACACCAATTTATCTCAGTCACTGGACGCAAGAACTAATCCCAATAATGTCTCAGCTTGATGAAATTTTCGCTGCACAGAAGAGCCTGGAGGATAGTTTTATCCGGAAGATGGGTGAGTTGGAAGCACAAATCCAGAGCGCAGGACCAGCAAAGGATACTGTAGCTAGGGTCGCTGAAGAGTTCCGCACGTTTAGAGAACTGATCTTTAGCATGTTGAGCCTTCTGAGGAGACAGATCAGCGAGTGTGCTCGGCAAGTTGACAGTTTGGAGTCCAGGCAGAGGAGAAAGGCTCTGATTTTCCAGGGAATTGCCGAGGTTGACGGGGAGGTTAGCAGCGCAGTCATCCTGGAGGTTATAAGAAAGAAGCTGGCCCTCAATACTGTGACTGCATCTTCCATCAAGGTCTGCCACAGACTAGGTGTATTTAATAAAGATCACCACAGACCCATCCTCGTTAAGTTCTCCAGCTATGATGACAAGGCTGCAGTTTGGAGAGCGAAGACTGGACTTAAGGGTTCTTCCATCTCGGTCAAGGAATTCCTAACGAAGACCCGTCAATCCGTATTTGGGAAGGCGCGGCTCCACTTTTCGATGCGTTCGTGTTGGACTCAGGATAGCGTGGTTGTTGTTAAGGCCCCCGATGGGAGCAGGCACAAGGTTACAACATTGGACGAACTCAGACCACTGCTGGAGAAGTATCCAAAAGTTCAGACGTCTGGAGGTAACCTGAAAGCCAAAGCACGTTAAATTTGCTAATATTATGGGTAATTGTATTTCACAACATACCAATTCCTACATTCTGTAGGTTACTTACTTACCGTCTATCTATTACGCTATTGATATGTCACAATCTTTGTTATTCCTTAATTTCTTGTCTCTCATGTCTACATATTTTTACAATGTTAAATCGGTGTTTACCCTCATTAAGTTTTCTTTTTTTGTTCTCATTTCGTTAAATCATAGAATACCCTCATTAAATTGAATAATGCATGTCATGTCAAATGTTTTTAACTTTTTGTGTTCGGATACTTTCACGATGTCAATAATGTTGTATAATGAAGGGTGCGTTCCGAACATCTTAATTAAGTTGTTATCGTATTGTGGTTGTTAGCTGGCGGGTGGTGCAGTATTGCAAACGCTGATTAATACTTTTATTTTTTTGTGGTATTCATATTTTATTCAGTTTTATTTTTATATATTTTTATTTTATTATAGGTATATATATATATTTTATGTCAGCACCTTTTGAGAATGAGTCTTTTTTCTCTGCCAATGAATCTGTAGCCACTTCCGATGATGATAGTTTTTGCTCTGTCACTGACACTCTTGGTGATTTTTTGCGTCAGACTTTCAATCAAAACTTTGACCGTCGACTTAACATCTGTCACATCAATGCCCAGAGTATACCGAGCCATTATAGTGAACTATACGACACGTTTGCGAATAACTACGTACATGCCGTCCTGGTATCTGAGACCTGGTTAAAACCAGAACTTCTTTCCTCCTCTTACTCTCTTCCAGGATTCATTCTTCTACGGAATGATAGAATCGGTAGGAGGGGGGGTGGTGTAGCAATTTACCTCCGAGCTGACCTTCCTTTTAAAATTCTTGCTACTTCTCCCTCTAATAGTTCTGCTGAGTTTCTTTTTCTCGAGGTTTGTGTTAAAGGAATTAAAACCATTATTGGAGTTGTATATTGCCCCCCTTCCCTTGATTACTTCATCGAATTCGAATCGATCCTAGAATCTTTGGGTTCGGAGTACGCACATCACATAATAATGGGAGATTTCAACACCAATCTCCTCGCCCATAACTCCACTAGGTCCTGCAAACTCCTACAACTGGTTGAGTCAGCTAGTTTGCACGTGTTGCCACTGGAAGCAACGCATCACAACACTGTCGGTGATGATACCTGGCTCGACCTGATCCTCATTTCTAATCCTTCCCTAGTTTCCTCTCATGGTCAACATATCGCTCCTGGCTTTTCTCATCACGACCTTATTTTCCTGTCCTATGTCCTTAAACCCCCAAAACCAAAACCTAAATTCCAGTACAGGCGTGCCTTTGCGCGGATGAACACTGAAAAACTAATAAATGATGCTTTAAATATTGACTGGACGCCCTTGGAGGAAGCTACTACAGTTGATGAGAAGGTAAATCTTTTTAACATAGCTGTTGTCAAATTGTACGACACTCATGCTCCCATTAGGAAAGTAAAGCTGAAGCGGCCGCCTGCTCCATGGATGAATCGGGGTGTTCGGATGGCTATGCGGCGTAGGGACCGTGCGTTCCGGAAATTTAAGAGGGATAGGTCGGAGAATAACTGGACTCTCTTCAAGACTGCTCGCAACCGTTGTAACCAGATGATACGCAACGCTAAACGCCGCCACATTCTTGATAATATCACTTCCTCTTCTCCTGCCGATATTTGGAAGTTCCTTAGAACTCTAGGTATTGGCAGAACGCGGCATTCAGACCTTCCTAATACATTTGGTTTGGACGATCAAAACCGTCATTTCACCACTGTCCCTACTCTTGATACCCATACCAAATGTCAAACTGTTCACTACCTTACTGGTCTGACACGCCCCAATATTACCCGATTTGTCTTCACCCCAGTTAACCCGGAAGAGATTAAGAAGATTATCCTGTCTATTAAATCTAAAGCCGTGGGCTGCGACAAAGTCAGCCGCTACATGATTGTGACGGCTCTCGACCCGCTCCTTCCTGCAATTTCGCATGTTATTAACTTCTCCCTAATTACTGCTGACTTCCCTTCGCTATGGAGGAAAGCTCATGTTTGTCCTCTACCTAAAGTCCCTAATCCCACCCTTCTTAGCCACTTCCGTCCTATCTCTATCCTCCCCTTTTTGTCTAAAGTGCTTGAGGCCTGTGTCCATAAGCAATTCTCCCACTTCATTCAGCTAAACTCCCTCATTAGTCCTTTCCAATCTGGGTTCAGGCCCGGTCACAGCACTGTTTCTGCTTTACTTAAAGTGACTGACGATATAAGGCGGGGAATGGAAGACACTAAAGTCTCCGTTCTGGTTTTGATAGATTTTTCGAACGCTTTCAATACCGTCAATCATGAAGTCCTTTTATCCATCCTATCCCATGTTATGGTCTCTTCCGAGGTTCTGGATTGGTTCTCCTCGTATCTTCGAGGGCGTCAGCAGACAGTTCTTGCGAGGGATTCGTCTTCTAACTGGTGTGAGCTTGTTTCTGGCGTCCCACAAGGCGGTATATTATCCCCACTTTTGTTCTCAATCTTTATTGATCTCATTACTACTGAACTTCAGTGTGCGTATCATCTTTACGCTGATGACCTGCAGCTCTACACTCGGGCAAGTGTTGACAACTTATCGGATGCGATTGAGGAGCTGAACCGGAATTTGGAAGTGGTGAGGGATTGGTCTAATCGTTTCGGGGTAGCGGTTAACCCTACAAAATGCCAGGCCATTATCATAGGGAGTACTTTTAGTCAGCGTAGGCTGAGTGGCTTAGTGGTGCCACCGGTTATTTATGATGACAGAGTCATTCCGTTCAGCTCCGACGTCAGGGATCTGGGTCTGCATGTTGACACTTGCCTGGACTGGCGTAAGCAGGTTGCAAGTGTGAGCAAAAAAGTCACCGGGACGTTGCGGTCGCTTTACAGGCTAAAAAATGTTCTTCCTTCACATATAAAGGCAATGCTTGTTCAATCCCTTATTTTCCCCATTATTGATTATGGTGATGTGTGTTATTACGACCTGAATGCAGATCTACTCAATAAACTCGACCGACTTCTAAATAACTGCATTCGATTCGTATTTAATCTTCGTAAGTACGATCATGTATCTACTCACCGGTCCATCTTAAAATGGCTACCCATCAGGCAGCGCAGAGCTCTAAGAGCCTTGACGACCTTGTTTTCACTCCTACACAAACCCTGTTCTCCTTCTTATCTTATTTCTCATTTTCAATATTTATTCACTGCGCATAATAAGAATCTTCGTTCTTCCAATAATTGTCTTCTACGATGTCCTTCTCACCGCACTGGTTTTCTTAAATCTTCATTTCTTGTCCAGGCGGTTTTCCTTTGGAATGATCTTCCTCAGAATATCAGGACGTTGACAAGTCAGTACACATTTAAAGTTAAAGCTCGGGAATATCTACGTAAGAAATTGGCAGATTCATCCCACATATAATTTATTTATTTTTTCTCTATCTATTATTTTTATCTCTCTCTACTGTTTATATTTTGTATGTATGTATTTATTATAATATTTTTAACACTTTTTTTTTTCTCTCTCTTAATTTTAATTTATTTGCACCTACCATGTTTGTCTCTGCATCACCTCAAGGTAGACTGGTAGAAAATGCCTGAGGCATTAAGTCCGCCATTGTACAATGTTTGTGCATAAAGTTTTAATAAATAAATAAATAAGTCACTAGCGCATTGAACTTGAATCGTACAAAATATCATATCGTACAAATTTTCATGTTTGGAAAGGCGTAGTCACACGTTACATATACCTACCGTAGCACCTTGACAACGTGTGACTACGCCTTTCCAAACAAGAAAATTTATTTCTACATACTTCAGAATAGTATTGTATGACATTATTGTCAATTTGCAACGAAGGCATCTTGGTAGAGTCTACTGTGTCCATTTACTTGCAACTACATTAGCAACTTTCTTCGGTTCAGTATTCTGAAAATCTTGTTTTATACTTTTTCAGCGTCGTTTTTTGTCGTAGTTGGGTTTTAGTTTTTATTTTTTATTATTTGTACTATTTTGGTGTTAAAGTGTATTTGTGGCGCATAATATATTATTAACAAAAGTTAATTTGATGAACTAAAAACTAGATACTTGACATATTACATCTACACGCACATATAACAACATAAGCCCGAAGGCATATAGTGCAGAGGACATTTTTATGGGAGTTTTAGCCAGTTATGAAACTGTTTCCGCCTTGACTGCGTGGAGTTACTCCCAGCTTATGTAGTTTTCATTAGTACATTACATATTCTATTACCGTTCACACTGCTCTACATTGCATAAAGCGATTCACAGTTACCGTGATCCGCGCTTTACTCTTATCGCTCATATTTAACATCATTAAAGCATTCTTGTAATTATGTACTAGCATAAAGTACTCGTGAAGCTCTTTCACGTCCAAACACGGTATATTTATTTTAATTTTATATTCACATAGTACTTTTTGTCAGCTAGAGGGCGCAATACTAAATTTGATGACAAGCTTTATAGCTCATAACTAACAGAATATCAAGGACTTTCTAATTGTTTTACAGTGGTCTTATTCTGATAAGTAGTAAAGAAGCTATGAACGAAAAGATGTGAATTATATGCAACCAGCCCATGAATACAGGTAAAATCACGAGCAAATGCTAGCAATATATATATATTCAAAATGTACAAGTAAAGAGCTTTCAAATGATACCAAACACGCCATATTTGTCTTAACTTTATTTTTTAACTGTGTATGTTTTGTCCGCTAGAGGGCGCCACATTAGATTTTGTGAAACCCCATATAGCCTATAACCAGCGGACAATTAAGACGCTTCTAACGATATGTCATTTGTCGAATTCTGATAAGTAGTTTAGAAGTTACGAGGGAACAGATGAACATACATACATACATACATACATACATAGCCGGTCAAAATCATAACCCTCCTTTTGCTTTGCCATAGTTGGGTAATAAATACACAATAGTATGCCACTTAGGTTGACAGCCTCTGTGGCGTAGCGGTAGCGAACTCGGCCACTGCGCAACTAACGCGTTTAGTTTTACTAATGACGCTGAATGGACGCATTTCAACATCCGTTTCATTCTGGACTCCGGTCTTTTATATCTTAAACATACACCTTTGTAATATTATTACTTTAGTAAGGATTATATACAGCCACCGTGGCGTAGCGATACCGAACGCAGCTGCTGTGCCAGGAGGCGCGGGTTCGATCCCCGCGCAGTTGAAATATTTGTATGCATGAATATGAATATTTGCACTGGTCTGGTCGTGCGTCGGAACGCACGTTAAGCCGTTGGTCCCGGGTGCCATACGAACACCTAATGACAATCATTACGGGTTGTTGGAGCCCTCAAAAGTCCAACGATTGATCTAACTGCAATGCTTTGATATCGCCTTCGGGTTGTGGAGGTCAGGTGGCAGTCGCTTCACGGAAAATATCGAAATGTAGCCAAATCAGCAATCAGACTGGTAAAGCGGATCCCAGACTCCAAAGCTAAAAAAGCTTCGGATGCGACTGGGATTAACGCTCAGATGATGATGATGAGTAACCCTCTTAGGAATGTAAAAATAGTAGCCCACCGGTATCCTGACAGAGGGTGGTCAGGGCTACAGAGAGAGGAGTCTTCTGACAATACGAGCCGTGTTCAGAAGTACCGCTTTCTGAATCAAGCCCTTGATGCCCAATCATAATTACATGGGTCAAGCTCTATCGATATTTCGAAGAATCCATACTAATATTATAAATGCGAAAGTATCACTATCTGTCTGTCTTTCCGTCTGTCCGGCTTTCACGCCAAAACCACTGAACCGATTGTAATGAAATTTGGTACATAGATAGTCTAGAGCCTAAAAAGGATATGGGCAATATGGATGGGCGCTATGAATAATAGGAGCAGAGCAGTTACAAAAAATGTTGCGAAAACGGGATTGCTCCCATTATTTTAACAAGCGCTTATATTGTATCAATACGCGGACGGAGTCGCGGGCAACAGTTAGTAGGTATATATCATTTTCAGCTAATGTTTTACATAGAACTCACTAAAATATCTAGAATACTTTCATGAGGTATTTCATTAGAGCGCTACTAAAGCTGAATGGCTGGATAGATTCCGGAAACATTATATTGAATTAATATGCAAAATTTCTACTATTAATTCTTTAAAATAATTAATTGAAACAATTTTTTTAGGCTTGGGTTTAGTGGCGTGGATTTACAAAACGTTTGGTCACAGTTCCAAAAGAACGTAAAGAAGTTGTCTCTTCAAAATATTTATTTTGCATATTCATTCACCGTAAGAGAAGAAAGAGACTCTTATTTTATGAAGTCTACGCTCCGTCCAGCGTCAACACAACTCCAAAACCCCGAGAGCTTTCAGATCGAACTACACAACCGCTTCGAATGCCTCGGTGAATGCGTAGATGTGGACGACTACAACAACAGGTTTGTGGAAACTCTCCAAACGGAAGGGTCTAAGTTCTACAAAACCCTCCGTTCAAAAAGACAGAAGAAGATCTCCGGTCCCACCCGCCGGCTAATGGAAGAAAGACGGGAGGTGATCTTAAAATCCCCTGATGACGCTTCGCGCATCAGATGCCTTAACAGACAGATCTCAAAGTCTCTGACTCGCGATATACGCCAATTTAATACAAATTGTATTAAAGAGGCTATCGAGCGGAACAAAGGCTCCAAAGTGTTCGCACGAGAATTGTCTGTTGGACAGAGTCTACTTGCGAAGCTGAAGACTGGGGATGGTAGGATCGTCACTTCCAGGCCCGAGCTTTTGGGTGAGATCGAGAAATTCTACGGAGAGTTATACACATCAACACACGCACCTGTTGTAAGCCTGGCTAATGATCCTAGAGCCAGACTAACCCGACACTACACCGACGATATCCCGGACGTCAGCCTGTACGAGATTGGTATGGCCCTGAAACAGCTCAAGAACGATAAGGCGGCTGGAGATGATGGAATTACGGCTGAGCTTCTGAAAGCGGGTGGCAAACCGGTTCTTAAAGCGCTTCAGAAGCTATTTAATTCCGTCATTCTTAAAGGCGAAACGCCTAAGGCGTGGCACAGGAGCGTGGTGGTTTTGTTCTTCAAAAAAGGTGACAATACCCTCCTGAAAAACTACAGACCGATATCCCTCCTGAGCCATGTCTACAAGCTGTTTTCTAGGGTCATCACGAATCGTCTCGCTCGCAGGTTTGACGACTTCCAGCCTCCCGAACAAGCAGGCTTCCGAAAAGGCTTTAGCACCATAGACCACATTCATACGCTGCGGCAAGTTATACAGAAGTCCGAGGAGTATAACAAACCACTATGCTTGGCGTTTGTGGACTATGAGAAGGCCTTCGATTCGATTGAGACTTGGGCGGTGCTACAGTCTCTCCAGCGGTGCCAAATTGACCATCGATACATTGAGGTGATAAAGTGTTTGTACAAAAACGCCACCATGTCAGTCCGTCTCCAGGATCAGGACTCGAAACCGATCCAACTGCAGCGTGGGGTGAGACAAGGAGATGTCATATCTCCTAAATTGTTCACTGCTGCGTTGGAAGATGTCTTCAAGCTCCTGGACTGGAAAGGACTTGGCATCAACATCAACGGCGAGTACATCACTAATCTCCGTTTCGCAGATGATGTCGTGGTCATGGCTGAGACCCTGGAAGACTTGGGCAAAATGCTCAATGACCTCAGCAGAGCTTCCCAACAAGTGGGTCTAAAAATGAACATGGATAAGACGAAGATCATGTCGAACTCTCATGTCGCACCCACTCCAATTTTAGTTGGTTGCTCTGCACTCGAAGTTGTTGACGAGTATATATACCTGGGACAGAAAGTCCAACTAGGTAGGTCCAACTTCGAGAAAGAGGTGTCTCGGCGAATCCAGCTCGGTTGGGCAGCGTTCGGGAAGCTACGCTACATCTTCTCGTCGTCCAAGATACCACAGTGTCTCAAGACTAAAGTCTTTGACCAGTGTGTGTTGCCAGTGATGACTTACGGAACTGAAACGTGGTCGCTCACAATGGGCCTCATACGAAGGCTCAGAGTCACACAAAGGGCAATGGAAAGAGCTATGCTAGGAGTTTCTCTGCGTGATCGAATCAGAAATGAGGAGATCCGCAGAAGAACCAAAGTCACCGACATAGCTCTGCGAGTCGCTAAACTCAAGTGGCAGTGGGCAGGGCACATTGCTCGTAGAACCGATGGCCGATGGGGCAGCAAGGTTCTGGAGTGGCGGCCACGTACTGGAAGACGCAGCGTAGGGAGACCCCCAACAAGGTGGACCGATGACCTGGTGAAGGTCGCGGGAAGCCGATGGATGCGGGCAGCACAAGACCGGTCATCGTGGAAAGCCTTGGGGGAGGCCTTTGTCCAGCAGTGGACATCTATAGGCTGAGGAAGAAGAAGAAGATATTCATTCACCGTAAATAAATAGGTACCTACTTCCTGCTTAACAATAGTTTCACAGTGGTTGCTACAAATACACATAATTGAACCGGACGGCAATAAAATGACAAATTTTCTTGTATTAGCAACTGAACTATAATATAAAGTAGATACTGTTGTTGTAGCAAATACCGTATGTAAAAAATATCTAAGTTACCACCCACCAGACAAAGTCTTGCCGCCAAACGATTCGTCGTGTTCCGGCATGATGACTGGTGACACCGTACGGAGGACGGGTCTAAGCAGTTGTGTTACGATGTGTGCCGGATACGATGCGCCAAATGTTGTTGTGTCGGGAGTTTGGTCGAGGAGGGTCTCCAGATCCCCTCTGGCGCAGCATCGTTGGTCGTGTTGTTGGGTTTAACATTGCATCACCTCGCTCAACTGCCGTTTTACTTACTATTCACTCAGTTTTTTTGAGTGAATAGGCTCTTAATAAACAAGCGCGCTTTACCATCAACGATTGCATCTCTGCTCAGCATCAGACGATCAAGCACTACTATATAATTATTTAATAAAAAATCTAACTCTACACCTTTTAAAATGTAGGCAATCAGAACTTGTAGACAATTGACGTGATTACTTGCATGCCACGAACAACTAATAAACAAAAACAGGATACTAAAGACGGCCGCAAATTTAGTGATAACTTCAGTCGTAAACTTGAAATATAGCACTTACGTATTACGTAGGCAATAATGGTCACGGTGTACAATAATTCAGCTTTATAAATTACTTCAAAAAGTAACGAGTTTACTTTATATTCTTCTGACCCATTAGCTAATACAATTAAATCTAATTCTGAAATTGTAACCCCATAATATATTGTAATACCATAATATATCGTTAACTCGTTACGACGTAAACGAAGTCTCGATCAACAACACATTCACCACCATCATCATCATCATCTCAGCCACATGAAGTCCACTGCTGGACATAGGCCTCTCCCAAGGATTTCCAAAAAGAACGGTTGGACGCGGCCTGCATCCAGCGCTTCCCTGCGATTTTGGTCAGATCATCCGACCATTTAGTCGGTGGGCGTCCGACGCCACGCTTGCCGGTACGTGGTCGCCATTCAAGAGCCCTTCTGCCCCATCGGCTCTCCGAGCTATGTGCCCCGCCCACTGTCACTTCAGAGAGCTAATCCGCTGGGCTATGATGAGGACTTTAGTTTTTCTACGGATCTCCTCATTTCTAATTCGATCACGTATAGAAAAACCTAGCATAGCCCTCTCCATAGCTCTCTGTGCGAAGCAGCACATACCTACTTAGAACCCATTAACTTAATCAAATTTTATTCCGTGGTGCTTGGCAATCTGGGCTTCTCCCAGTTGCAATAATATCCCTTTGTGCCGATTGGCCTAGTTCTGTTCTGTCTCCTGCTTGTTATGGAGGGAAGTGGAAAAAATATATTTTTTCTTACTCCTCCGCTATTCTTTTCTGATTAATTTCGTTGCGGGACCCAAGACAGTTGAATTGTTTCTCCAAGGTTTCACGATTGGTTTGGGATTGAGGGTCACGATTCTGATTCATATGTCTTTACCGGTACCACACATTGGTTAAAAACTTCACATTAGTGACAACAACACATTAGTGGAACTAAAACAACTGTAATCGCACAATATTGATGCACCAGATTACACGCTGTCTATGCATGACATTCATCAGTATTTCTATTTGTTACTACCTACCGAGTGCCATTTTGGTAACTGCATACTTCAAATGAAGAAGGTGTCAGGTGTCACATGTGTGTCAATTAGTTTTCTGGGTCTTGTTTGTGTAAACAAGACCCAGAAAACTAATTGTAGGTTATACAAATATTTGTTCCGTGCGGCAGTCTAACATTTAACCACTACGCTTACGCAAATTCTTAACAAAACAGGGCCTGTAGCCAATGTAACATCGCTTCGTAGCGAAGTGAAATCGAATACCAAACCAACCAATGGCGGGGAAGATTGACGTCGCGTGGTCAATCGTTTTCGTTATTAGTTGGTTTGGTATTCGATTTCGCTTCGCTACGAAGCGATGTTACAATGGCTACAGGCCCTGATCTCCTCTATCTAAAACGTATCGCTATAGATTAGACGACGTGTAGGTAACATTTTTCTATCTTTTTGATCCGGGATGGTTTCACTGTGCATAATATATATTAATAATATACTAATGCTTATTCGTGCTTTTTCACTTTTATAGCCTATGTCCTTTCTCAGGCTCTAGACTATCTGTGTACCAAATTTCATTACAATCGGTTCAGTAGTTTTGGCGTGAAAGCCAGACAGACAGAGATACTTTCGCATTTATAATATTAGAATGGATTTATTTATGTAGATCGAGGGTGTTTCCTCGCTCATTCAAATTACTAAAGCCTGTCCTATCTTCCACATCATCAATCTTAATCTGAACCATGATAAGGATATTCCTGATCAATGGCTACTATAATTATGTCCTAAAATTGTCTGTTCAACAACGTGAATAATGCAATTAATTCTGTTGTTCTGTTGAATTATCAAAATGTAATCCATTGCTACCAATATGTTAACAATTACCCCATCGTTTTGACAAGACTGAACCGTCGTTGATAGACATAACTATTTGTTCTGGTGTAAATTCTATCTTAATTTCTACTTGATACTATGTTTTTCATCAAGACCCCTTTTCAGGCGTATCTCTACAGTAACATTAGATTTAAAAGTTGGAGTCATTGACCGCAAAAGTGCGATGCACTAGAAATAACATTAGGGTTCAGAGTTATTTTAGACGTTGAAAAGGGTTTACATATTTTAAGGATGGAAATAAAATAAATACCAGTTACATGTTTTATAGAATTTCTATATAATTTTACATTTACTTAAATGTAGTATTTAGTTGAGAAGATTCACGATGAGTTAACAGCTGCTTATACAGGATGGAAATATCAAGAATTGAGCACATGAATCTAAAGGCATATCTATCAATCTATAGCAAAATGTGTTATAATATATATTATTTTATTTTTAAACGGAAATTTCACGTAGGTTATAAAAAATAGCCTACGGCAACAATATGTATTTTTATAAAGAAAGAGGGATTTCTTTTTTTAAATGCATTGTTCAAAAATCAGTATATAAATAAAATAGTACAAAAAGCCTGTATTAATCTCACGATCAATACAGATTTTTTTGAACTGTTTTTATACCGGTAATTATAACAGGTAAAGTGTTAATATTCCTTCTACCCGGTAAAGCTTAATAAAATAATTTTTGATTGTAATAATCGACACGGCAATTTACCTAAAGTTTTAAAAGCATTCGGTCGTAGGCATTTAACTGCTTATATTATATGCAATTGTACCATAAATTAGACTTACGTAAATATACGCAACAGCTGAACTATGTGCTTCATGTAAACTTGTTTTTTACCTGAAACAAAATTATAAAATTATTAGACTACATAAAAAAATATATTATATGTACTTTACGTACAGAGCTTGTTCATGATTTTTTTTTAATTCACATATTGTATCATCAAAACTCTTTAAATATTTGCGTTACCCTGCATACGATGAGGCTTATTAAGCCAGTTATATTTTTTTTTTATCTCACGAAGCGTCACGCGCGTCACTTATGGCTGAAAAGTGTATGACCAAGCTGTAAATGTTTAAGGAAAGGTGCTGCCGGTAGCAGCGTATTCAATGGCGAAGTAAGAGTTTTGTTTGTTTGTGTCACGGTACTCATCTTCACGCACACATAGACAGCCCGTTTGTATACTTAGTTGACACAAGTAAAGCGCGCATTGCTTCTTGAGATAAACGTCTTTACCTACATTCTCCTATTGCAAGCTCGGCACTCTTCGATCGTAACATAACTCATACTAACACTTCCTCAATTAAACCGTATGTACACGTGGTACAGCCAATTAAAAAAAAACCAAAGTCATCACACAAAACATCAAAAATAAAAAAGCGTTATAAAAGCAAAACTGGGCTGAACAGACTAAGCGTAAAACAAATTACAACGTACAAATGGTAATAACTTTTACTTTTTTTACTTTTTACACACGCTGAAAAAGGGTCGAATTGTTGGCGAGTTGACCCTTTTTTTGTTATCCAGATAAGGCAAATAAATACGAAAAAAATAAGCCCGTAAGCCGGAATCATTGCCAGAAATCCTCAAGGTAGGCTATTGAGATGGATGGGCAAACCCGATTGTGTGAAACATCAAATAAAGACGAAAGCCTTGTGATGTATTAATGGCTTAGACATAAACTAAAAGTAAAGGTTTATATTACTGGGTTGCGGATTTGTTAAAAAAAAACCGTGGATCTAGCGCACAGGCAAGTGTCTTCACTTGCCTGTGAACAGGTGAACAGGGGTGGGTTTTAGTCAGTAAAAGTCTGACACACCCTTTCGCTCCGACACACAGAGTCGCACAGAGGGAGAGGTCATTTGATGATTTCCTCCGATGAAGGCCAGCCCGCGCCGCAACTGAGCCAATAAATATAAACTCCCGACTATGACCTCTGAGTTTGTTTCGGCCGTTTCTTCTCAGAGCTAGTACTAGGAAACGCCGCGGTCATCAACCCGAAATAAAAAATAAAATTTCGATCCAGTCGCTCCTTGCTGTTCTCTTCAGCAACACCCTAAAACAAGGTTCATACCCCAAAGGCCCTTAGCGTGTAGTCGCTTAGTTTTTAGTAACCCTGGCTAGAGGCTTTAAATTCATTTAAGTCAGCCACAGGATAGTCCGGTTAAGTAGTCACCACCTCTCAAGGTCAACTACGAGATGCCATATAAAAAAAAGATGATTTCCTATCCAAGAAAAAATAAAGAGGTATTCTTGGACACTTTCCAGACTTCTCTGGGTAATATTTATAGTATCGTAAAATACTTCGAATGTGTAGGCTTTACTGGAATTGAAGCGACATTCAAATGGAGTGACATTGCAAACAGTCGCCAATTTTACCTTTAGACTAATATTCATAAAATAATAGTGAAGTAGCAAGTAAGTCTGTAGTTCTGCGTTAATAAAGAAAGAACGAGAGGAAAATCGTGCATTCTATAATAATTGTTGTATAATAATTATTTAAATATTTTAATCGGAATACACACGCTTATGTAATCCTGCAATATGAATTCGTTGCAAAATAAATTCACATAAAATGATTATTCAACTTTATGTTTTTGATAGAATTATACTGTTTCAGATAACAACAAAACCATAGAGTTATTATTAATTCTTAAAAAACTGCACCAGCCCTAATAGGGATGTTTCCTGGGTAAAAAAAAATTGATTCTATTCAGGCATTCATTCAGATTATAGAAAAATATTGGATACGTATATTTTGTTTCATCAAATCAATAAAAATTGAAAAATATAAAAGGCATCAAAGATCAGGAGTGGTGGCTGGTGACGTCAGTCCTCGCTAAAAAGTGCAGCGTGCAGTGACGTCACACGAGTTTTCAACGCACTGTGTCTTCTTCATTGATTGTTTATATGAAAAAGAAAAATACATTTCTAGTATTTTTTGGAAATCTGACTGACGGACAATTAGTTTTTTTTTAGTCAACTGCCCTATTGTGTTCAATTCGAATTACTTTGAAGTTTACTACTCCAAAATACTTCGTTCGAAAAATGTCTGCTCATCAACGTAAATAACGCAAAATAAAACCCATTGTTTTTGGATATAACAATGGATTTACGCAATGACCATGCTGATTTGATGGAAACATTCTAGCCAAGTCAAAGTAATTGCTCCAACCGACACACACCGCAGCTACACGACGACAATATTTTTGACAAAAAAAACACACGATTTTAGGCTTGGCCACTCAGAAATAAACCGGGTAAAATCTGGAACAAGCGTGCAAAAAGGGCTACCGCTATACGTGCACATAAAAGGTTCCAGCTGACCGAGCTAAAGCACCCAAATCCGAGCGTCCGATAGGCCACCGGCCACCGTATCGCCATCTGTGGCAAACCGGTCCCTTTCAAGGCGACAATGACTATTTCTTAAATCCTTTAATGTCCTATATAATTTAGGAAAATCCCCGGAAAAGGACCGCTTATAATACAGACGAAGGTAAATCTTACGGAAAATTTAGGTTGTAGTTCTTTTTAGCTTTAGTGTTAGTACAGTTTCGATTCATATTTTAACTTAGATACCAAGAGCTCATAACCTCTACGGTTTGACAGTTCTTTATCGCGTCCGTGTGAAACCGTGATGTGTCGCTAATAAATTATCAATAATTTATAATGTTCATAAATAATTATTGAATTGTGACGGGCGTCTCGACATATAACAAGGCAAGACAAGTAACTTATAATAGAGGATGATAATAATAAATCACTTCATACAATATGTAAAGAAAACCCCGTCCGACCCATAAGGATTAAGGTTAGGTTATAAAGGTTAGGTAAACACATGACCAAATAAAATATGAAATTTTACATAATCATCATAGTAACAATACTAATGAATTATGAAATAAACTTTTTGTTCCGCGAATTAATTCCAACTTCCCCAAAATTTGGCAATTTTTTAATAAGTGACAACACCATTTTTGACGGTATTATTATGAGCGAATAGCGATGCGACAGCGTGCCGCGTAGCCTGCCCCCTTTCGCCCGCTCATGTATTGCCTACCGCACATGTTTTAATTGACCTCCTTTTGCGAAATAGCATTGTTTTTTGTTTTCTTTTTTTTAAGTTTAGCCCGGCTTTGTAGGCATTAATAAAATCAGTTATCGATACCTAACAACACCTTCACAGATCGGACAGGGTTTTCTTTACATATTGTATACATACATTTCACCCATAATTACTACATATCATGCATATTAAATAATAAACATTTTTATTGGTTGATTTAAATTTACAGTTAACAATTTTTATAAAGTTATAAATATATAAAATTTAAGTTATTACACATTTCAAAATATTATTATTTAATTGAATTACATAAAAAATATAGTTTTAAAAACCTACAAAAAACATGCTTTTAAAGAATATCAAACTAAAAAGTTAAAAATAATTTTAAAATTTAATTTATGACAATAGTATATAAATAGTACTAGTATAAATGAGAAAAAAGCGTGAGGCGCTTTGTGCCATAATTTTTGTATATTAAGCCCCTCACGCTTTTTTCTCATTTATACTAGTATTGTTTATATACTATATTAAATATAATATTTAGTAAATATATATTTTTTTTTTTTTGTAAGTGATAACGTCTAAAAAATATATACCTTGACAATCACCCGATATGCATGTCTCTTTATTGTGGAATTTAATAGACATGTCGAGGATGGCGGTATCGTTTGGATGAAAGTTGTTGATTTGATTACGTAATAATGGGGCAAATGCTGTGACGTCATTTTATAATTGCAGCACGTGGACAGGGTCGTTTTGGAAAGTGGGGATTGACGAACGGTCACTTCGGATTGAGACGCGGACCAGGGCACCGTCTCCGGGGCGAAACTATCGGTTTGCCTATTTAAATTGTTATTGTCAAGATTGGAGGGTATACATATATACACTTCGTGCTTTAATTCAAAAGTCACCTACAAATGAAGCCTATGCCACCACACCAAGATACTGACGACCCTATTGCTCCGCCGCGCGCCGGTCGCTGACGTCGACAGATATATCATTTAAATTGCACTAAGCGTCAACATGGGCCAAATTTATTCCCTTCCTTACTGCATAGCATAATTTAATTTAATTAAGTGAAATTGCGAACTTTATGACAAAAGTTATATTTGTAAAGGCTAAGAAGCGCTTGCCAATGCGTATGGATAACTTGAAGAAAACGGTATGATACAGAAAACGTGACGGTTTTTCAAGACGAGGAAACTTTAATGAGGGAAATCGCGTCGTTACCCAAATAAATACGGCTATGTAAATAAAACCTAGCTATGACATTTAATCTAGGTCAAACCGATATTTGGGTATTCTCGTCCCAGTTGATATTTGGATCGTCAGGAGTTACAAATTGGGGATTATTTGTTAAATTCATTGTTTCTGTTGGATTGCTTCGAACCTGTATTTTATTTGTTATTGTCTATTATGACGTTTCTGATAATTTTGGTTAAGGATGTTGGTACTGATTTGTTAACGTATGTGTAAAAGTAATTTGTATGAAATGGTCGCGATTTACTTGCGACTATTTCGTGACTGATGTAGGTACATAATTTACATGATCTGATTTATATAATCGCGTTTAAATTAATAATTGTTAACTTTTTTTAACTTTTTATTTATTTATTTTTTTGTTTTTTTATAAACAAGTGCTTGCCCGCAATCCCGCCTGATGGTAAGCAGTGACGCAATCGTTAATGGTAAAAACACTAGTTTATTAAGAGCTTATTCAGTCTAACCTTGAATACACTTAAATTGTAGTCCAAACGGAAACACCGCCGCTGGCAAATTATTCCAGTCCCTCGATATAAGCGGTATAAAAGAGCAGGCGAAACACTTCGTCCGGATCGTAGTTGAGTTAACAAAGTTGAAAACTCGCCGTACGACGGGTCGTCCGACGGTGGACCGGAAATGAGGGAATTAAAACATGCAGTTCCCTCGCACACTTACCAAAACGCATCCTATAGAAAACCGAAAGGCTGGCTACTCTACGCCTGTGTTTGTGTCGAACAGTGGTAATAGAGTAAGATCCCAGAGCGATCAGACGTAACTTATTTTCACATGGATGAAACCTTAGGTTCGTAGTAGTGCCTCATGTACTTAGAATACCTGTGTGTTTGTGGAACTTGCCGAGTGACACCTGGGCAGGTACCAGGTGAGAAAGGTAACTAAAAATTAGAGTTATTTTACTTAAATTCTGATGGCTGATATTTATATATATTATGTAGAATATTATACTAAACTAGTATCCTAAAGTGTCAGACACTTTTCATTGACCAAAACTTTTGTCAGACGCTTTAAAGCTCCATAAAAAATAAATGAACTTTACTTATTTTCACATGTCTGACTTTTACATATGTTATAGAGGTAACTACTACAAAGTTATATTTCATCAGTCAGACAAATTTGACTGACCAAACATCCCTTAAGACAAAAATTATTCGACTGGGAGTGCGAGCGCGTAAGCACTATGCATGCATTGAACAGCGAGTGAGATGTCCATAGCAACTCGGTTCCCCTTCTTAAACTTACCATCTGCTCCACTCTACTGTGTGTGTGTATGTGCCTAGTACGTGTCACGTAGTATAGAGTTTAGATCCGTAAAGAGCACATGTTTTTTTTTTGTTTATGCCGTGTATTTTTTTACCAGGGTTCGAAGGATATATATCAATTGATATATATCATGATATATATCCGATATATATCAAACCATTTTTTGTGATATATATCAAAATTTATAGTATGTTGCTTCTAAGTGCTTTTACCGACGCGCTGCCGGCATATTCTATAGGGTTCTGCAATCAATATTAATAGTGTAACGTAAAAGAGCCAAAATAATTTTCAATTCTATCATCTGCAAACATCCCTACTCCTTAAAAGTGAAGTGTAGTGTTAATCCTTTAGGAATGTCAACAGGCGATTTGACAGTTCTAGCTGACTAGAAAAAGACTAATTTGTTATTTGATTATAACTCGACTAAGTACAAATATTAGGATTTATAAGATATTTTAATTTTGTTTCCCTAATATTTATAGACTTTGTTTTCTCAGAAAAAGATAGTTATTTTTAGTTGATTTTTGTGAACTCTTATAGTTCACAAAAATCAACTAAATTAACTATCTTATTATCCCATTTTAATATCTTATTACTACCTATACGATTGCCACAGGTACATGACAGTTTATTATTATCAATTTATTACAATATAAAAATAACAACATAAAAACAACATATTTTTAGTTTTTATATTGTAATAAATTAAACATAAAATCTTATATTTTATGTTTATTTTGTTAAATAAAAACTAAAAATATGTTGTTTTTATATTGGATATAAATATCGGATATATATCCGATTTTGGATATATATCGGATATATGTATGTGGGATAAACATTGTACCAATTTAAAAGAACGCAGATTACCCAAATGTTAAAATGGAACGCAGCGGATGAAAGAAAGAGAGAAGTATGTGTGCGAGTGAGAGAGTAGTAATGGTGGGAGGGTGTACGACGAACAGCCACGGTGAACGCTGATTTTTCTTATTATAAAGTGTTTAAATAAAAGTTTCAACTCTTGGTGCTCGTTTATTTTGCCATATAATCCCTTATAATTGGGGGCTCGTCCGGGATTGGCAAAAATAACGACACGGGTTCGAGTTTGAAGACGACGGACGACGGAGACCGGCGGCGGCGCGTGGCGTGGTGCACCGCGGCGGATATAATTCAAAAACTCAACGTACGACGGCATCGGCAACTAAAACATGACGAAAGACGAATCACGTTCGGGCCAAAGCTCGATGTTGTATCTCACGACGGATCTGATACCTAAATTCACCGGTCAAGATAAAACTTATCCGGTTACGCGATGGATTCAGGACGTGGAAGAAAATGGAGAAATATGTGGTTGGACACCGTTACAACAGCTGTTGATGGCACGGAGGTCCCTATCAGGCACCGCACAGCTATGGATGGAAGCTGAACGCCCTCACAAAACATGGGAAGAACTCAAAGCGGCCCTGAGTAAAGAATTCCCTGACACAGTCGACATCAAAGCAATCCACGAGCTTATGAGCCAGCGGAAGAAAAGACGTGACGAGAGTTGTATCGACTATATGATGGTCATGAAGGCGTTAGGGAAAAGAGGAAAGATTCCCGATTATGTGGCCATTAAATACATCGTTAATGGGCAAGTGGAAAGGGTTCATCGTACTATAATTTCTGTTCTTACAAAGATGTGTATTGAAAACCCTACTCTGTGGTACCGGCATGTAAGTAAACTACAGCGTGCTCTAAATAGTACTTTTCAGCGAAGCATAAATACTACACCTTATCAACTATTGATTGGGACTAAGATGAGAATGAAGGAAGACACTGAGATTTACAATTTGCTTTTAGAAGAAGGAAGAGAAAGCTATTCAGAGGAGAGAGAAAAACTCAGAGAGAAAGCCAAAGAACAAATTTTACAAGTTCAAGAAGAAAACATAAGAAATTTCAATAGGAAGAGAAAAGAAAGTATGAAATATAATGAAGGAAACTGGGTGGCAATTAAACGCACGCAGTTTGGCACGGGAATGAAGCTGAAAGCCAAATATCTAGGGCCCTATCAGGTTGTAAAAGTAAAGAGGAACGACAGATATGAGGTGAAGAAGCTAGACCCTAACACTGAAGGCCCTGGAGTAACCTCTAGTTCGGCAGACTACATGAAGGTGTGGCCAGGTTTCAACTCCAAAACCTAACAGGTGAGAGTCGCTCAACTTAACTTTGTGTTTGTGTTGTACGTATGAAAGGGTATGTGCAAAGTCTTGTTGACACCATGTATTCTTTGCTTTATCTGATTACTGACATGTGTTTGTAAATGTTACGATGTTAAGTTAGTTAAGGAGATCTGTACTATGCCTACTGCTGTGTTAATTATCAGCTTGTAAACCTGTTTATTTAAGAATAATAAGTTAAGCAAAATGTTGTATTAGTAGTTAAGTTGAATTTATGTTGAAAGCAAGGGATGAATGTTTGTGTGGATGTCTGAGGACAGACATGGATCAGGATGGCCGACTGTGGGATAAACATTGTACCAATTTAAAAGAACGCAGATTACCCAAATGTTAAAATGGAACGCAGCGGATGAAAGAAAGAGAGAAGTATGTGTGCGAGTGAGAGAGTAGTAATGGTGGGAGGGTGTACGACGAACAGCCACGGTGAACGCTGATTTTTCTTATTATAAAGTGTTTAAATAAAAGTTTCAACTCTTGGTGCTCGTTTATTTTGCCATACAATCCCATATGTATATCATAAATATCCGATATTTTGATATTTATTATAAATATCGGATATTTTCGAACCCTGTTTTTTACTGATATTAAGTAATTTGTGATAGTGAAAAAACCATGGAAGACGGAAAATTGAAGTGTGTATGTGTACCTCAATAACACATATAAAAGTCAGACATGTGAAAATAAGTAAAGTTCATTTATTTTTTATGGAGCTTTAAAGCGTCTGACAAAAGTTTTGGTCCATGAAAAGTGTCTGACACTTTATGATACTAGTTTAGTATAATATTATACATAATATATATAAATATCAGCCATCAGAATTTAAAAAAAATAACTCTAATTTTTAGTTACCTTTCTCACCTGGTACCTGCCCAGGTGTCACTCGGCAAGTTCCACAAACACACAGGTATTCTAAGTACATGAGGCACTACTACGAACCTAAGGTTTCATCCATGTGAAAATAAGTTACGTCTGATTGCTCTGGGATCTTGGACTATAAGGCCATGACTAACAAGTTACATCTTGTCACTTGGTGTCCACCAATCCGCACTAAGCGCGCGCGTTCACTCCTCACAGAAAGGAGGCCGGTGTCCCAACGATGGGAACATTATAGGCTGACCGTATATAATGAACTCCTTCTACATAATAATCATAGTAAGTAGATTTCAAAGCAAAAAAAAAATGATATTGCGATGAAAAGTATAATTAATTCGATTTAGTATTTTTTTGTATTTTTTTTATTAATATGACTGCCTAAAGCCTATGCAGAAGACATCTAAGACGAAGAATTTTCAGGGGGCAAAAAGTCAAAGGATGGGTCACAAGGACACATGCACCAACCTTTAGTTTCTCGAGACCAGGATTCTCCAGTTAGATATGGACAACACTAGGAGTGTTGTCCGTCCGATTCTCAGTCGGCTGTCTGTATTTTTTATCAATATTTGTCCAACAGAGTAAAAATGAACGCGCACTGATTGATCCTTTCGAGAAAATTTGCTAACGGGTAATACTGTACGTTTCGTTTTGTTTTTCTGAACTACGTATGAATACTCTCTTAGTTAGTTTGAATCATGTCAATGACAGCCTCCGTGGCGTAACGTTAGCGCACGCGGCCGCTGCGCAAGGAGGCGCGGGTTCAATCCCCGCGCAGTGCAAATATTTGTATGCATGAGTATGGATATTTGCACTAGTCTGGTCGTGCCTAGAAAAGTACGTTAAGCCGTTAGTCCCGGTTTCCATACGAACATCTAATGGCAGTCGTTACGGGTTGTTGAAGCCCTCAAAAGTCCAAAGCTGAAAAGCTTCGGATGCGACTGGGATTAACGCCGAGATGATGATGAGTTAGTTTGAATCATAATTTCGTGCATACGGGAGGTACACATAATATAGACGAATAGAGAAGAAATAAAAATAAATTCGTTAATGGGGAAGAAAACGCAAAGCTATTTGCAGATGTCGCTGATGGCGTTTGACTCTTAACAATTAGCTGTCAGTCGTATCATGTTTTATGTTGAGGTTTTTTTTTGTGTTTGACGAGTTTTTTTTAGGTAAAAAGTAGAGCAATGTATTGTACATGGACTGTTTCAAGTTAAAAAAGGAGTTAAAAGTCTAGAGGAGCTTCAGTAAAAGGACGAACAGCTGATCTAATTACCAGGCAAATAACAATGCCCAGACTTTAAACTGAATGCAGACTTGTTAGTGTTTTAAGTTACATTAATTTTGTATTAGGTTTAAAGTTTCTTTAGTTATATTTAAGTAAATATTAGTATTTATTATTGCCATATTTTAAAAGTTTCAACACTATTAACCTAAAATGATTAGGTAAGGACTTGAATCATATGACGGGAATTAACTTCGAGGTTCCATATGAACAAGAAATTCAAGAGAAAAAATTGATTTACCGCCTCCAGAAATCTATAGAGATATCAACATAATCTTTCTTGAAATCTATTTATATTCTGTTCTAAATTGAAATTCATATCTTTAGGGAAGAGTGATTTCCATTATTATTGCAACAAATTGCTACACAACGCGGCATATTTTTTACATTTTTATAAACAACTTAAACTCGAACAAATTACAATGGCTTTTGACAGTTTATTTGGGTCAAACGATATCAGCGCCTCTAGTGGCGAGATTTGTCAGTTTTCTTCCTCATTAGCAAAATTATTTTTATAAAATTTTCTGTTGTGTCGCCACTTAATTGATTTACCATCCTAAACTCTTCAGGTTGGCTATCACTGGCACTTAATAAAAAACAAGGTTTATTTTTCGAAGTGACAATTAGATTCTCTTTTTTATAAACTAAATTAAATTTAAGTTCAGTTCATCTTTTTCAGTCTATTTCATTAAGAAAAGGACAGAAGATAAAATGTCAGTTTAGACCTGTCAACTTAGTGCGCTCCTGACGTAAACTGGCGTATTTTTGGTCGCCATTTTAATAATCGCGTCTAAACTGTCTATGGAGTATCTTAATTTGACAGGATTAAACTAAAATGTTATCTTCTATCCTTTTCTTATTGAAATGTAAAGAAAAAATGCACTTAATTTAAAATTAGTTTAATTTGTGAACTACAGAATCGGCGCCACTGTCAACTTTATTGGTGTTTTAATTTACTAGGAAAATTTGCAATTAGTACCAAGACAACGAGGTTAATTACACTTTTACTTGACATGAAATATAACCATGTTAGATGCATGCATAAATATAAAACACTAGCCTCCGACGCGACTTCGTTCGCGTAGAGTTAGTTATGCTCCGCTTTGACTTCAGTTTTCACAACATTTTTTGTTCCTGCTCTGCTCCTATTGGTTGTAGCGAGATGTTATGTAGCCTAAAGCCTTCCTGAATTAATAGGCTATCCAACGCAAAAAGAATTTTTCAAATCGGACCAGTAGTTCCTGAGATTAGCGCGCACAAACAAACAAACAAACTCTTCAGCTTTATATATTAGTATAGATTTGTATCTAAAAAGGCAGTATGAATGTATAAGTACCTTAGTTGTAATGAGACACACGTACCATTTCAACTAAGTTAGATACTTAGCTCACGTGCAGATGTCCTAGACTCCACAATTCTCAAACAGCTCAGCTGAGACCAGACATTTCTCAAATCTATATACAAATATATACAGCTGAAGAGTTAGAGCGTGTTTAAACAAACACTTCAGCTTTATATAAAACATAAATAGAATATTATTATTACACACATATTTTAATTTACTTAATTATAGGTAGAAATAACATTTTTTTTTATAATTAGCGATCGCGCCTGGTGCAGTGCCTGTAAGCAGTGATGCAATCTTTGATGGTAAAGCGCGCTAGTTTATTTCATTTCATTTATTTATTTACTAGCTTTCCGCCCGCGGCTTCGCCCGCGTGGAGTTCGGTTATATCGCGCTTTTTAGATTTCCCTCGGGAACATCAAATTTTTCCGGGATAAAAGGTAGCCTATGTTTTTTCTCAGGGTCTAAAGATTGTCTGTGCATCTTGAGCGCATCTGTGATCTTCATCACTGTCTTGAGTGTGTAGGTTTAAGCGGGAAAGCGTAACGGACAGACAGACAGAGTTACTTTCGCATTTATAATATTAGTATGGATTATTCAATTACATACATTATAAGCGAAATTTATATATAGTTCCAAACAATTTTAAATATAAGGTCAACCATAATCAAATACAATTATACAAGTCAAAAACAGTTACTAATTGAATGTCAAAAGTTGTAAATATCATATGTAATAATATCTAAAACATAATGTCCAATAGTTTTCAATTTAATGTCAAAACAATTTACAACATAATGTCAAACAGTTTTATGTCAAAAGGTTCTTGATTCTAAAAGAAAATATTATTTTGGGACATTAGTTCCGATACATTGTACAAACATATTAAGAGCCTACTCACTCAAAAAAACTAAGTGAATAGGAAGGAAGACGGCAATTGAGCGAGGTGATGCAATGTTAAACCCAACAACACGACCAACGTTGCTGCGCCAGAGGGGGATTAATCTGCAAACTCTCCACGACCAAACTCCCGACACAACAACATTTGGCGCATCGTACACGGCACACATCGCAACACAAATGCTCAGACCTGTCCTCTGTACGGCTTCACTAGACATCATGCCGGAACACGACGAATCGCTTGGTGACAAGACTTTGTCTGATGGACGGTAACTTCTGCCGGTAGCCGATTTTATAGCCTATAAAAAGTTTAAAATCATTTAAATATATTAAAAATAGTAGCCCATCGGTGTTGGGAACAGCATCCAAACCACAGTGTCCAAACAGAAGCATCTGGTATAATATAGCATGTGAGCCATGCCCAGAAGTAAAGTTCTCTGAACCATGACCCTAATCCAAATGCCCAACGACAGCCTCCTCTGGTGTTGGTTGAGGCTCTTGGCTATTTTTATTGGCTGTCGTGACTATAGGCACAATGATCGCCAAGTTCACATCCCACATGTCATCAACCTCGCTTATAAATGAATATTTGCGACCACTGTAACTATTTCTTTTGCGGGGGTAGATTGAACGATTTTGTTTTTCTCTACTGTTGGTTGCATGTAGAGTGAAATATTGTTAAGTAAACGGTTATATTACAAAGCAAAACAATAGCTGTTTATAAAGTATCTCAAAGTACTTATAACTTTTTAAAATGTTCTCAAGTACCTGAAATTTTCTTATTGAGAAAAACAAATTTAACCTCAATAGTTGATGGTCGCCGAGTAAAATAGCGTCTAATTAGAGAGGTCTTTCTGTGTTCTTTTAGTTTCACTCCATGATGATGATCATCAGCCTCCTGTAACATGGGAGTATACCTCAAATATTATGATCATCAGCCGCCTGTAACGTGGGAGTATACCTCAAATATGTTCTGCAATAATCGTTCAAGAACCTGTAGTGAACTGCAGAGTAATTACGTAACACAATATCAGTTGAAATGGGTTTCCCTTTGACAGGTTATCGACATCCATTGCCTTATTCACGTTGCTGATCACACACATTTCTAGAATATATGGAGCAACGGAGCAATATGCTTCAAAATGGTTGAAATTGGTAGTAATAGATAATAATGGTAAGTACTACATTTAAAAATCATCATCTACCTGGCCTATTGTCAACTAAGTTAAGTCCAGCTTCCAGTCCTAAATTTCTCCTGAATCATAGGTGCATTTAAAAGTGTATAAACTCACATACACAAACAGACAGACCCGGAATAACATATTGTAAGCCAAACAAATACTTGTTCAGAGCGGGAATCAAACCCGCGATACGCAGCAGTGGATCGATCAGCCACTGAACCAATTGTTTTGTCAAATTTCGTCATCATTTCCCAGCAATATCCTTGAAACGAAACGTCACATGTACGCTTTCACACAGTTGGGGAGAGTTGAAAAAAATCAGGAATTCAGTTTCATGGACACAGAGCGATGAGAAAAACGGGCGTCCGGTTTCAAATGCTGCGGTCACTTGGTTTTTACGACTGACAGTGATGAAGGGGTCGGAAAACGAGGGCTATTAGTGTTCATTTTAACATTTAAGTGAAAATAACTAAAAGTAATTGTATTTCCAATCCTAAGTACTTTTCAATTTAATAGTAGAACTGACTTTGTTTTCTGGTTCAAAATAAGGACGAAAAAGTGTTCGATATTTCCCCCCTTATTCATAAACGATGTTTAAAGTTAACTGGTGATTAGCGATTCTTTAACCATATATTTAAGACGTTCGCACGTCACTTAACTTTAATCATCGTTTATGAATAAACCCCTTAAACACTTGTGTTTATTCATAAACAATGATTAACGTTTAACAAGAAAAATTTGAATTGCTTGATATCAGGTCAAATTTGGTCCACAAAATGGTTGTGAAATAAACTAATGGCATTAATTTCTACAGGAATAATGTACCTACCGCTCAATTGCACATTATCTAAATAGGAAAGTATAAACAATATAATAATAATTCCCTCACTAGTTAAAATTGTATTCCCTTCCAACAATATAAATTTGTAACTATTTATGTATAAAACTACGAGAAAGGGTGTATAATTTGACATGCATTTATCACGGCGTAGCGCGTAGCACGCTACGCGCAGCTACGGAGCTACGGTGCTACGCTCCACTGATCGGTTGCAATTAATAACGCTACAACTGTACGAACACAGAACAATTTTGTGTCACATGTTGTGACTTTGCGTCGAATTTTATTTAATTAATCGAATTTCGTCAGATATTTGTGTTCTATTATGACCGCTATTAGTCAGCTCAATATTAGAACTCGCCTAAATATAATACACGCTGGAATTTTAATGGTTGTTTTCCCGCGGCAGAACAATTTGCTTTAAGGAGTACTTTCGACGAATAGAGTAAAAAACCAAAAATGTTTGTATTATAAAATAATTAAAAAAGTAAATAAAAAAAATCATCTACTCGAAAAAGTGAGAAAAGTTAATTACGCTAGATACGACTTGTAGGTACTACCCGTACTACTCGGAATTTACATGAAACCGCCTCAAAGGAAAGCAATGTATTTAATGTTCAAACCATAATAAGCTCCCGTGCGTTTTTTTATCACTATGTTAAATCTGCCATTTCAAGTTTCTAATATTTAATTTCATGATGAAACGATTGTATTATTAAGACAGAACCGTTTCGCTGCGGGAAAACAACCATTAAAATTCCACGCTGTATATGCCTGCATGTTTAGAATAAATATAACACCGACATCTATAAAATCACACGCCACTAACTAATAATTACAACCAAACGACAACTTTAACTTTATTCAAATCAACATACTCCATAGACAGTTTAGACGCGATTAAGAACATGGCGACTAAACATACGTCAATTTACGTCGAGCGCGGACTAAACTAACATTTACCTTTAGTCCTTTCCTAAATAAAACATAAATAAAAAGATGCACTTAACTTAAATTGAGTTTCATCATCAACCTGTTTATCGTCCCACTGCTGGGCATAGGTCTCCTCTCATACAGAGAAGGATTGAGCGTAATCACCGCGCTTGCTCAATGCGGGTTGGCGATTTCAGACTTATAGTCCAGGTTTCCTCAAGATGTTTTCCTTCACCTTCAGTCATTGGTGTAAAAGATATTCTTACAAAGTACATATAACTTTAGAAAAGTTACATTGGTACTTGCCTGACCTGGAATCGAATTCGCGCACTCATACTTGAGAGGCTCGTGTTTTAACACCACAACTACTATAATTGAGTTTGGTATGTGAATAAAGGAATCCCCCATCTCCGTTCCACCATCGGACGACCCGTCGCTCGACGAGTTTCCACCCTTACGTCATTAACACCACTACGATTCGGACGAAGCGTTTCCCCTCCTCTTTAATACCGCGTAAATCGAGGGACTGGAACAAATTGCCAGAGACGGTGTTTCCGTCGGACTAAAATTTGAGTATCTTCAAGGCTAGAGTAAATAGGCTCTTAATAAACTAGTGGGCTTTACCATCATCGATTGCGTCACTGCTTACCATCAGGCGGGATTGCAGTCAAGCACTAGTTTATAATTTATAAAAAAACAGCCGCTGTATCTGTATTTCACAAGTAAACGTTTTTGATTTATTCATTGAGTTTTTTCGAAATATCTGCCACGCGATTAACTTGATCAGGACCGGAGTAGAGCAAGACAATTCGACCCAGTTTCCATTTGAGTGGAGACAAGTGGTCATCCTTCAACAGGACAAGTGAGTTGATCTTAAATTTCCATATATTTAACTTCCCTGCGTTATCGTGATGACGTCACTTAGGCGTGAACGTTAATAATGTTATCGAGTTGTTAGAAATGATGTATCAGCAAATTTCCCTGTATAAAAACCCAAGAAGACATAGGAAAATATATAAGTATTGAGACGGCATAAATGACGTCAAATAGTACACTAAAATACTTACTGTTAATATTATAAATTGATATTTTAAAAAAGGAGAATGCCACCCGATGGGCCCCTAATTTGTGATAGAGTGTCAAGAATATTTTCTTATTAAAAATCAAGTCGTAATTTTATAAAACTAACTATTTTTTTTTCAGAATTTCTTGTACCCTAGCATTGAAAAACAAAATTAATATTTATTTTATTGAATCTAAGCTAGTTCCGCCATTATAACTTAACCTGAATGTTGCCAGGTAGACGACAGACTATCTTATTTAAATGAACGAGGTGATCGATTGAAAATATCGATAAAATATATTTCTATTCAGGTCACTAAAAGTGCCAAGATGAAGTTACAATAGTCAGTAAAAGTCTGACATTATTTTCCAATCCACCCAAAGGCAGGGGTTGTCACTTTGATAATTTTAGCTCACCGAAAAACAATTATGTTATGTTTTGCCCCCCATTGGCGTCGGAGCTGGATCCGCCCTTGATAGTCAAACCAAGACTTTTCACTTAAAAAAAACGTGGGCGGTCTCTGTCTTGTAGCGAAGAATTCGGTTGCAAAATAACATTTTTCTCTTATATCATAATGCACAAGTATATCTTAAGTATGCACTCGTAAATAGTAAACAAGAAAAGAAGAAAGAAAAACTGTTTACAACTGTTGCATAAACAATCAAATATCAACACTGACAAAAGTCACCACTAAACTATATCTATAAAACGGTTACGCCATACATGGAACACAACAATTAGTAAATGATATTATTTATAAAAAATCGATTTAGGAAATCGATTAACAAAATATTTAACCTGGTAACATCTACTCGGAACGCGAGGCTATGATTTATCTGTCAAATGAAATGAAATGAAATGAAATGAAATGAAATCGTTTATTAAGCAAGTAGGATCACTGATCACTTTTACACGTCATGTTTATTTTTTATTTTATTTTTTTAACTAGATGAAGCCAGCATTTCCTAACTGACTACCTCTGAGAAGAAATAGCCGAAACAAACTCAGGGATCATCGTCTTTTTTCAAGTCCAGACATTAAAAATGAAAATGTTTACAATAATTTACCTTATAATTACGCATATTGCTTAATAAAAATTAACAATGCTTAACAGAGCGAGCAGCTCAATCCCAAGCTTTTTGTCTTCTAAATAATCTGTGATTTTATAATACCCCTTTTTGCAAAGTTTGGCCTTTATATGGTTCTTAAATCGTTTAATGGGTAAGTTTCGAACGTCCATGGGAAGCTTGTTGTAAAAGTGTATACATTGACCCATGAACGAGTTGCCTACTCTGTGGAGACGAGTGTGATGTAAAGCAAGATTGTGTTTGTTCCTGGTATTTACATTATGAATATCGCTTATCTTCTTAAAATTCGAGATATTTTTATGAACATACATAAGATTTTCAAATATATATTGTGAAGCTACAGTCAGAATGTTCACCTCTTTGAACTTTTCTCTAAGAGATTCTCTAGGACCAAGGTTATAAATGGCTCGAACAGCCCTCTTCTGTAAAACAAAGATGGTATTGATGTCCGCACAAGTTCCCCAGAGAAGAATCCCATAAGTCATAAGACTATGAAAATAACTAAAATAAACAATTCTGGCTGTATCCACATCAGTTATCTGTCTAATTTTCTTAACAGCAAAGGCGGCAGAACTGAGTCTACCCGACAGCTTCTCAATGTGAGGACCCCATTGTAACTTGGCGTCAATAGTTAATCCAAGAAAAACTGTCGACTCGACAGGGATCAACTCTACTCCATTCAGTTGAACATTGGTACTTAGCTGCCTGACATTTGGCGTAGAAAATTTAATGACTTTAGTTTTTTTTTTCATTTAAAAGGAGGTTATTTACATTAAACCAATGGACAACTTTAGAGAGTGCATTGTTAACTTCGTCAAAGTTTGTTAGCTGACGCTTGACTTTAAAAATAAGAGAAGTGTCATCCGCGAACAATACTATGTTGTGATTATCCCTCACGTGATGAGGTAAGTCATTAATATAAATTAAAAACAAGAATGGACCTAGAATTGAGCCCTGCGGAACGCCCATGGTGACCACAGATCCTGCAGATCTCTTGCCATTAACATCAACCCTCTGAATTCGATTATTCAGATAAGAAGTCAGAAGGTCGAGAGCTCTGTCCCTCAAACCATAATGGTACAATTTCCTGATAAGAGTATCATGATGTACGCAATCAAAGGCCTTGGACAAATCACAAAAAATACCAAGAGCATCTTGCGATTCCTCCCAGGCCCCAAATATGTTCTTTAGCAATGCCACGCCCGCATCCGTAGTTGAACGACCCTTTGTAAAACCAAATTGTTTCACGTGCAATAAATTGTGTAAGTTAAAGTGCCTCAACAACTGTTTCAAAATTAATTTTTCAAAAATTTTGCTCAATGTTGGTAATATCGATATTGGCCGAAAATTCGTGGGATCAGTTGTACTACCAGATTTGAACAGTGGAATTACTTTGCTTAGTTTCATCAAATCAGGAAATACACCAGATGTGACACAAGAATTAAAAACAATTGCTAAGAAAGGTGCGATAACATCTATTATTGAAGCTACAGTGTATACTGACAAACCCCAATGATCGGCAGTTTTTTTTACATCAAGATCCTTAAAAGATTCTATAATGTCTGAAATATATAATGTTGAAATCAATACGTCATTCAAATTGTTTTCGTGCCGGATGTTTTGTTATGCGTAGAGTTGGATTTATTTTCCTCCGTATTTGCTTCTGATCGATACAATTTGCGTAAACACTGTCGAGCTGATCGTTTTCGTGCCTCCAGTGGTTTTTTTTTGAGATATTGGACTCTTTTCTTAGTGATAAGTGAGCACATAGACTCGTGAGCATTGGACTGTTTTTTTTTAGTGAGCAAATTGACTCTTATTTAGTTTAAGTGAGCATTGGACTCTTGTTTTAATGATAAGTGAGCAAATTGACTCGATTTTAATGACTTTAATGACATAAACTCAATGGATTCTCATTTATGCCATTATTGGTTAGGACTTACTGCAGAGCAGTTCAATGAACTTTTAAATTGTAATCCTTTGTTATACAATCACTTTCCAAATCCTTCTGTTGCTCTCAGTATATTTTTAGTAAAACTCAGAACAGGTGACAGTAATCAAAGACTATCAACTCTTTTTAAAATGCCAAGATCCACATTGGAAAAAAAATTAACATTGTGAGAAATTGTTTAAATGAACAGTTTGTTCCTCGATATTTAGGAATAAATCACATTTCTATTCAAAATATAGCATTACGGAATAGAATCATTCCAGAGGGCTTTTTTGGGGATGCCAATATGGCTTCAGACATTAAACCTGCCATTGTAATATGTGATGGCACATATGTTTATGTACAAAGCAGCAGTAATTATTCGTACCAAAAAAAACGTATAGTCTGCATAAATATGCCAATCTTGTCAAACCGTTTTTATTTGTTTGCTGCGATGGATATATTTTAGAGTGCGTAGGGCCATATGAAGCCACAAAAAATGATTCTTCGATTATGAGTGCCTTATTTGCTACCGAAAATAGTCCTATGCGCTCATTTTCAGACCCGGTGATGTGTTCATTTTGGACAGAGGATTTAGGGATGTGATTCCTGAATTAGAAAGTTACAATTATAAAACGCACATGCCAGAATCATTATCCGAAAACGAACATCAATTAACCACTCAGCAAGCTAATAAATCTAGATGTGTAACTATGTGCCGCTGGGTGGTTGAGGTTGTTAATGGGAGAATAAAAAGAGATTTTAAATTGTTTCGGCAGGAATATTTTAATAGAGCATCAAATCATCTCATGATTGATTTCAAAATAGCATGTTCCCTTTTAAATAAGTTCCATCCTACAATTGACGATAGACCCGATGCTTTGGAGTATTTAAATATTGCTTTGTCGAGATTAAATACAGTAAATTATTTATCAGAATTTATTCAAAGGGAACATATAAATAGAAGACGTACGATTTTCCAAAATATAAACAGCAATGCTCCCCATCTAAATAACTTTCCAAGATTGTCATTAATCGATTTAAGAAGATTTGCTTTAGGATCTTATCAATTAAAACAAGCAAGGTCCTATTATGGAGAGCACGTGCGGACAAATGGTACCTACAGTGTAGAAATAAGCAATGAATTATTACAAGAAGATTTGCCCTTAATATTCGGTCAAAATAATTATCTACTTAGGGCTAGAATTAAATCGAGACATGTCAGTAGCAGGATTTATTACACCTATTTATTAATAAGTAAAGAGCAACATAGGGCAAACTCTTTAGAAAGCATCATTGCTCATTATTGTACTTGCTTAGTGGGAAATCGTACAGTAGGATGCTGCGCTCATACGATGACCGTATTGTGGTATCTAAGCTGGGGTCGTTTTAATGATATAAGCGCTCCAGCACAATTTCTAGACAATATATTCCTTGAAGAATAAATGTCTATTATTTTAATTGGTTGTTTTTTTTTTCTTATTAAACATCTGTATAGCATTTACTATATTTTAAACTCCTTTATAATTAAGCCCTTTCTAAATAAACTACAGCTAATCATGGATGGCACAGCGATCTTACTAAGTAACAGGGCAGTGATTTTACTTTGTCGCTTGCAGGAGATGCTGTCCTATATGGCATACATACACGTATATGTATACTAGGTACCTAGCATTTTGCCAACTATCTTGGGGTCGGCTTTTAGTCTAACCGATGCAGCTGAATACAGTATTGCTCAAAGAGTGACTGCCCATCTGACCTCCACACCTGATACACTGGGTTATAACATGTTACCTCCTGGTAAGAGGTTGTCACACTTGCGGGATTCTAGCTACTCGTAACAAGTATAAATAATGCACCCAGTATCAACAGTTTGAATGTACTAGCAGCCATCCAGGTGAAGTTTGTAATGGATGGTCACCCATGTGCAATCTGAACAAGTAGCTTAACTTAAGATATCTCCTTGTGGCTGTTGTAACGTAGCCACATGCTCCTCCAACCAATTTACCCCTAAGTATATTTATTTCTACTGGTGCCAGCAAAACCTACTTCCGCTGACTGCAAGGTAAACAGTTTAATATATTATTTAGCAAGAAAAGATGATATCTAATGTTTTTATTTCATTTGGGAATCAATATTAATACTAAAGATATTTTATTGGTTTAATGTAAAATGTTTTTGAAAAAATATTGTTTAATAACCTCAATTTCTTCATCAGAAAAAAATTCAATAATTCTCGGAAACTAGGGTGAAAAGTTATAAATTGTTTTCAGGATCTGAAAAGGTAATTGTAGTTCTTCAAAATAAAGTTAAAACCACCATGGCACGCAAATTTTTTCTGGGGGCCCAAATCTCCTAACAAAACGGGCATTCTCCTTTTGGTCAAAGACCTTCTACGATTTTTTTTTTAAAAAAAACGTTGCCTCACCCTAGGAATTTCTCCTGTATCGTGGATGTGTTTACAAATATATAAACTGACATACACAAACGACCAGGCTCGGAATAAAAATATACGAATTGTGGGCCATATGACTAAGTATTTGTTCCGTGCAGGAATCGAACACGCGGTGTAACAGTCGATCGCTCAGGCACTGCACCATCACTCTTTCACAAAAAAGATACTGAACGGATATGTATGAAATTTTGCACATCGATAGTTTATAGAGTCGTGGTGGCCTAGTAGTTAAAACACCAGCCACTCAAGTATGAGTGTGCGGGTTCGATTCCAAATCAGGCAAGTACCAATGTAACTTTTCTAAGTTATATCTACTTTCTAAGTATATCTTAGACACTAATGACTGATCAAAAGGTGAAGGAAAACATCTTCAGGAAACCTGGACTTTTAAGTCTAAATTCGCCAATTATCTAAAATCGCCAATAGGTTTCGATGTTTTTTTTATATGCTCCGCTCCTATTGGTCGCAGCGTGATGTTACATTGCCTAAAGTCTTCCTGGATTAACGGGTTATCCAACGCAAAAATAATTTTTCAAATCGGACCAATAGTTCCTGAGATTAGCGCGTTCAAACAGACAAACCTACAAACAAACTCTTCAGCTTTATATATTAGTATAGATTGGCCTTTCTTTTTTGTGTACACTGCGACCAATAGGAGCGGAGCATAACTAACTCCACGCGAACGAAGTCGCTGGCGGCTGCTAGTGTAAGATATAAGCAGAAAAGAAGGCCCAGCAAGTAAGTTTTATTGTATTGTAAACTTCATACGATCGCCAAAACCTAATAACTCTTATTTCGAATAATAACTAATCACCATTATTCCAAACACTAATTTGCTTCATGTAAATATTCCGATTAATTACCACAAAATATTGACAACGACACGGGAATTCAATTACATACACGACAAATTGCCATCAATATTTACTTTCTATTTAATCGTTTGTTTAGTCGAACAATGCCAATAAACTATTAATCATAGCATCATAATGGCCGCTACAAATTATGAGCAAACATGTACACATCTACATAATGTATACATATGTACATCTACCTATAGTAATATATAAAGCTGAAGAGTTTTTTTGCTTGTTTGTTTGAACGCACACTAATCTCGGGAACTACTGGTCCGATTTGAAAAATTATTTTTGCGTTGGACAGCCCATTAATTCCGAATGATTTTAGGCTGTATAACATCACGCTGCGGCAAATAGGAGCGGAGCCCATCAACAAAGCCTTTCGAAACCTACGCGAGTGAAACCGTGGGGCTCAGATAGTACAGTATATATCTATAACACACCTACAGTAATTGTAGAGTTTATTTTTTATCGCTTTGTGTCAGCAGTAGTCGCTCAGTGGATAGGTGGTTAGTTCGAACCCAGACAGGCGCTATAATTTATGTAAATACTAGCTGTTGCCCGCGACTCCGTCCGCTTAGACTTCCGTTTACAGCGCGCGGTGGATCCCATTAATTATAAAAAGAGCTCAGTTGATATGAATAAACGCCTGTTAAATTAATGGGAGCAGTAAGCTCCCGTTTTCGCAACATTTTTTGTTATTGCTCTGCTCCTATTGGTCATAGCGGGATGTTATATAGCCTATGTCCTTTCTCATGCCCTAGACTATCTGTGTACCAAATTTCATTACAATCGGTTCAGTAGTTTTGGCGTGAAAGCCGGACAGACAGACAGACAGAGACACTTTCGCATTTATATTATTAGTATGGATTTTCATCACCACCGCATACAAACCGGTTAACGAAAACATAGTAGTAAAACTAAAAGAAATCGAATATATGTGACTTCCACAACGTGATCAACCTACGGTTGGCCCAAGTGGTAAACACAGTCCACTCCCTGTCGAAAAGACTTGTATCCCAACAGTGGGACCATCATACTCTGATTACCTTTTTCTTGCTTTTTCCCAACTATTTTGGTAGTCTTATCAACTACAGCAGAGCATCCCTATTTTACATAGAGTTGCTGTCCATTTGGCCACCACAATATAGTAACGGAGTCCCTTTGTTAAGACCGGTACTCATACTTTCGGGCTTCTGACGACCAGGACTTGAAACCACTGTCAGAGATACACAAATTATATAAATGATGGTCACCTAACCACGGATCAATTACGGCCAGCATAGCTTATTCTCTCCTAGCCTTCTCAATTGAGCTACCCGCTTATCTCTTGAACACATATTTTCCCATTTAATTTGATAGTCCAATTATTGAGTACAATTTCAGGCTATTTGACATTCTACAATCCCTAGGAGACGAGACAAAAAGAAAATAAATAGAAAAAATACAAAGGGACAACGAAGTAATTTAAAAATAATGAGATTTTGTAGAAAACGTATATTCAAAAGCAAGATTTTAAACAAAAACAAAGCTATAAAAAATAAAACATATCTGGGACACAAACCTCCTCCCGGTTAGAGGAAGTGGGCCGAAATCTACCACGCTGGCCCAGTGCGGTTAGATAAATGTCACATGTCTTCGAAGTTTTGCCTCTAAGAAATGCCGGTTTACTCACGATGTTTTACATAAAGTAAAGCGCCTGACGGGGTTCGAGCCTACGACCTACAACTTGTATTTGATCATCTCCATATAAAGGAGGAGGAGGAGCAGGAGTTTCTAATTCGGCTCGAATTAATAATCTCAAGGAAGTTACTACTATACCAGCTCAAATTCCAAAAATAAATTATAATATTCCAATGAAGTCGCGGCCAAAAATATGTTTTTTTTTTTTTAAACAAAACTAAGGGTGCTGTGGGTGTACAACAGCTAATCCTTTATATTCATCGTGATGATTCATGTCATTCGTTTCATCGTATCGTTGACTGATTGTATGCTATTAATAACCGTCACTGTGTATGGGAAAAGGTTTTACTGGGAATGTTTTTATTTTCGGTTTCTCCTACCCAAAAGGCACATACAAGGCACATACAAGGCGACCACGTACCGGAAGACGTAGTGTGGAAAGGCCCCCAAGAAGGTGGACCAACGCCCTGGTAAAGGTCGCGGGAAACCGCTGGATCCAGTAGGCGCAGGACCGGATGCCGTGGAGATTTTTGGGAGAGGCCTATGTCTAGAAGTGGGCGTCTTTCGGTTGAAATGATGACCCAAAAGGTACAAAACAGGGCAGGTTTTACTAAAACTCGGCTGTTTATCTCTCTGTCACAAGGCTGTGTTTCAAGAACCGTGATAACAAGACAGTTGAAATATTAACAGATGATTTATTTCTGCTTCCAATATAACATTAAATTTCAAAACAGAATATGTACTTTTTGTAATAATGTTATAGCGGTATCTACAAACGCCACATGGAAAAACGCGTCATACTGAAGTAACACAAATTCTACATCTCGCAAGCAGAGTTTACCATGCAATTAGCATACATACAACTTCACAACTTTAACCGTTGGGCAAGCGCCCGCCAGACATAACAACAGTCTGGTCGGAGGATCCTCCCTTTTCTATGAAGGATGAGTGGATGAGTGAACATTACTCTCTGTTCCTCATGCCTCCACAAATATCTGCACGGAATGCTTCGTGCGCGAATCTACCTCACACCTGGCCGGTTTTTGTATTTTGTTTAAAAATACACATTCATGTTCAAAACTTTCCTCATGATATTCTTGATCTAACTTAGACAAAACATATTGTTACGTGTTTTCAAAGCTTAAACAAATTCGCTCCCTCACGCTTCAAAACTTTTACCTGAACATGAAACAAATATTAGACAAGGTAACATAAATATGAACTTATTCAAGGTATTATTCCAGTGTTCGCTGTTTTCTGAAAAGTAGGAAAAACAAACCTATGGAACCATGAAAACTTCTGAGCATCGCATTTATTAATTGTTTTGTAGGGTTCTGTACCTACGGCCTCCTCAGTTCAAACGCCTGTTGATAAACCTCCGCTGTCCGTCCGTGCGTCTGTCACATGTGTGAACTATCTACTATGACCGCTCAACAGCAAACAACAAACGTTTTCATGAGTTTAATAACAAAATAAATTTAAAAAATAACGGGTAATGTATTTTTTTATATTTGTTGTTACTGAATAGGTGAAAAAGTAATAATATTTACATTACATAAGCTAATATTATTTATATCCATATCCTCCCGTGGGTGTCGTAAGAGGCAACTAAGGGAACTCGCACCAGGGAAGTGGGCGCTGCGCTTCTCCTGTGGAATATCAAATTACTGCGATACCCAATCAGCCTGCCAAGCGTGACGATTATGGCCCCTCCATTTGGAAAGCGTTGGAGAAGGCGTTTTTCCAGCAGTGGACCTCTATAGGCTGAAGAAGAAGCTAATATTTAAACTAAATATACAATATAAATAATTATATACTTCAACAAAAAATTCATCGGCATCGCTGTTATTAGAAATAGTGCCCAAAAGACTCGCAGCATTGCCATGTTGTATAGCTTATACGAAGGCTCAAAGTCACACAAAGGGCGATGGAAAGAGCTATGCTCGGAGTTTCTCTGTGCGATCGAATCAGAAATGAGGAGATCCGCAGAAGAACCAAAGTCACCGACATAGCTCTGCGAGTCTCTAAATTTAAGTGAAAGTGGGCGGGGCACATTACTCTTAGGACCGGTGGCCGATTTGAAAGTAAGGTTCTGGAATAGTGGCGGCCACGCACCGGAAGACATAGCGTAGGAAGGCACTCAACAAGCTGGACCGATGACCTGGTAAAGGTCGCGGGGAAGCCGATAGATGCGGGCAGCACAAGACCGGTCATTATGGAAAGCCTTGTTGTAGGTGGCCTTTACCCAACAGGTACTTCTATAGGCTATAGAGAGTAGATCAAATGCTTGAAAAAACAATTGAGCACTCTGATCCCATGACCCTAGTGTTTCGACCCCAAACTATATAACTGCCAATGAGATTGGAATATTTTCGCCGAATGTTTGTTTTAATAATGTGCGGTTACACGGAATCGAATGCAACGTGAAAAATATGCTGACCCGTTTCTCTTTGCATAACCCTTGCTATAATTCAGCACTGGCGGAATTATAGCAAAAAAAAAAATACGGAGCTGTAATACCTTATAACGTTTAGTTATGTGACATATTTTTGTCATGAAAGGATTTTTATTTGAATAATTTGGTTTGTTAGTTCACCTTACTTTCCTCATATTACCTATGTACCTTCTTATCTCGAAAGAAAGCAATAACGAAAAATACGTTCATATAACACGCTTATGTAAAAAGGTTTACCCTCCCTGTCGTATGTAGAGAATATAACCTTATTTCAGCTTCAAATTCGCGACATACAAAGTCGTATGTTACTTCAATGTTGCAGCTTGCACTATTGACTGTTAAGTTTATTGCGATATCAAAGATATAGAATTACGATGTAAGACATTAAAATGTATATATCAGCCTCACATTGTCAACGGCACGTGCATCACCACACGCTGCGTCATTCCCCCACCTTCTGGCTGCGGGGCGGAGTTGGGGCTGCGTCGTGGCTCGCCCAATGCGGGTTAAATATCTTCGAATTTCTGGTTAGAATGGTGGTGAAATAATCTATTCAAATGTCTTGCCATGGCGGCTCCGCTGGGCCGGAACAAGCGAGGTAGACTAAAGCAGTGCTTGACGTTGTAAGAAACGACATGCGCGCCAACAATCTTAAACCACGGGATGCCAGACATCGTGCGAAATGGAGGCGTATATGTAGGAAGCCTCCAACGCGAATGCCGCGGAAGCAACCGGGATTATACGCTGAGATGATGATGATGATGGTGGTGAAATAATCTGTATTTTTTAGTTTATCAGTCAAGTATCTTTTCTGAAAAGCGAATTAACTATTTCAGTTTAAAATCAATCATTATGAAAAGTCACCCTACGGAATAATTTACACTGCCTATTAAAAAATATTTTTTTCTCTATCCTCGATCTAAGAGAGATCATGAAAAGGAATATCAATGCAATGGAGAACCCACTTGGGTAAATACAAAAGTAAGGAACCGTGATTTGTTTAAAATTGCTACCCAATAAAGTTTTAGTTTTATTTATTAATTGTCAACAATATTGTAATATTTATTTTTATAACCAATTCTTTCAAATTCATATACACGTATGTCGTATATACAACACGTATTCGAAAGGGTATATACATGCCTAAGGCACGGCTTCTTTTTATTACGGTTTTATACCTAATCCTTAATCTCCATGTTTGGAAGTTATGAAAATTTTTAATACATTCATACCAGAAATCGAACTTGATCACTAGCACTAAATGTATCATGATATCGACAAGTAAATTGGAAAATTATTGACCTACGTAGTGCGGTAATACATTTTTTTAAATATAATTAACATTGAAGAAACATGAGGAATCAAAATTTTGTATCTATTCTTCGAGTATTTTATTTCGAGTTGAAAGCTTTCCAATATCGTTTGTTATCATCCAAAGAAGTCGTGCTCTTGATATGTATATTTTGGTGTAGTTGGGAAATCATTAAATGTCCTCTCCCCGTTTGGGAGGAACGGAGCGGTGTGTCAGACTTTTACTGCCTAAAACCCACCCGTTTTTATTCACTTGCCTCTGCACCGGGGGCCACGGTTACTCTTTCAACCAACCCGCAGTCCTAGCCCAGATATCGGTCTTCGTAGACCCCGTCACGGTATGCTGACATCTCAATGAGGCGCGCGTGAAACACAACGCGCCGTCGACCCTGGCCTGGTTCTTACCGGGCAGCGAGCTGCCCACTGCTCGCCGCTCGCAAGCCCGCGCCTACGGTGGCCAGGAATGTTGTCTCTCAATCAGGGCGTCTCCTGCGGCAGCTAGAGGCGTGAGGGCGAGTTTCCCCACCCTCACGTGCTCCGCCTCCTTCTTTGCCAGCATCTCTGCTTCGCAGAAGGTGGTGATGCTGCCCTGCAGTCTCGATCCGGGCCGGATACGTATATAACTTTTCAGTTACACATTGTATATAAAAGACCAAACAGAATAATAGATACAGAGGTGACGCTTATTTCATTAGAAATCTCTACCTACATGTTATTCATAGTCCATTATATTTAATTTTGTTATATCTTGCAATTAGAGGAAATTAAGTCGAATGGTAATATGTTCACGGAAAATGAAAGCAATGTTAATGAGATTATATCTGATGCTGCCTACATTTTGAAATGAAATATTAAGGAGGACACCGTGACTCAATACTAAAAACATGAAAATTGTTAATTTTATATTTCACCAGCTGACTCGTATCCATTTCGTTGGACGGGCAATATCTTTACTTGTGATGAAATCGAAATCGATTTTAAATTTTTCGGGTTTATTATACCGTGAATGTTTACCGTGAGTCTTCTTGCAAAGACCGCCCACTTTATCTACAAAATAAACATTCGAAAAAAAAAAAAATTAAAGCTAAGGTGAATGAACTGAGATGTCACCGATCCATTCCGTGTGCCAATAGAAAGAAAGGCTCCGACTGCGCTCGCATATAGACAGAAAGAAAGAAAATACATTTATTCAGCACAGACATAAAGACACACAATACATCCTTACTAATATTATAAATCAGAAAGTGAGTTTAATTGTTAGTTCCGCTTTCACGTCGTAACTACTGAACCGATTGCTTTGTAATTTTGCAGTCGTAAAGTTATAAGTCCGGATTAAATAATAGGGTACTTTTTATCGCGGAAAAATTTGACATTCCCGAGGGAAATCTAAAAAGCGCGATATAACCGAATTTCACGCAACGAAGCCGCGGGCGGGAAGCTAGTGTAAAATAATTATACGTCAGGTAGCAAGAAATAAAAATCAAATAGTAAGAAAACCCTGATGTAAATAGTAGATTGTTAGCCGAGGGTGGAAAGAATCAATTCCCGAGGTATTTAGACGCCCGAGCGTAGCGAGGGCGGCTATAGTCCGAGTAGGAATTGATTCTTTTACCCGTGTTAAACACTCTACTTTTCATTTCGAATATGAGGAAAATAACAATTTTTTTAATTCCGTCACAGATACCTAACAGATTGGTATCCCGCTAATTTACGTCGAATTTTTAAATTTTAAATATGGAAATAACCACGTTATTGTTGCGACCATAGAATTAATAAGTAGGTACTATCGTACTTCTTAATTCTATGGTTGCGACCTATTTCGCTCAATGAAGTTTGCGCTAAGTTCACACTGGCTGTTTCATTTCGAATATGAGGAAAATAACAATTTTTTTAATTCCGTCACAGATACTTAACAGATTGGTATCCCGCTAATTTACGTCGAATTTTTAAATTTTAAATATGGAAATAACCACGTTATTGTTGCGACCATAGAATTAATAAGTAGGTACTATCGTACTTCTTAATTCTATGGTTGCGACCTATTTCGCTCAATGAAGCTTGCGCTAAGTTCACACTGGCTGTTTAGAAACTCACATTGCCGCTGCATTTTTTTTTAATTAGTTTTTGTTACACAAATTTCTTCACAGCTGACAGCAGTTCTATTTTTAAAGTTCATTCCGACCCTTAGGTGGAAAGTAATTTGTATGAGTTTTTCCCGCTCTATGGAGGGAAATAGCACTTTCTACCCAACAATCAGATCAAGAAAATACTACTTTCCGAATATGAGAAATGAAAAAATATTAGCAAAGTGTGCCTCGCGGCTGTGCCAAATAGGTCCAGTTCAGCAAAAAATGCTTGTGCAGCAATATAAGGTGTTTAAAACTACGTGATGCGTCGTAATACTCCATGATATTTTCATTTTTAAATTATTCTAAAGTTGTTCTTTCATAAGTAATCATTGGATAAATTGAGCTGTCTTTGAAAGACGATTAATAAAAATAATATAGCCGACCAATAAAATTTAATGATTGCCTATGGCAGAAATGACGTGGCTGTCTATTGATAAAAGGTTTTTTTTTTATATCTATAGGGTCACAAGCATAACATCCATTGCGTTATTTGCGTTGCTGAGCAGATATATTTTCGACCTTATGGAGCAATGGATTAGAAATATACTTCAAAATGATTCCAATTCATAGTAGTAGTGTGTTACGTAATTAAGGTGCAGTTCAGTAGATCCAGAGATTACCCCCTACAACCTTACAACTTTATAAATTTGAACTTAAAGATAAATGGCATTTCAATTGTCAACCTAGAAGTTCGTCGCTTGCTCAACAGGGCTTGCCTGCGGATACCTCAATAAATTACTACCTCCTGCCAGAGCTTAAATACTAAGCGACTACACCTTTGTACGGAGATACCTTAACTTAGGGTTTGGTCGTGCCTCGGAAAGCACGTTAAGCCGTTGGTCCCGGTTGCCATACGAAATTCTAATGGCAGTCGTTACTGGTTGTTAGAGCCCTCAAAAGTCCAACAATTGGTCTAACTGCAATGCTTCGATATCGCCTTCGGGTTGTGGAGGTCATACGGCAGTCGCTTCATGGAAAATATCGAAGTTTAGCCAAATGAGTAGTTAGACTGATAAAGCGGACCCCAAATACCAAAGCTGAAAAAGCTTCAGATGTGACTGGGATTAACGCTGAGATGATGACCTTGGCTTAGGGAAAAGGCAGTAAGGGACAGGCTAGATACGATTAACAGGCAAACTATAACTTGCATATGCAGCAACACGGACTGCTTTAAGCGAGGGTCGAGAAAATATGAAGGAGCCATAAGCTTTTTTACTAAACGCCGTTTTTTATGATAAATCATCTAATGACATTTCCCGCTCTGGACAGAGAGGAAGGGTATGTCAGACTTTTAATGTCAAAAACCCATCCGTTTTCCTTCACTTGCCTGTGCGCCAAGGGCCACAGTATCTTTTTCAAACAACCAGCAGCTTTTATTAAATACCTTATATTATTAGCGAAAACAACATACATTATAGTTAATAACAAAAACATATATTATAGTCGATTCCAATAATAATAATTGAAAATAACATTATATAAAATATATTTCAATCCATTTTTAGTAATTCTTGTTTTAGTAATTTACATAAATAAATAGATCATGTGTCGGTCTCCAAAGACTAAAGTACAGGCGTAGAGTAGCCAGCCTTTCGGTATTCTATAGGATTCATTTGAGTGAGTATGCGAAGAAATTGCATGATTTAGTTCCCCCATCTCCATTCCACCATCGGACGACCCGTCGCACGGCGAGTTTCCACCCTTACGTTGTTAACACCACTACGATTCCACGAAGCGTTTCGCTTTCTCTTTCATACCGCATACATCTAGGGACTGGAACAATTTGCCAGTGGCGGTGTCAAGGCTAGAGTGAATAGGCTCTTAATAAACTAGTGCTCTTTACCATCATCGATTGCATCAGTGCTTGCCATCAAGCGGGACTGCGGTCAAGCGCTTGTTTAAAATTTATAAAAAAAAAATTGTGAACAATTCAACTGTCTAGCTATTATGTGATACAGTCTGGTGACAGACAAACAGTCATTGGTGTCTTAGAATAGGTTTCTGGTTTTACCCTTTGATTACGGAACCCTAAAGACACATTAAAATACACACGCTTTTAACCCTTAAGACGCATCAAAGCACACAAGTTTTATCTCGTAGTTAATTTTATTACCTTATAAAAACTTCATAGACGTCGTTTAGCAAAGCAATCCTAATAAAACCTCTACAATAACTTGGGTAACGTTTAATGTTTTATTCGAAAACTAGCTTACAATTTGATTACTTAAAATCTCGCATAGTAAAGGCAATGACCGGTCAACAAAGTCAGTTGATGCCAAACTGCGAACGTAAATGTACTCAAAGTTTGTGGTCATATAATAATGTGAGTATGTGTGGACTAACCAGTGTGTATACATGAATAATATAATCAATATAACAAGTCAGTAAGACAACGATCTTACCGACTATATATTATAACGAGGATAGCCTCTGAAACAACGGTTTTAGGCTAGGTAGGTCAATTGGGTATTAGAGAGACAAGTCGCATCGTATACAGAATAACATTGCAATTTAAAATACTAATGTTCAACTGCATTTACTTAGTCTGTAACAAAATTGCGTTACGCAGAGAAGAGCCTGGCCTTCTCTAAGGTTTATACATATTTGTTCATTTGTAGATTACAGAGTAGTTAGATAAAAAACTAAAACCCAACTACGACAAAAAACGACGCTGAAAAAGTATAAAACAAGAATTTCAGAATACTGAAGTGAACAAAATTACAAATGAGATGCCTGGGTTGTAAATTGACAATAATGTCATACAATACTATTCTGAAGTATGTAATATTCACTATGTAGAGATAAATTTTCATGTTTGGAAAGGCGTAGTCACACGTTGTCAAGGTGCTACGGTAGTAGCAGGTATATGTAACGTGTGACTACGCCTTCCAAACATGAAAATTTCAAAAAAAAAAACAAACCATAGTCCATGGTGCCTCACATTCACAAACTTGAAAAGTGCTTTTACATTATACAATACTATATTACTTGCAAAATCATGGTAGCAAAATCTTGTGCACAATTGAAGTAAACAAATAAAAATAAAAAAGGAATATTTGGAAAACAACAAAAAGGGGGAATGGTATCTCTTCCAAACCTACAAAATTGTCTATGGCTGTGGAGCAGGACTGGCATTTAGCCAAGCATTTTTATCAAGAATATAATCTTCCAGTTTATAATTAGCTTGTTTATAATATGCTTGTTTGAGAGGAGAGTTTGTATGAGAGGAGACCTGTGCTCAGCAGTGGGACGATAAAAAGGTTGATGAGAGAAGTTCTGCTGCCCGCTTCCCTGGCGAGACTTCCCTTAGTCGCCTCTTACGACAGCCACGGGAGGATATGGGGTGGTATTTTTTAAGCCCGGTACCACACGGGGCACATAAATTAACTCGCAAAAACATTATAATAGATTTTTGTGAACATCTACATTGAAAATACTCAAGGGTTGTCGTACATTCATCGTTTCGGCCGGAAACATCATTCATTGTTACTGCTGCGATAGAGGCCTTCACTTTTTCTGCCATATTTTCTGGTTCCCTGTATCCCTTATCCAGACTTTTCCCACGAGTTTTAAATCAACCAAGCTTCGTTGATTCGAAATAAAAAAAGAATTTCTAATATAAAATCAATGAACGTAATCCGAAAATCCAACATAAACCAAAATAACCCATGTTGGAATCTGTGTAATTTCTGGTATTGTTGAATAAATGTTGAAAAGAATAAAAACAGTATATGATGGTTGCTATATTCAAAAGTAAGTCATTTTATTTTGTTTCTTTTAATATTGACATTAGAACAAAATATCAAAAAGTACTTAGTACTGAAAAGACCAAGTAGTTTTACAACAACCCATCTAGTTTGTATAAATTAGTAACCCATTTCCCAAGAGATGGCGCTGTACTTTGGGCTATTTCACGTTGATGGGGTTTTCGTTTCTGAGTTCTGAGTATGAGCTATTTAATAGTTAGAATCTATAACTCTTTCTTTAGTTATCACCGTTTTTTGAGGGCCCGTTTTTTGAATTCCGTACTCAGTATTTCAACTCAATATAACAAATAGGCTATTTTTTTATCCCTTATTTTACTCTTTATTCTGACGGACGGGAACTACATAACTGACTGTGGCTGGAAACGTCCTTTGCCGTTTTTTTTTGCAGTTATATTCCATCATCCAAACTTTTAAACCACTTCCCTTTATGCTGCAGGTTTATTTCAACATTTTAGAGCTTCAGAGTTAAGTAGTTTTTGATAAGTTTTAAGTTTTGGTTTAGAATCGTAAGCGTTTCTACGTAAATATTATGTTGTTCCTCTCATATCGATTATGTAAGCGTTAGAGGATTGGAAAATCATTGTTGAGTAGGCCCTATTCTTTGTTTGGTTCCATCAGAAATCTTCGCTGGCTCAGTGTTTAAAAAATATATATTATGAAACGTCTTCTTCCAAAGCAATTTTAGTCTCGAGATTGACGTCAAGCTTTTCCCTTTTATTACAAAACGAAGTCTGAACTTTAGTACTAGACTTAACCTTTTATTTTTTTTCCGTCAGTATTTGTATTTCGAACTCTGTTTAAATTTATATAAAGTTCTTAATACAAAAGTGACAAGTTAGTCAACTTAGCACTACATTTCTGCAATAGTTAGTTGTATAATTCAATAACCATTTATGTGGTTTAAATATGATCTAAACAAAATCCATGTTTTAATAAGGATGTTAATGTCTGAGTATTGTGTTAAAAAGGTTATTGTTTTTATATTGCAATTGTAACAAATGAATACGAGATATATGTAATTAAACGCGCTATAGATTCCCTAATATTACTATATTAGGGAATCGTAAAGGATTACGTAAAGGATTATTGGTATTCATTGTACTCAATGAATACCAATAATCTTTTACGTATCAACTTTATTTGTTATAATTCAAAGATTAACTTGAACAGCCCAGATGTCTATCTACTCTAGCAACATCTATTTCTACCTTCGATCAAACTACGAAGAACTGCATGTGACGATACTCGATTGACTGAAACTTGTAATAAAAATAGGGTCAGTATTTTTAGACGACAGGGTACTATAAAATAGCTTTTAGGTAAATAACTACAAACTGTCGGAGTTACTTCAGGTATTGAGAAAGAACATAAGAAATAGCTCAAAGGCATCTCTATACCTGAAGGACGTCCAAAGTTGAGTGTTTCTCAAAACAGATTTCCACAGCGATCTACTAATAAGTTGATTTACATAATTTGATTACTTAGAGAAACGTATCTTATGATAGAAATGGTATAAAGTAAGTGGTTTAACAGTATGGATGATGGAGTATAGCTGCAAAAAAAAACGGTAAAGAATGTTTCCAGCCACACTCAGTGTAGGGTTCTGTAGTTCCCGTCCGTAACAATAAGTGACCCACTTAAGAGTTAAATAAGAGTTGAAAAAAGAGCCTATTTATTATATTGAGTTGAAATACTGAGTACGGAATCCAAAAAATGGGTCCTCAAAAGACGGTGATAACTAAAGATATAGTTATAGGTTCTAACTATTAAATAGCTCATACTCAGAACTCAGAAAAGAAAACCCCATCAACGTGAAATAGCCCAAAGTACAGCGCCATCTCTCGGAAAACTTCGGGTTATTTCGGTTTATGATGGATTTTCGGTGGTATTTTCGGATTGCGTGTGTTAGGATAGCAGAGTGTGGGAAATTAAATAATATTAAAGCAAACATTATAGGAGAAACATTATGTACATAGTTACTTATAACATTACACACTGGACATATTTAGAATCATCAGCAATATCGGCAATATAAATTACATAAGACCAGGCACATAAGAATTATGTGCCTATAACAAATATTCAGAATACTTAACTGGAAGTGTGCTCGGTCCGACGGCTCGAAGAAGACTGTCTACTAAGGGACGAGTCACCGTATTTATAGGAAATGCCACTCTCAGAGTACCATCGAGCCGTTTTTACAATTTTATAAAAGTTATTCTACCCTCGGAATCAACTAAACTTAAGCAATCCACAATACAATACTTTTATTAGAATTATGACTCGTTATATTTATATAACACGGCCATTCTGATAATTACTTCGTTCTCGAAGTAAACTTTTCGATTAACATAATAAATAGTGCAAATAGTTTTGACACTACAGAAATGACAAGAAACTCCCTGGAAACGGTATCAACGTATTCCATCAATAAGTTTCTTATTAACAATAACGTAACAGTTCAAGAGAACTCAAAATTATAGTAACATATCTAATAACAATCGCTAGGATAAATAACACATTGTACCACAACATAATCATAATAAAGTACATCCTATGTGTTAAATCCATTTGTAAACACTTTAAGGTAATTTATCAATATAACAATTGTTCACTTCCAATGCTTGAATAACCAACATTTCATAATTTATAGGTGATTTTTATAATTTAAGCCTCGTCTTATGAAATCACAATATCTAGTCAAATCAGGTACTTCTAGCAGCAAATATGGCATATGCCATTACCCAATACACATTGTAGTGACAATTATATAACACATTATAATTACTTTATAGATCTATAATATCCTTCATATATAACACTGCCTCGAAGTACCTACAAATATGTCTACAGTCTCACAAAAAATAACGTTTGACATTGACCGCCGACTGAACAGTTCTTGATTCGAAACAATAAGCAGAGATTATGAAATTCAAACAAGTTCCAGTGTTGTCAACCTGTCGATATTATTCAAATCTACTATTTAACAAACATTCTCTGTTTATCTAACAATTAAAATAACTCATCGCTCGGTCAATTCTGACAATATCATTAAAACTTTCCAAACATTTTCTGTTAACGTATTAATAAATATGTTAACCAGTGTTGTCAACCTGTCGATATTATTCAAATCTACTATTTAACAAACATTCTCTGTTTATCTAACAATTAAAATAACTCATCGCTCGGTCAATTCTGACAATATCATTAAAACTTTCCAAACATTTTCTGTTAACGTATTAATAAATATGTTACGGGTAATTCAAACCATCCCTCAGTCTCAATATTAAAACTATTCGACAAGGATTGTCTGTTAACATGGTTTCGGTCATCTCATGGTGATTTTAGTAAGTATCTACATACTTGGTTTAAGTATTGCTATGTTTTAAGTTTATTTATTATCTATTAACTCTGAACGTAATCATGTCATATTACTTAATAAACAAGTGCTATCCATTCACCTAAGCTTTTGTTATTTTAGGTTTCCGGATAAAAATAATGTAGCACTAGAAAATTAGATAGGATTTGTGTTGCAATTGACATCACAGTCCATCAAAAGTCCAGACATTATCTTGGTTATATTATGACTTGGGCAAACACTTTATATTCATCACATAAATAATAGTCTCCTGTGGAAGTCATACTCAAAACCGGATGTTTAGCAGTCGACTCATGGATTACTAGATCATAATAATTATTGATTTGTATATTAAAAGAATTATATGAATAAATAACTTGTAAATATTACAACTGGTAATCATTTTTCTGCATCCTAATTTTTTGTTTCAAACCACCAAAATACGAAAAACTGTCGTCGCAATAAGTTCTTTGAATATTATCGATAATTTTATATCGAAATAACAAGATCCCTACCACAGTTTTTATGTTTCTACTTATCGTCACCCTGCATATGTAGTGGCGAATATAATGCTAAAATAGGTGTTGTTGTTTGTAGCAGACAAGATTCACTTATTACCCGATATTTATTGTTTTTTTTTTTTACCGATATTTATTTACCCGATTTAGTCTATACTAGGGGCATTAAATCGGACTTGGCAACATAGACCACACTGGCCATCTACAGAGCAATAGCTGAATATAATTCATATAAACTTATTTCATTTTTACTATTTGATGTCTCCAAGCGTCACTGAGATATGTAATCAGTTTTTCTATGCCATTTTGACACAAGCCCTCTCTATCTTATATCTCTTTGGTATAGTATATCTCAATCTATCATATTTCATGGCATCACCCGTCAGGGATACAGCACTTGCCACAGGCACAACAGCCACAGGCTCAGCTACAGCCACCGGCACCACGGCCACAGGCACCAACGCCACAGGCACCACGGCCACAGGCACCTTTTTATTATTATTATTAATTCCACGGCCACAGGCACCATGGCCACAGGCACCAACGCCACAGGCACCACGGCCACAGGCACCTTTTTATTATTAATTCTGGACACTGTACTTTGTCAGTCAGCCTATGCGGATAGACCTGGCTCATCAAACAACAGCATCAGTAAAAATAATAATCCGTCTAGTCTGTGTAACGCCACACCGCCTTTGCCGCTCACAGCGCGCCACGGCGCCACTCTGGCTAGCCGATATCACAGCCGATCAGATCGCGCCACTCCAGCCAGCCAAGCCGAGCCACCAGCCAGCCACGCCACTGCCGCCAAAACCACTGGACGCCTCCGGTGGGGGAAATGCCATAAAAGCCTTGCGAGCCCACTTGTCGCCACTATTATCGCTGCGATCACACGACCAAGCCGTTCTCCTGATAACTCTGCTCAATTGTATTGAAACTTTTATTAAATCAGTGTTATTATAATCAAAATAGTTATTCATTTGTGCCCTTCTGTTTCATCTGTCAATCAAGTTAACAGTCAAGTCAATCAAGTTATTCAATCAAGTCTATTAAGTATCAGCAGTCAGTTACTTCGTCTTATTTAACTTTTATACAAGGTACGAATGACAGCAGGTCAAGCCACCCGAAACTGCCAAATATTCCCAATAAAAGTTTGAGCCTTTATTAAGAGACAGTTGGAACTTTATTTTTCAAAACGTCCTTTCTTTACTATGCAATTAAAGTAGCAAACAAATCCCGTGCTATCAGAGAGTAGCTCTGACCAAGCAGAAGATAAGTCCAGTTACAATGTACAATATTTTATGCTATGGTACTACCAGAGGGTAGCCCTAGTCATGTACCCACCCGCACCAAAAATTTGTGTAGTCAGTATTTGCAATAATGTGCGGTAAGGTACCACTAGAGAGTAGCCCAAGCCATGTACCCACACACAGTATTATACACAACCAAACAAATTATCACAGTTGCAAATTGAAAATACAATCGATACAGATACTGTCCCTTAAAAAGTTTTCCAAATGTTATTTTTAAGCAATACCATTTTATATTGACGTTATTTACTCAATTCAGATAATTCTTTACCAGCCCAGAAAATATGGCAGAAAAAGTGAAGGCCTATAACGCAGCAGTAACAATGAATGATGTTTCCGGCCGAAACGATGAATGTACGACAACCTTTGAGTGTTTTCAATGTAGATATTCACAAAAATCTATTATAATGTATTTGCGAGTTAATTTTTGTGCCCCGTGTGGCACTGGGCTTAGAATGTACTACCCCATGTCCTCCCGTGGCTGTCGTAAGAGGCGACTAAGGGAACCCAGGGAAGCGGGCAGCAGAACATCTCTCATCAACCTTTTTATCGTCCCACCGCTGAGTACAGGTCTCCTCTCATACAGAGAAGGATTGAGCGTGATCACCACGCTTGCTCAATGCGGGTTGGCGATTTCAGACTTAAAGTCCAGGATTCTTCAAGATGTTTTCCTTCACCTTGTAATCAGTCATACATTCATCATTGCATACATCCTCACAAAATTTCGAATCTTACGAGCTTTCCGCCCGCGGCTTCGCCCGCGTGGAGTTCGGTTATATCGCGCTTTTTAGATTTCCCTCGGGAATATCTAATTTTTCCGTGATAAAAAGTACCCTGTTATTTAATCCGAACTTCTAACTTTACGTCTGCAAAATTTCAAAGCAATCAGTTCAGTGCAGGCTGATTGGTGACCCTGATCTAACTCGAGTTGGTCTCCAAAGCCTAGAGCACAGGCGTAGAGTAGCCAGCCTTTCGGTGTTCTATAGGATGCATTTCGGGGAGTGTGCGATGGAATTGCATGATTTAATTCCCCCATCTCCGTTCCACCAGCGGACGACCCGTCGTACGGCTGGTTTCCACCCTTACGTTGTTAACACCACTACGATCCGGACGAAGCGTTTCGCCTCCTCCTTTATACCGCGTACATCGAGGGACTGGAATAATTTGCCAGCGGCGGTGTTTCCGTCGGACTACAATTTGAGTGTCTTCAAGGCTAGAGTGAATAGGCTCTTAATAAACTAGTGCGTTTTACCATCAACGATTGCGTCACTGCTTACCATCAGGCGGGATTGCGGTCAAGCGCTGGTTTCTAATATGTAAAAAAAAAAACAGTAGTTACGTCGTGAAAGCGGAACAAACTCACTTTCACATTTGTAATATTAGTAAGGATAGTAGGGTTTAGTACATAGTCCCTGCTGCCTTTTAGTACACATTTTTATGTAATAGATAAATAGAAAAAACCATTAAATCATGTACCATGTATGACATATACGACAAAACTTTCCAACAACACAACAGCAAATATGAACTTCTAAAACCTGCAAAAATATGAAGGCACACAAGGAAAAGCTTCTAAAATTCGTGCCAAGTCAATCGTACCGGAAATAAAGAGACGTTTAACTGCCAACAAGCCTATAGATACGCTTTTAAAAAGGAACGTCGCTTTTTTTAGAAAAAGGAAAGAGAAATCTTGTTTTTTCTATTCCCTTTTAAAGTCGGAAAAGGTGTCAAGCCCGGGGACCTAGTGAGCGACTTTGATGTGCACCCTGACATAAAAACACGCAATGACTTTTCAAGTAACTGGCTCTCCTATTAATATTCAAGCACTACACACCATTTTTGCCCTAAACATCAACATAATATGATATGTATGCCTAGTATGAGTTTCCATTACGAGACTCAATCGTCGATATCGAGCGCGTTTGGCGCACTCATTGGTTGAGAGTTCTTACAAGCTTGAAGCGGGCCAATCGGTGAGTCAAACGTGCTCGTTATCGACGATCGAGTTCCGTAATGAAAACTCATACTAGGCCTACATATCTATGTTATTTGACAGGTTATTCGGAAGAAGACCGATGGGATAGGTACCCACATATAAATTAAATATATTTTTGGGTCCATGTTATAGGGGGTGATCCTAGGCGGGAATAGATCCAGACTCCAGGAAAAAACTCAATAATACTATGCTCGACTCGGGGTATAAAAACCAGTTCTTGGAGTTTTGGCGGGAATAGGTTTAGCGGGGTGTCTCGCTAATTTTTTATTGGAATTTTTAAATTATTTATGGTGTTGTTTACTAAATAAAAGTGCGTGATTTATGTACTAAAAAGTGCATTCAGTAAATAATTCATAAAGAACATTAAGATATCGCAGCATAGTAGCCTCATCATGACTTTGCCTCAAATCTCCCTCGTAGACGGTTCACGTGGCCGTCTTTTTCGGCGTAAATAATTCATTACGTGATATTGGCTAAATGCACAAACCGCGCGAAGCCAAAAAAGAAAGGAACTCTTGATTACTTCATAAAAAAATCTTTACCTTTTACTTGAAATTGGCACAAAGTCATAACTAGTGCCACAATACAAAAAAAAAAAAAAAAAAAAACAGTTTTAAGGCTTAGTAGTAACGCTAACAAGAATTGCTTCGTTGGAGTAGTGTTAATCAATTAATCCTGTTTCCATTATCTCTGCGACACAAAATCGAATCACTGTCAATGGGATTATTCTAGAAAATCCGTATCAATATTGAATTCAGTTATAATTGCTTTCCACTAGTTGAAATACTTAACTCAGCAAACTACAGATTTAAAACATACAAATCTTATAGTTCAATCGTTTCTTACTAAGTCAGGTTGTAATGTAATGTGTACTCAAACTTATTATTTGTACTCATACTTACATTTCATTCATTCCTACAGGTCATAATACGCATTCCGGTACTATGAGGACATTATTCAGCTCACAGACACGGCCCTCAACCTTAACACAGCACTTATACACAGAAGTTGCAAGTAGGCAACGGCAGAGATAGCAGCAATGGGCCCTATTCGGCGGTAACCTTTTTTTTTTGGGATGGGAAATCGTCAAATGACTTCTCCCGCTCTGGGCGGAGCGGAAGGGCGTGTCAGACTTTTACTGACTAAAATCCACCCGTGTTTCTTCACTTGCCCGAGGGACGGCCATGGCCACGGTTTCTTGTTTAGCCAACCCGCAACCCTGTCCCAGGAGGTCTTCGTGGACCCCGTCACAATGTGCTAACATCTCTTTGAGGCGCGCGTGAAACACAACGCACCGTCGACTCGGGCCTAGTAATTACCGGGCGGCGAGCTGCCCACTGCTCACCGCCCGCAGGCCCGCGCCTACGGTGGCTGGGAGTTTGGTGTTATCTCCCGACCAGGGCGTCTCCTGCGGCGGCTAGTGGCGTGAGGGCGCTGGGATTCCCGTTGCCTCACGTGCTCCGCCTCCTCCTTTGCCAGCATAAATAAAGGAAAGAAGAAGGAGGTGACAGCCTGCCATGCACTCTCGCTCCGAACCATGGCCTGGACCAGGGTCAGACGCGAGAGATCGCCGCCGATCACCGCTACGAGGACACGGTGGTGCTCTATGCTCTATGTATGCTCCACCGTGTCCTCAGGGCGATCCACACAATAGTGACACCCTGGCGTTTCCTCCCGCCTTATACGGAACAGGAACCTCCTGAAACAACCGTATCCGGTGAGGACCTGCGTCAGGCGGAAGGTGAGGGCGCCGTGGCGCCTCTCTAGCCACTCCTCAAAGAGGGGACTTACCGCCGCTATTGTGGCGTGCCCAACTCGGCGGTAACCTTAGATGCGTCGAGACGGAATCTGTTGACGCATCGAAAGCTGCGAAAACGCCTAGGCCTGATTTTCACAGGCCCAGTTTCTAACCATCTAGTATTTGGCAACTGTGCATTCTGCTGTCAATACAGTACTGTCATTTTCCCGATGTGTTCTCACTTCTGCTTAAGACAGAGTACACAGCTATGATTGCCAGCTATTTTTGACAAATAAAAAAAGGTTTTAATAGGAAGATATAAGCAATTTTATAGAAAAAATATTTTTTTCAAATTAAATTTTTCTGTTGCCATAAAAATGAATTTTGTGTACTTTTAAATACATGCTAATAATGTTTGCTATCTTTAAATGTGTCAAAGCGTGTTTCTTAATCAGAATTTCTTTTTTTCTTTAGAGTGAATACTACTTCAACTCTTCAATGGCCCCTGCGGTTGGATACCACAATTTTGCCAATCACATGTGTGACAAATTATAGAAATTCTTTAAAAAAATATTTCACAATAATGACGGATATCGCCAATGACAGTTGAAAAAACGGCCGCGTGAGCCGACTACTAGGAGATTTGATCTAAAGCCATGATGTGGTCACTATGCTGCGATATTTCAATGTTCTTTATGAATTATTTACTGAACGCACTTTTTACTACATAAATCACGCGCTTTTATTTAGTAAACGACACTATAAATAATTTAAAAGTCCAATGAAAAATGAGCGTGACATTCATATTAGCTTCCCGTCAAAAAACCAATCAGAATCTCAATATGGATAAATAAACAATTCGTTTTTAACAAAATTGATTGACGCTTAATTTTTTTCTTCTGTTAGATAGTGCCTTTTGTGGTAAATGTCAGAATGTCGACTATGTGTCACACCTGACATCTAACATTATGTTGAGTTATTAGAATAGTGATGTGTTTTGTATTACGTAGATATCAGTAATGAAATTTTCAATAACCAGAATAGAAAAAGAAAAAAATATATGACCGTAGAATTGGGGGGACCCGGTACCCCGGAAAGGCAGATGACGAACGCTTAGGTGGTTTCTTCGCCGGTGCCGGAGTTCGGCACACCCCACCGCGTTCCCGAGCGGAGGATAGTTTATGAGAATTTTTCCACCTTTATTGCCATATTGACGGCACGGTTTGCGTTGTGGTTAAGCTATTGACAGCTGCCCTACGTGTCGCGGGTTCGATTCCCGCACGGCACAAATATTTGGCTTTGGCATTTGGCGTGAGTTTTATATGTTTGTAAACGAACTCACGATAGAGAAGAAATTCTTAATGTGGGAAAAGTTAAAAAAAAAAACAAATAATCAATTAAAATTAAAAGAGAACACTGTGATCGATCTCCCAAAGTGTGAGTGATCTCCCAAAAATAATTAAGCATAAGATGGTTCTCTTTGCAGATGACAGCACCGCAATAATAGAATGCAATGACATAAATAATTATGAAAATGACATTAATGAATCTCTAAGTAAAATAATAAACTGGCTTGATGACAATAATTTGAAAATTAATCTAACTAAAACCAGCATCATGCAATATCATCAACGTTGCAAAAATAATGAACTTAATATCCATTATAAAGATTATAAAATACAGGAAGTTCATAATGCTAAGTTTTTGGGAATCATTATTGATAATAAATTGACATGGAATTCTCATACCGACAGTGTATGTAAACGATTGGGTAGGTCGTCGTATGCGCTATTTCAATTATCAAAAAAGGTTAACATTGAGACATTGCTCACAGCCTACCACGGTCAGATAGCTTCTGTTTTGCGATACGGAATTATGTTCTGGGGGCAGTCAGTTGAGGAGGTTGTATTTAGGATGCAGAAACGCTGTGTGAGGTCTATGTGTGGTTTAAAAACGACAGACAGCTGTATTCCACACTTTAAGAAACTAAAAATATTGACACTGCCAGCAATGTACATACTGGAAACGGCATTATTTGTTAAGAAGAACCTGCATTTATTCGCCAGTTTATCTAAAGTCAGAAAAAATCCATTACGTACCCAATATTTTCATAAACTATGCAATGTAAAATGTAAGACAGCTCTAATGCGTAAAAGTTTTCTTGGCAACGCTCCAAAAATTTATAACAAAATACCTAATGACATTAAAGATATGCCACTGATACAATTTAAAAACGCACTTAATAAATTACTTATTGAAAAATGTTATTACACGTTAGATGAATTCTTGAATGATGGCTCAATGTAAAGAATATTGTATAATAATATTGTATATAATTATTATACTTTTGAATTATAATATTGATGATATATATTTTTTTTTGTCATTTTAATTATTATGACCTATGTTTTTTTTTTTTTGACATTTATGTAATAAGAAATAATTCCTCATTTGGTTCTGACATTTTAATTTAAATAGTAATTATGCATGATTTTATATTGATGATTTTGATTATTTTGACTTAGATTTTTATTTTTTTTTTTTACATTAAATTAATGAGAAATTGTTCCTCATCTGGGCCTGTCACTTTAATTGAAAGAGTAATTGTGCATGATTTCTAAAAGTATATTCTTATTGCTTGAAATTTTGTTATGATGAGCCACATGGACACTATATTTTTGTACGCCTACTGGCATAACACAGCGCGTTATTCTATGTAAGATCTGTAAATATTTACCTGTGTTAACAAATAAATGATTTGATTTGATTTGATTTGATTTGAACACCTTTACGTTTTACCATTTTTGCTATTATTAAAATTTAGATGGTACAATATCAATATTTTTTCTAGGTACCTAAGGTATAAAAAGTACACCCAGAAACTACGCACTTAAATAATACTGTCTTTAGTAGTTCGGAAGTTATTAGTTATAAACCTTTCACGCGAGCAACTTAAGCGGTAACTCGAGTATGAAGACCCATTTTAAAAGAAGTTAAAGCAAAATAGAGCTTGATCTACCTACTAAGATCCCGTTTTGCAAATTATTAAAAAAAAAATGTTAAAGGGGCTTATAACTCTTTCTGAAATTACAATTTAATAGTCTGCCGGCTGATATAAGAAGTGAGAGGGCAGAGTCAGGAAAAATACATTTTTTACATAATTTGAAAATAATATTATTTAAAAAGTCGTGGAGGTGGTTAAAACACCAGCCTCTCAAGTAGGACTGTGCGGGTTCGATTCCAGTTCAGGCAAAGTACCAATGTAACTTTTCTGAGTCATATATTGTACTTTCTAAGTATATCTTGGACACCAATGACTGATTAAAAGGTGGAAGAAAACATCTTGAGGAAACCTAGACTTTAATTCTGAAATCGCCAACCCGCATTGGGCAAGTGTGGTGATTACGCTCAATCCTTCTCTGTATGACAGGAGACCTGTGCCCAGCAGTGGGACGATAAAAAAGAAGGTTGACGATGATGATTATTTAAAAATGTATCACAGGATTACTGCACACTTGCTGTTTCTCCAATTAATAATAAATACTAAGGATTGGCACTAATGATTGCTCACTCTTGGCACGCTTCATCTTAACATTTCTTGAAATTGTGTAAATTTTCGCTTAACATAGAAATCAAAATCAAAAGTCATTAATTCAGATTACCTTGAGAATAAGCACCTTTTGAACGTCAATATTACATAAGACAGTTCCCGAAAACGCCCGTCCTTCGCCATTTCCTAGTACTTTCGGTAAAAAGAAGAAGAAGAAGAAATTCGGTGCGTTAAAACTCTAGCATTGCACTTCAGTACCCGCTCAGTCAAAGTCAAAGCTATTACTCAGAGAGAAAAGTAGAAAAAAGCCAGCGCAAAATTAAAAAAAACAAAAAGTAATGAAACGCCTCGCAGTTATCAAGTATCTACAACAGACTTTTGCCACACTTTGTCGGCAAAAAAAGCGTATGAAGTTTTCTATCAAGCACCCTTCGGTATTTCAATTATTTTTACGGAGGACCATGCCAAAGGAATGAACGCCGTGCCACTTTAATGCAGCGAGAAGACGAAGGCAGTTAACTGATATTTTTAGCACAGCATTATTTCTTGATGGGAAAATTAGGTATGCCATTACCGGGGCTTCTTTCGTTCTTAAAAAGATTACGAGGTAGTTGTGTTTCTTATTATATTACTAGGAGTATAGTCATCTACCAAGCAAATCAAACTAGCGCAGCCCAGTGCTGGAGATAAGACTCTCCCACACTGGAAACCGACACCCTGTCCTACTTCTGCAGCATGTCTGTTCTAAGCAAATGTCTAAGGTCGTTGTTCCATCTAGCTGTAGGGACTCTAATACAATTGTCAATGCGCGGTTTCCACTGCAAAACTCTTCTGATATATCAGCCCGGCCATCGGTCGTTGGACAATCACAGATGTAGTGGTACATCTGTGATTGTTTCCTACAAACATTCCTACAAACGCCACATGGAACAACGCGTCACACTGACGTCACATGAATTCTACATCTCGCAATCAGAGTTTACCGTGCAACTAGCATATATACAACTTCCCAATTTCAAGCATAGGAGAAGTGCCCGCCAGACATAACACCCGTCTGGTCGGAGGATCCACCCTTTTCTATGGAGGATGAGTGAACTTTACTCCCTGTTCCTCATGCCTCCACAACAGACAACCCACTGCCATTTGCTTACTCTTGTAAGATATACGAGTACTTCCGGTCCTTTTCCGGATAATAAAAGGGTAGTAAATAATACGAAATATTATATCAATTGGCGTGGGTGCACGCCCACGAAAGATCGTTCCTGCCTACTCGAGTCTATGTTGATAATTATTGTATACATTAGATAAAAAATAATTTCATAATTTTTTTAAATGGTAGATTACTTATCTGTTACTACTTATTTTTACACATGATAGTTTTTTGACTGGCTACATTTTTTTTTTTCAAGCTTTACACGTGTGCAAGACCCACAAAACACTACGACTCTTAAGGTCTAATAAACCTTAGAGTCGTATTTTGAAAAAGAATGCTTAAAATTATTAACCATCGTTTTTCGCCCTCTTTCACTTTAATGTATTCTATAAATGTTTCTTCTTAGCAAACTACGCTAGATTGATTCGTGGAAATCAGAAACGAAAATGCTTTTTTATATTTGAAGAAATAGGTTTCCTTGAAGAATTTCGACGGTAATAGTGGAGCGACTTATATTTCTCAGCAATCACGGTTCCAAGAATTTCAATTTGAAATAATTTACAGTTTTCTTGAATACTGGAAAATGTTTCAATCAGTAACCAGTTTTAAACGGTATCTACTCGGTAAATGACTGGCGGCATTTTTCGAGATGAAAACATGGAGAAACGATAGAAACTACCCAGTAAGTGGCAGTTCTAGTAATTACCATTGTATAGGCGCTTGTACAATCAGCTGTAGAAATCCATTCCCACCTTAAAGACTACTGTCGCCTGCGCTAAACCTTCCACGCACACTAACGCATTATTTTTATTATCGCAGTTTTCATCTTTCTTTAAAGTAATGCAAAATTTCGTTACTTCATTTGAAGTTAAGTTAGCGGCGGCACTTAACAATGGTCTATCATAAGCGAGCGATTGTGGGTTCGATCCTTAATAACGACGAATATTTTTGTTGTTTCATATAATTTAAAATTATGATAACTGATTTGTATTTTAAAATAAAAATGTTTGCAAATAATATTTAAACGAATAGGAATATTTACTGAATATTTATACCAAAATCGGTTTTTATTATATGTTTTAGTTTACTATAGATGTAATATAATAAATAATATAATGCAATATATTATAAAGTTATATATTATTCGGTATAGATATACTTATACTAATAAATGAAACAAACGATGAAATGGCAGCATTGTAATATTTTATATAAAAGTGATCCTTGACAAACTTATGATATTATTATGGTAAAAAATATAAAAAACATTTTTGGTTTTTAGATAAGAAAGTTATAGTATTACATGTTATCATTAAAGAGGTTATAGCTTAATTATTCATTTTCTTAAAGAAAAGAGGATTGAAGCTTAACCTGAATATTATTACAATCATAAAATAATCTATACTTAGAACACAAAACAGTGCTTATTAGATTTACAATTTTTTTGCGTTTATAGCATGCCATCCTGCAGTGCCTTTTTTCGGAGTTTGAAGGCATGAGATTATAATCTTCAAGCGCTTTCTTAGTTCAAAAGTAAACGAACTTATTTCTTATCGAATTCCAAAATTATTGTTTTTATAATTTACCAAAAGTAATTTGTATTGAAATTGCAAAAGGCGACATCTGTTAGCCATTAAGCCAACCGAACATATTACTGTCACTTAGCTAAATTACTTTACGAGTTGGTTTAGAGTCCGTTATTACGATATATAATGACATATATTTAAAACACTTTGTAGGACACTTCTGCACTGTGATTGTTATAAATTGTTTTTTTTTTTGTTTAGCTCGATAAGTCTCCACCAGTATCGCCAGTTTATTTTTAAACCACAAATGCAACCTCTCTTCTTCGCAAGATTTAAAGGTTTATTCAACGGTAAATATTGTTGTTTCGTTCCACTTGTCTCGACACATAAGCCACCTTCGTCCTCCAACCTCTTGACTTTGGCTTACAGTATTTCTCTAAAACAATAACAAATTTATTACACACTTTCAACAAGAGATTGGTTTGCACCTTACCCAAATAATAATAAAAACAACTTACACAAAAGCCGGTTTCATATTATGATATTTGAGATATATTGCTGCATATACCTGCATATTGATTAAAAAAGTAAAACTAATAACACGAACTCGTAACTATATGTTCACCAACCAACAACAGCTAAGTAATATTATTTGAGTTATTGTAGTTAATAATAGTTATTGTAGGTAGTGGAATATTTTTTGTTCAGTTTGTTTCAAATCTACCGTCATCTTTTTATAATGACTCTAATATAGAAAAAATCTAAAAATAAAGTATCATTGTTAAGTTGCGGATCGGTATTTTTACATATTTTTGTTGTCAGCATTCATAACTCACCAATAAACATTTCAAAAATATTTTGTAATTTATTAGATTTGAACTCGAACCACCTTGAACGCCTATCAAGACGAGAACCGCTAGGCCATTTAACCACTTACTGTGAGCGTTGAAATTAGTAAGTAGTACCTAACAATCATAAGCGGGCAGCAAGTTGTCAAAGTGTATAAGTGTGTATCAAACTTTATTATAGAAGAAGGTCGTAACTACAACTAGTATTGCTTGGCCATAGTTTTGTGAGATTGTAACTCGACTTTTGGTCTTGACTGTACATCAAGGTACTCGAATGTATAAAATATTCCTAATTAACACATATAACATATCAGTCTATAATATTCTCACCCTTGGGACACAGACCTCCTCTCAATAAGAAATAGTGAGCCATAACCTACTACGCAGGCCCAGTGCGGGTTTTTAGAAGTCACAAGTCTTCGAAATTTTGGCTCTAGAACATGCTGGTCAATGACGAAATATTAAAAGTCATAAAATTACAAGGGCTACAATGCAATGGTTTTATCAATAATTATTGTTGATCAAAAACTTAATTGGGGTCATTTGACCACTCTGGTCATTCTAGTGTTAATCGCGATGTTTTCCTTTACCGTTTTGAGAGCAGTGGTGCTGAAATCATTTGCACAAAATAAAGCGTCAGATGGGGGTTGAATCTACGACCTACAATTCGTAAGTAACTTTTCACGATGAATATAAAAATCTATCAAAGCAATTTCACAGATTCTAGTAGCTTGATGCGATGGTTTGGTGGGTATAATGTGTTTAGATGATGACTCTGTAATCAGTATTTTTGCTTTTCGTTGTCTTAAATTTAATCTCAAAGTCCTATATTTATGGTCAGAGGTTAACAAAGATGATGCTTAATATTAATAAATATCACTATGTCCTGCTAGCAAAGCGTACAAATATTTGGATTAAGTATAATCTCTGTGGCGCAGCGGTCAACACGCCTACCTGCGACTTGGAGGCCCCGGGTTCAATTTAATCCCCGGCCAGGTCATAATGGAAAGCGATCTTTTCCTGATTGGCCTGGGTCATGGTTGTTTATATATATACTTATGTATCTATTATAAATATAGTATCGTTGAGTTTGTATCCCATAACACAAGTCTCGAGCTTAATTTGGAGCTAGCACAATCTGTGTGATTTGTCCGTATATAGGTATTTACTTATTATTATATACTTAGTATTATATATTTACTTATTTTAATAATCTACATAACAACATTAATCTTGAATTATAATTATTTATCATCATAATTTTATCGTCTAAATATTATAAATGCGAAAGTAACTCTGTCTGTCTGTTACGCTTTCCCGCCTAAACCTCTGAACCGATTTTGATGAAATTCGGCACAGACAATTTTTAGACCCTGAGAAAGAACATAGGCTACCTTTTATCCCGGAAAAAAATTTTGTTCCCGAGTTAAATCTAAAAAGCGCTATATAACCGAACTCCACGCGGGCGAAGCCACGGGCGGAAAGCTAGTATTATATATACCTATATATGACATCTTATCTGTCTAGTCTTTTAACTTCTTGTTCTTTTCTCTGCAAGGCTTTCCACAATGACCGGTCTTGTGCTGCCCGCATCCATTGGCTGCCCGCGACCTTCACCAGGTTTTCCCAACTAGGTTGAGTAAATTTCCAGTTTAACCGAATATAACATAATATTAGTATTTCCTTGGAATTACTTCTTATCCGACATCCACAACAGTATAATACTATGACCGTACACCCAAATGACTTTACAGCTTTTGGTAAACCTAGTTGTTGACTTTTAGACTTCTGGCTAACCGATTTGACTGTCAAACATCTACAAATGACAGCTGGGTGGTATCTATAAGTAATGAATGGTCACCAAATGGCCATCCAAAACCCGACCTTGAACTTAGCTTAATCGTCGATTGACCAATGCTGCTGTTATAATTCGTTAATAACGTTGATAAATTATTAACTTAATCAAATTTTATTTCGTGGTGCTTGGCAATCTGGGCTTCTCCCAGTTACAATAATGTCCCTGTAGCGATGGTCGCAGTCGCTACAATACAACAATAACACAAAGGATTTCCCAACTATTGACGTCCCAACGATTGACGACCTTCCGCGAAAGGGTGCATATAAATCATACCAGAACAAGGATCTTGGAAAACAAAGCGCGTATGTAAGACAAAGAGCGTGGGTCCTGACCGCCTCAGCGAGGGTGTCGCACATTGTCGGACATCTGTTGGTTAACCCATTGTTCGTTGGAGAAAGTTCCGCGGACGACGCGATTCTGTCAACCTATTGTGCACCGCCGGAGAAAGCGCGCTGACCATACCGAACTGCCTTGCACGTGGACCGAAGGCGCGGCCCCGGTCCACCGGCCAATCAGACGGCACGTTCTTCCACGATCAACAAATCAGCATCAAGAACGCCCGATCAGTCAGCCCCACTCCGGTTTAGAGATAGCTGTATTATTGTCTAGTATTTAAGCTTGTGCATAGCTCGTAAGAGATCCCTTTTCTCACATTATCACATATATCATAAGATCACGCATTACTGTCAGACATTTTACATTGTAACATAGTCGCGTCTCTACTCTTGTAATTAGGTAACTTATAGCATACATTGTACTCTAGACTTACGTGCAATATACAACGTTATACCTATTCGCGTTTTAATTACACAACACGCCCTACTCGCGCTAAAGTGGTGACCCCGACGATTAAAACCCGACGATTAAAACCGATTAAAACCGACGTGAGACTAACCGGCGCGAGTCTAACCGTCGTAATACGAACCGACGCGATTACAAGACCGGCGTGACTACAAGACCGACGTGACTTCAAGACCGACGTGACGATACTCGTGATTAGCACATTCTAGTGGCTTCCCACAAGCGGGTTTCCCCACTAGGATTTCAAGAGGCTATATTCGCGGTATTGTAGCGTTACAACAGCAGAGTCTCTTCAGGATGGCGACCAGCAACGCACCACAGGTAGAAGGGCGAGTCGACACGCTCACACTACAAGCACGGCTGTCTGACTTTTGGCCAGCGTATCCCAGGCTATGGTTCACGCACTTCGAAGCAGTAATGGCGCCACAGAAGTCAGGTGATGACGCGCGCTATCAAGCAGCTATCGCACGACTAGGCCTGGACGCACTACAACAAGTAAGTGACATTATCGCTAAACCGCCCACTGAAAACAAGTATGAAACCCTGAAGGCCAGACTCATCAGCGTCTACGAGGAGTCCGAGAGCCGGAAGCTGCAAAAGCTGATGGATGAGATGGAACTCGGAGATCAGAAACCCTCACAGCTGTTACGTAAAATGCGCGAACTAGCCGGACAGAAGATACCCGACAGCACACTGCGCATCATGTGGACCAAGTTACTTCCACCCTCAGTACGCGCTGTTCTCACCGTGAGCGACATAACTGACTTACAAAAGTTGTCGCAAATGGCAGACACTGTCATGGACACTATCGCGCTACCTAACCAGGTCGCGCAGATTACACACACGAGCGGTATGACTGCCCTACACGAACAAATAAGGCAGTTATCTCTGGAGCTAGCTGAACTCAAGAACAGTCAGGAACACAGACCAAGATCACACAGACCATACGACAGACGGCGTTCAAGACCGCGCTCAGCAAGCCGGGATAATAGCAATCGCAAGTATTCAGAGCAATCACTTAATTGTTATTATCATCGCAAGTTCGGTAAAGAAGCGCGAAAGTGTACGCGTCCGTGCAATTTCGATGGCAACAGCGCCCAGTCGGAAAACTAACGCCTGCGTCGGTTGAGGCGGCAACTGACGCGAACAACACTTCTCACCGCCTATTCATAACTGATAAGAATTCGCGTCTGTCATTTCTTATTGATACCGGCGCAAACGTTTCCGTGATACCGAAAACCAAAGGCGGGAAAGCAAAACAAACCGATTTCTGTTTGTACGCGGCAAACAACACGATTATCCCAACGTACGGAGAGAAAACCTTACAACTGGATCTCAACCTACGACGGCCGTACACCTGGAAATTCATCGTCGCTGCAGTCAGCAAACCAATCATCGGTGCAGACTTCCTGAAACGTCATCAACTTCTTGTCGACATAGCCGGCCGACGTCTCGTCGACAAAGTTACCAATATGACCGTCAGAGCATCAGTCATTCAGTCCGCCGAACCCACAGTTCGAAGTATCGACATGGAACAGCCGTATCACCAGCTCCTCAGTAAGTTTCCTGACATCCTGCGACCGTCATGCACGAAGGATACTCCCAAACACAGGGTAGAACACCACATCGAAACTACTGGTCCACCAGTGTACAGCAAGTGCAGACCGCTTCCTCCACATCGCTACCTGCCCGTGAAGAAAGAATTCGAGCTCATGATGCAACAAGGAATTTGCCGACCAAGCAAAAGCCCTTGGGCCAGTCCACTACATGTCGTACCCAAGAAAAACGGCGACTTACGAATCTGCGGAGACTACAGGAGACTCAATGACGTCACTAAACCCGATCGCTACCCAGTCCCACGCCTCAAGGATTTTACATACCTGCTTCACGGCAAGAAAATCTTCTCCACTCTGGATTTAAACCGAGCCTATTCACAATTGCCGATCTTCGAACCTGATATCGAGAAGACAGCGATCACAACACCATTCGGTTTATTCGAATTTCCACGAATGTGCCCAGGTCTCAAGAATGCTGGACAGACATTCCAACGATTCATACACGAAGTACTGAACGGGATAGACTATGCGTTCCCATTCATCGACGATGTCATCGTTGCATCTGAAAGTGAAGCAAGCCATATCGCGGATCTGCAGGAAGTTTTACGCCGATTAGACACGTATGGTGTCACTATCAACCCATCTAAGTGTGTCTTCGGCGGCGAAACAGTCAAGTTCCTAGGTTACGAAGTATCGAGCGCGGGAATCAAGCCACTACAGGACAAAGTCAATGCAATAATAGAATACCCCAAACCGAAAACCATTCAAGACTTACGAAGATTTATGGGGATGATAAATTTCTATAGAGACAGCGTTAGGAATGCAGCCGAGATACAAGCACCGTTAAACGCCTTTCTTCATAACTCAAAAAAACGAGACAAAACAGAAGTAACGTGGGACAATCAGTCAACAAAAGCCTTCGAGTTGTGCAAACAGAGCATAATAGATGCTGCGTTATTGTCTTACCCATCCAGTGCGCCCGACGACAAGATCGCTTTGTTCTGCGATGCGTCGGCTACCTGCGCCGGCGCATCCCTCCAACAATTGCGTAACAATAAACAATGGGTGACACTCGGATATTTTTCAAAAAAATTCTCCGAAACACAAAAGAGATATAGCACAAATGATAGGGAGTTACTTTCGATTTTCATCGCCGTAAAACACTTTCGAAAACTCTTTGAAGGCAGAGAGCTCATCATTTATACTGACCACAAACCGCTGATTTACGCAATTCGCAAGCCCCCGTCTGATAACGACACACCACGCCGAATCCGCCAATTGCTCTTCATTAGCGAGTTTACTACTGATATCCGACACGTGAGCGGGGCACAAAATATTGTCGCAGACGCATTATCGCGCGTCGAGACAATCGACACGCCATCACCTATCAACTACGACGAGTTATCTCAAGCTCAAGAAAACGACAGTTGTTTACCTGCATTATCTCAACAGACCAACATACAACTCAAGAAAATCATCTTACCTGGTACCAACAAGCCAATATTCTGCGAAACATCAACGTCACATGTTCGTCCATACCTAACAGCTGATTTTCGTCGCACAGCTTTCAACGCCGTGCACAGTCCAAGTCATCCCGGAGTACGAGCTACACGGACTGACACAAGCGCAGCGCAATTCACCTACGGTCAAGCTATACGCCTACCAGGTGACTTCATATCACCAACTCCAGCCACACCGACGATGGATCACGACTACGTCAATCACCTGCACGACATCATCACGAAGCTCACACCCACATACAAATCGCATGCAAACAAGCGATGTATGTTCGTGCACAACGATCTACAAACATGTAGCCACGTGTTTGTACGCGATGACACCGTTCGCAAACCTCTGCAGCATCCATACCAAGGTCCATACCAGATCATCGAACGCAAGGAAAAGTACTTCACAATACAACTACCCGGACGATCAAGCAACATATCGATCGATCGCCTCAAACCTGCGTACACTATCAACACAGAAGATGACCCCAGGCAAACAAACAGCGAGACCAGTCAAGCACCTGCAGTTACCACAGACGAGCAAGCCACAGCCAAGACTCCAGCACCTGCAGCAACCGCAGACGAGCAATCCAGCCTACTCCCAGCCCAGCATACGAGAGAACAACGTACTAGGTCAGGCAGGATCGTTAAGACGCCTGCACGCCACGTATATTTCGCGTGAGGGGGAGAGTACTGTAGCGATGGTCGCAGTCGCTACAATACAACAATAACACAAAGGATTGCCCAACTATTGACGTCCCAACGATTGACGACCTTCCGCGAAAGGGTGCATATAAATCATACCAGAACAAGGATCTTGGAAAACAAAGCGCGTATGTAAGACAAAGAGCGTGGGTCCTGACCGCCTCAGCGAGGGTGTCGCACATTGTCGGACATCTGTTGGTTAACCCATTGTTCGTTGGAGAAAGTTCCGCGGACGACGCGATTCTGTCAACCTATTGTGCACCGCCGGAGAAAGCGCGCTGACCATACCGAACCGCCTTGCACGTGGACCGAAGGCGCGGCCCCGGTCCACCGGCCAATCAGACGGCACGTTCTTCCACGATCAACAAATCAGCATCAAGAACGCCCGATCAGTCAGCCCCACTCCGGTTTAGAGATAGCTGTATTATTGTCTAGTATTTAAGCTTGTGCATAGCTCGTAAGACATCCCTTTTCTCACATTATCACATATATCATAAGATCACGCATTACTGTCAGACATTTTACATTGTAACATAGTCGCGTCTCTACTCTTGTAATTAGGTAACTTATAGCATACATTGTACTCTAGACTTACGTGCAATATACAACGTTATACCTATTCGCGTTTTAATTACACAACACGCCCTACTCGCGCTAAATCCCTTTGTGCCGATTGGCCTAGTTCTGTTCTGTCTCCTGCTTGTTATGGAGGAAAGTGGAAAAAATATCTTTTTTCTTACTCCTCCGCTATTCTTTTCCGATTAATTTCGTTGCGGGACTCAAGATAGTTGAATTGTTTCTCCGGGACTCGTCGAGCTTCATTGCTCGGCGTTTTTCTGGAGGTCTCCACTGTTGATTCTGGCTTTCAGGAGTTGCAGTGGGTGGGACCAGTACAACTGTATACAAATCCTGACGCAGAGAGGATGACAACTGAAATGACCGGTATTAAGTTTAGAAGTTACGTGGTTGTTTTGTTTACCTTTATTTAACTGCTAGTTAGTTTTCTCGGTGGTAGGCCACAACATCGGCTGCCGGCAGAAGTTACCACCCAGCAGACAAAGTCTTGCCGCCAAGCGATTCGTCGTGTTCTTCATGATGTCTGGTGAAGCCGTACGGATGACGGGTCTGAGCAGTTATGTTGCGACGTGTGTCGGGTACGATGCGTCAAATGTTGTTGTGTCGGGAGTTTGGCCGTGGAGGGTCTCCAAATCAATCTCCTTCTGGCACAGCATCGTTAGTTATCATATTTGGTTTAACATTGCATCACCTCACTCAACTGCCGTCTTCCTTCCTATTCATTCAGTTTTTTTTTTGAGTGAGTAGGCTCTTAATAAATTAGTGCGCTTTACCATTAACGATTGCATTACTGCTTACCATCAGGCGGGATTGCGGTCAAGCACTTGTATAAAATTATTTAAAAAAAACTGCCTCAGCTAATGGAGTACAGGCGCACAGAATCACGGAAAAGGTTCATCGTGATATTTCTTCGTTCCTCGATGGGACGACCCGTCGTACTCTGAGGCTCTTATTAAATAAAGAAGTGTGCTTTCCCATCAACGATTGCATCATTGCTGGCCATCAGCCTGGATCGTGGTGAAGCACTAGTTTATAAAAGTTAAAAAAAAAAACATGACGTCTTAGTCGTGGTTATTGACTTATACGTACATTGTTACAAGTTTGTTATGATTTGAATTTAAGAATCATAATAATGAAACAGAAAATTTAGTATCAATTCTCAAAGCATTTTATTTTTAACCGACTTCAAAAAGGAGGAGGTTACTCAATTCGACCATATGTTTTTTTTTTTTTTGTTTGCCGATAACTTCTTCGTTTATGAACCAATGTTGATAATTCTTTTTTGTTGGAAAGAAAACATTCCCAAGGTGGTCCCTTGATAAGGACATCAGGGTCTGATGATGGAAGACCAAAAAAATCAAGGGGAACTTTCAAAAATCGTAGGGGCGACTTTTCTCGCCCCTACGATCGGGGGGGCTTTTTTTTGTATTTTCATTAAGTATTTTAAAGCACTACAATTTGATAAAGGTCTGGAATAGATCTGATGATGGAGCAGGGAGACAGTCGAAGGAACTCCTCAACAATTCATAGCAGCTACCTTGTTTTTGGGCTTGATTAATTTGTATTGATAAGAACTTTACACCTAGATGGGTTGTGACTGTCATCAGAGCTCTGATGATGAAGACAAAGGCCAGTTCCGAGAACTCCTCAACGGTTTACAGTAGCTAGTTTGTGTTTGGTTTTAATTCATTTATATTGATGAAAACTTTGCACCCATTGGGTTAAAATAGGTCTGCAGTAAATCTGATGATGAAGACCATAGGCAGTCGAGGAAATTCTTCAAAATTACGGGTTTAACTTAAAGTAAACAAAATTACGTCGATTCCCAACTATATTTGCGTCAGCCTCCAGTCTGACCGGATGTAACTGAATACGTATTACCTACTTTTCACAAATAAAAAGTGTAAAATAAAAACTTTTTTACAAAAAACAAAACAACCGACTTCCAAAAACCACTACAAAGTGAAAAATAACTAATTTCGGAAGTCGATGTCAAAAAGTAATATACAAAAACTAAAGACACCGACTTCCGAAATTAGTTATTTGTAAAAAGTTTATTTTTTGTAAAAAGGTTTTTATGAATTAATCCTTTTAATATCCTTTACTATCATCTAAAGAAGTCATAACCTTGGTATGTATTTACCCTCTTAGTTATACGTTGTATAGTGTTTAAACATTCTGTTTGTATAAATGACATCCTAACTCCAGTACTCGAAACGCTTTGACGCTTCGCTCACAATAGGTCGATACGCAATTAGAACAGTTGCCATGGCAACCAGGTTTAACTGGCAGCTCGTTAGAACACCAGCCAGATTAGCTATTGTATGCGTACGTCTGCTTGTCAAAGGTTTTATTTGTATTTCGTGTTTATTCTTTTTACATTGATGGCTATTGGCAAAGGGTGACTGATTGTTTAATAAAGTATGCCAGTGGTAAATCCAAATGAAGAGCATTAAAATTCAAACCAATTGTTTCAAATTTTTAACGATATGATAAAACATCGAGATATTCTTATTATACAAAAGTCTATAACCGTTTTTCGTAAAATTTACTTAAATGTGCTAGAACTTTTGTCTATATCTCTGTTAAAGAGGTTGAGGAAATCATTAAAAGCTTTGGAATATGTGGTGCCTGTATGAAGCACAGGATCCCATGTTTGGCGATCCTTACTCAGGACATCTAGATTGCTATTCTTTGTGCGCTTTCTTTTTACGTTTACAGCGCAAAAATGTCATTGCGGAGAACTTTTTACTTAGAATATTTCAAATCTCCAGACTATCTCAGGATTGAAATTCCCACAATTCCCTCTTTCGGAAAGTATTTTAGATCGAGGCTTTCAGTTCTCTTCATCATCATCATCTCAGCCACATGAAGTCCACTGCTGGACATAGGCCTCCCCCAAGGATTTCCAAAAAGAGCGGTTGGACGCGGCCTGCATCCAGCGCTTCCCTGCGATTTTGGTCAGATCATCCGACCACCTAGTCGGTGGGCGTCCGACGCTGCGCTTGCCGGACATTTCCAGACAGTTCTATTTTCCGGACAGTTCTATTCATTGGCTCTTATTACGGCTGTATCAACATAAAAAGCAAGACACCATAACCGTATGGAGGAGGATTGGTGTACAGTTCGTCCCGCTCGTCATGTGTAGACCGTTTGTTAACTCCGGGCTTATGAATGAATCGTTAACAACAATTTCTCTTATAATTGAGGTGTCTTCTGGGTTACTAAGTGTGTGTGAAACCAAGCTTTTAGTTTATAGGAAGTTTTAAAAAGTTTGGAAGTCTTGAACAATTTGCCAGCGGCAGTGTTTCCGTCGGACTAGAATTTGAGTGTCTTCAAGGCTAGAGTGAATAGGCTCTTAATAAACTAGCGCGATTTACCATCAACGATTGCATCACTGCTTACCATCAGGCGTGATTGCGGTCAAACACTAATTTATAATTTATGTAGGAGTGTAATGGAACGTAGGTACGTTCCATTACACTCCCACATAAATTTGCGCATTGTGCGAGCGAGACGTATGTAAGTGCAAGTGAGAGGGCAGAACACAATGACGACACGACGCGTTCCTTGTAGCATCGCAAGATTTGTTTTTCCGATTAAATTACATTGAGCAGTATTTTTTGCAATTATTTACATCTCTCACCACACATTTATATAAAAAAAAAAGTTTTTTGTATTCCTCCAATTTTCAAACATTTGTATCTATCTAATTTTCAACAAAAATAAAAAAAAATAAACTCCAAAAATAAAAAACCGGCCAAGTGCGTGTCGGAATCACGCAAAAAGGTTTCCGTAACATTGATTTATGAAATTAAAGGTTTTAAGTTACTTGTATAAATGACTAGCTTTCCGCCCGCGGCTTCGCCCGCGTGGAGTTCGGTTATATCGCGCTTTTTAGATTTCCCTCGGGAACATCAAATTTTTCCGGGATAAAAGGTAGCCTATGTTCTTTCTCAGGGTCTAAAGATTATCTGTGCCAAATTTCATCAAAATCGGTTGGGAGGTTTAAGCGGGAAAGCATAACATACAGACAGACAGACAGAGTTACTTTCGCATTTATAATATTAGTATGGATTACGCGGTAATAAGGGTTTATGAATTACAAGGTATTAAAAAAAAGTATTGACTAGATCTCGTTCAAAACAATTTTGGTTGGTACTTTTTATAGTAATGTACATCATATGTTTATTTTTTTTCATTTTATTATTTTAGAAGTTAGAGGGGGTGGACCAACATTTTTCCACTTTGGAAGCGTCTGTCACGCAAACTATTTGAATTAGAAAAAAAATATTATTGAAACATCGATATCATTTTGGAAGACCTATCCATAGATACCCCACACGTATGTGTTTAATGAAAAACAAATTTTTGAGTTTCAGTTCTAAGTATGGGGAGCCTCCAATATTTATTATTATCTTTTTATTTTTGCATCAAAATCTTAATGCGGTTCACAGAATACATCTAACCAAGTTTCAACAGTATAGCTACAGTATAGTACAGTATAGGACGGACAGACGGACAGACAGACATGACGAATCTATAAGGGTTCCGTTTTTTGTTATTTATCCAGAAACAGCAACTTCTTCCATTCCTTATACGTGTGCGGCTGTGTACGTGTCTGGATCTGTAATGTGGCCACCAATCATTATAACTTATAAAATGATTCTATAAATTACTAGCTTTCCGCCCGCGGCTTCGTCCGCGTGGAATTCGAATATATCGCGTTTTTTAGATTTCCCTCGGAAATAAAACTAATTAAATGACGATTGATCAGTTTTCGACCGGAGATGCAAAATTATTAAATCACTAAAATGGCTATTCAAATTAAGGGTTGATCGTAGAAGGGTGAAAATTTAGGATTGTATGTATTTTTGTATGTTGTATCATAAAAAATAGAAACTAAAAATTTTGTCTAAAACTAAAAAAAAAATAGGAGTGGACTACATTTAACAATTAGGGGGATGAAAAATAGATGTTGGCCAATTCTCAGACCTACTCAATACGCTCACAAAATTTCATGAGAATCGGTCAAGCCGTTACGGAAGATTATGGGAACGAAACCTGTGACACGAGAATTTCATATATAAGACGAGAATTTTGTATATAAGATTATCATAACATGACATAATGAAAGGTGTGTTTGGTGGTGTCCGTTAAATCTGGTACATTTTTTGTGTGTTTTCAATACACTTTTGACATCTTCATCATTGTTATCGCTGATAGGATGTTACTTGATCAAAGCTCTTTAGACAATTAATATTGCAAAAAGCACGTTGGTAGATAGAATCCAATTGGTATACCTCTTGCTTGGATTATTATGATGTGCAGAAGCCAGCATTGTTGCAGTGTCAGACAATGATGGAGCTATACACGATCAAAAATCAAAATCAAAGCATTTATTTCAAATAAACCAGTTACAGGCACTTTTGAATTGTCAGAAGGTCGGTCAGTCAATAAGATGAAGCTAGTCGCCCATTCCAAAGAGTAGGTACCTGTGGAGAAGAACGGGCAAGAAACTCCATGGACACTCTTTTAAAGTTTCAAGCTATTGTTACAAATATTTGATTACATCATTCATGTTGAAATCAACCGTGTGAGAACGATGCAGAAATAAATTGTACGCCGAGAGCGTCCATTATGAAAACACACAAAAATCAATTCAGAAATTAAAATACGCCGTGGCAGCTAAGAGATGACCAGTCCCCTCCGACGGCGTCCGTTCACGAACATGACGAATGGATCAGCATCATTCAGCTCAACCATATTCAAGGGAACCCAATGACCCAACACACACGCCACCATCAGCGAGACATTTGAGTGAGCATGACATACTCTCAACAGCCAGAGCACTATCAAGTCAATAAAAAGACTAACCCAACAAAAAAATGCCTTACAGCACATTCGTACATTGTGCTCACACGTTTGCCATGCAATTATACAATACTAAGAAATTGAATCTACACAATGCTAAGATAGTTTTGTCCAAGGTTCAGCAGCTCCAACAGTGTTCCCGAATCTGTGGAAAGTTTAGCTCCTGTGTAGCTGTACAAGTGCCGAACACCTCTGTCAGCGATACAATTCCGTAACGTACAATATGCTTGGCTACATAGTGTGTAATACAGGCTTTGAATTAATTACATAAACAATTACATATTAAAACTACAAGAGGAAAAATCAGAGAACAATCAGTGTATAGAAATCGGACGCAGCTCAAGCCCAAGCCTTTTGTCCTCAATATAATCCTTCACACTATAAAATGCTTTCTGACACAACTTACGTTTAATGAAGGATTTGAATTTATTCAGGCTCAGATCTTGAACCACCTCTGGAAGTCCATTGTAAAAATGTATACATTGGCATCTGAAGGAGCCACCTATTTTCTTGAGCCTTGTTGTAGGTACAATAAATTTGTGCCTGTTCCTAGTATTTATATTATGGACATCACTGTATTTTTTAAACAATTTTATATTTTTATGAGCATACAAAAGATTTTCATAAATATATTGAGACGGCACGGTCAGTACATTAATCTCTTTAAAATTTTCTCTGAGAGAGTGTCTCGGACTTAATTTATAAATTGCACGAACAGCTCGTTTCTGCAAAACAAATATTGTTTGAATATCGGCGGCATTTCCCCACAACAGAATGCCGTACGACATTACGCTATGGAAATAGCCAAAGTACACTAAACGGGCCGTCTCAACATCAGTCAAATTACGAATTGTTCTAACTGCGTATGCAGCAGAACTTAGTTTTTTTGACAATTTTTCTATATGTGGACCCCATTGAAGCTTAGCATCCAGAGTTATACCCAAGAATACTGTGCTGTCTTCAGATTTCAATTATTCGCCCTTTATCAACACTTTAGTTTCCACCTGCCTAACGTGAGGTAGAGTAAACCTAATGCATTTGGTTTTTTTCTCGTTTAAGAGTAAATTATTAACATTAAACCAATGGACTACTTTGGAGATCGCGCTATTTACATCATCAGTAACCTGCTGCTGACGTTTCAGTTTAAATAAAAGTGAAGTGTCATCTGCAAACAACACTATATCGTGGTTATCCTTTATTAGGTACGGCAGGTCATTGATGTAAATAAATCAGCGTTATTCATCAATAAAAGATGAATAACGCTGTCCCTTTTACATGCTTTTTATTAGCTTCACTTGTATGTTTGCTTGCTTGCTTGTTTGCTTGTTTGTTTGTCCGTCTCTAACTCTTTGGACTACGAGTGAGCGGCTCATTACTGTAAAATGTCCCACCGTTTTGAATACGTTCGTTCGTTCGTTTTTTATTAAAAAAGAATATCGAACTAAAAAGTTGAAAATTAATATAGTTTAAAAAACTACTCGTTAGGTGCAAAGTGCAGGCGCTTAATATACAAAAATTATGGAATAAAGCGACACACGCTTTTTAAAAAAATATTTTTAACTTTTTAGTTTGATATTTTTTAAAACCATGTTTTTTAAACTATATTGTTTCACAACGGCACAATGATGGCATTGACACGTCATAGAGCTCCAGAACACATTAACACCTTGCACCTAACGAGTACAAATAACAGTAAAAATAAAACGTTTCATAAATACAAACAGGCAGGAACTAACTTTAATGATGCTATTTCTTTAAATGACGTCATACATGTTAGAAAATACCGTGGAAAAGGTCGGTACATGTTTTTCATTGAGTACTTATATAATGATACTAGCGGCCGCCCGCGACTTCATTTGCATGGAGTTAGTTATTTGAACATTTTATTTTAACCCCAAAATATACAACACTGGCGGCCGCCAGCGACTTCATTCGCGTAGTTTAGTTATGCTCCGCTCCTATTGGTCACAGCGTGATGTTATATAGCCTAAAGCCTTCCTGGATTAATGAGCTATCCAACGCAAAAAGAATTTTTCAAATCGGACCAGTAGTTCCTGATATTAGCGCTCACAAACAAACAAACAAACAAACTCTTCAGCTTTATATATTAGTATAGATACGTTTTAAATTATTGTTATGCTCCGCTCCTATTGGTCGCAGCGTGATAGCCTTCCTGGATTAATAGGAACGCAAACAAAGAATTTTTCAAGTCGTACCAGTAGTTCTTGAGATTAGCGCGTTCAAACAAACAAACTCTTCAGCTTTATTTATTGGTATATAGAAGTATAGATTATAAATAGAAAGTGAAATTGTTTGTTTCGCTTTCACGCCTAAACTACTCAACGTATTTGGATGAAATCTGGCTTACAGATGGTTTATAACTAGGAATAATAAATGGGATATTTTTTATCCCCATATTTTTACGGGATTAGAGTTTACGTAGGAGAAACCGCAGGGCGCATCTAGTATGTATTTATGTCACGGTCAATTCGTCAACTACAAATGTATGTTTGTAAGTTTTAATTGAGGACTCCTTCCTTGAGACGCTTCTTGGCAACTTTTACTAAGTCAGTACAGTACAGATTTTCATAAAATTGCTAGTATAGAAATATGTCGCATAAATGGCCGTATTTTTTCATTGCATTGAATGTGACGTTTAAATATTTTGTAGCTCCAAATGGTCGTATAGAATAGTCGTGGTGGCCTAGTAGTTAAAACACCAGCCTCTCAAGTATGAGCGTGCGGGTTCGAATCCAGGTCAGGCAAATACCTACCAATGTAATTTTTCTAAGTTATATGTACTTTCTAAGTATATCTTGGACACCAATGATTGATTATAAGGCCAAGGAAAACATCGTGAGGAAACCTGGACTTTAAGTTTGTAATCACCAACCGGCATTGAGCAGGCGTGGTGATTACGCTCAATCATTCTCTGTATGGGAGGAGACCTGTGCCTAACAGTGGGACGATAAAAGGGTTGATGATGATGAATATGATTCATCATCTCAGCGTTAATCATCTCAGCGTTAATCCCAGTCGCATCCGTAGCCTTTTAGCTTTTGGAGTCTGGGGTCCGCTTTAACGTCTTACTGCTGATTTTGGCTAAACTTAGATATTTTCCGTGAAGCGACTGACGTCTGACCTCCACAACCCGAAGGCTATATCTAAGCATTGCAGTTAGACAAATTGTTAGATTTTGAGGGCTCCAACAACCCGTAACGACTGCCACTACATTTTCGTATGGCAACCGAGACCAACGGCTTAATGTGCTTTCCGAGGCACGACCAGACCAGTGCAAATATTCATATTCATGCATACAAATATTTGCACTGTGTGGGGATCGAACCCGCGCTTCCTTGCGCAACGGCCGCGTTCGCTACCGCTACGCCACGGAGGCTGTCAATGATGATGAATATGAGTATAGCTCCAAATGACCGTAGACCTTCACAATTTATATTAATTTCAACTTGATACCCACGCCTTCCTGGGAAAGTGGTCTGAAAATAAAGGTATCGTTGGTTCCTTTTAGTGGAACTCTAAAAACTTAATGTTACGGCATATGCTAAGTGAAGCAGGCTCTGTCCTTTGTTTGAGTAAAAAGCACGTCCTCTGTACATTCATAATGGCCTAAACGTTATCAGGCAAAATTCTAAGAGGCCAAATGGTGTAATTTGCAAGAAACCTTATGTATAAAACTCATCATCATCTTTATTTTCGCTTAAAGAGGTTCACTGCAGATCATATCTCCTACCACTTTGAATCTTTGTTTCTCGCACCCAACGGATTCATGCAGAATTCACTAGAGGGGCAATTCCAGTAATTTAATTCCTCATTCCCCTTAATTTGAATAAGTTTTTAGCATTTATTCTAGCTAAGATGACTAGAATTTTTACATTTTTAATTACAGTTAATTGTCCTTCGTGGCATCGGTTCACTATTTGGGGGCTCTTCTATAACTAATTCTGAATCTAAGACCTCATATTTGGAAACGAAATCATTAATAGTCGTAATTTAGGGCACAATCGATTCGCTAAAATTAAGTGGCAGTGGGCGGAGTACATTCCTCGTAAAACCGATAGCCAATGGGGCAGTAAGGTTCTGGAGTGGCTGCCACGTACCAAAACCCGCATACCGTGCCTAAGGCACAGCGTAAGAAGGCCCCCAACAAGGTGGACCGGTGGCCTGATGACAGTCGCGGGAAATCGATGAATGCGTGTAGCACAAGACCAGCCATAATGGAAGCCATAATGGAAGGCCATGGGGGAGGCCTTTATCCAGTAGTGGACTTCTATAGGCTGACGAAGAAGAAGAATGCATGATGAATGATGATGAAGGTACCAAGGGTATTCGAAGCACCTAAATGCTCACATTGCCCACTACAATCGCTGTTTTGTAACACAGCCTTATTTCCAAGCCATGTTAATCAATTCAAAGTCACAACCACACTACGTGGTGTCAATCAAACACTTGCAGCCAAACATCTCGGCACCAACGTACCTACATTAGATTAGCTGACACAGTCTGGTCACGGAAACTAGGTTACTTAAAATTTATGTGACCTGGCTCTAACAGACTAGTTTGTCACATAAATGTCATTCGTCTTTAACCTTTTGAGTAGAACCGTGTATTGAGTTAAACATATCATCATCATCATCATCATCATCATCAGCCTTTACTCGTCCACTGCTGGAGATAGGCCTCCTTCATGGCACGCCAACAAGCTCGATCCTGAGCAGTTCTCCGCCAGCCACGACCAGTCACCTTTTTGATGTCGTCGCTCCATCTCGCCCAAGGGCGTCCTACGCTACGTTTGCCGAGACGCGGTCTCCACTCAAGGACTCGTTTACCCCTACGGTTGTAGGTCCTGCGGCATGTATGACCAGCCCATTGCCGCTTCAGCTTGCTAATCCTCTCAGCTATGTCGGTAAGACATAATATGGAGGCCTCGATTAAACATATGACTGCTGATATTTACAAATACGAAATCAATTACAGAAAATCAAATGAGATTTACTGGAAGATCCTAATCCGTCCTGGAGGAGTAACAGGAACTTGACTTGCTTTCCAGAAACCGCAGATAACTAAGAAGATTAGATTGATTTATGACAAATGACACCGTTTAAATTGATTGGATGTTTTGGAGCAGAAATCAAGTCTAACTTGATTTATATAACATACATAATCAGCCTATAATGTTTCCACTTCTGAGACACAGGCCTCCTCTCGGCGAGAGGGAGTAGGTATCTACCACGCGGGCCCAGGACTGACAATATTAGTCGTAAAGTCAGAAAAGGACAATTACAGCTCAGGGTGATACGGTGGTGAAACGTTGACCAAAAGACGTTTCGTATTCCGCTGTTTTCTTTTTCAAAATACGATAGATCTCAATTATCTTTATCAAAAACTTATCACGTTTGTCCAATAGTCATCTGAACATCACGGTAAAAATTGGTTATTTTTCGTGATTTTGAAGTATCGTACTTCTTTATTATAATAAGTAGGTACACCTTCTGCCTAATCCTTCGCATAGTAACAAGCTTAATGTTATCTTCACATACATAAAGAGTAAAGGCTTGATTTCGCACGAGAGATGAGTGAAACTTCCCGTAATTCATATCTCTAGAAAAAATCACGGAAAATGATCATTCAGGTAATTCATTCGGTGAAACCGTTATTATCCCAAACCAATTTTCGCTAACCGCAGGTAAGCAGACATCCCCAAACAATTCAATTGTAACCCAACACTTCGCTAAACCATAAATTCATTGAAATAATTCAGAAATGACCTATAACCCGCTTATAAATTAAATTTTCACACTGAAAATAATTAAATGTTTTACATTCGCATAGCTTAAATAATTCCACAAATATATCTCCGTTTTACCATTAAACCGATACCACAAGGGTTGTCTAATGAAGCCCTCTGAAGGCATTATATTCCAGGGTTTAGGGGTAATAACGTATCCCGAGCACGTATGGAAAAAACCGCACATTTTGAACACGGCATTCATTTCAGTGATTGGCCAAAATACAAATTGATGTACGCATAATTTTTTATCTGTTGCTACCTGAAATCCCACAAGTATGTATTTTGATTGCGTACAAGCTTGGATGGTACATCCAAGCTTGTTACTCTTTCACGCATAATCTACTGAATGGATTTAGATGAAATTTGGCACACAGATGGTTTATAAACAGGATTAACATACGATTTTGTGGGATGCTTATTATCCCAGTATATATCCCCATGGGTTCGATCGACATGGTGAAACTGTGGGCTAGATACTTTAGCGTACCAAGTTGCGAACAGTAGGCGAGAAATTTCTTAGTCCCCCAACTCAAGTGACGTTTTTGCTTTCGTTTTGACTTTTTTCTTTTTTGCAAGGCTTCTAATGTCTTTGAAAGGAAAGAAAAGGCTTCTAATTCTAAAGGTCCTAACGTGATATAAAACAACTTATAGTCTTCCTCAAGTTTAGACTATTAAATGCAAGAGTTCTTTTAAATCCTAATAGTAGTACCGAAGCTTAACAAGTTCAAACAGACAAACGAACCCTTTAAATATAATATTAGTACTAGCTGTTACACAGCCATGTAGCCTACCCACGACTTCGTCCGGGACGATTTCTGTTAGGTATTATGATCGCGATTCACAAGTTTTATATTATATTTTTTCGATAATTTGAACCGTTTACGCAATGCACTCGACGGAAGCCCTCAAATGTTAATAATTTTCTCCATTTTTATCACATTTTATACTGATTCTTTGCTTTTCGGAGTCGTGGTGGCCTAGTGGTTAAAACACCAGCCTCTCAAGTATGAGGCGCGGGTTGTTTCCAGGTCAGGCAAGTACCAATGTAATTTTTCTAAAGTTACATGTACTTTCTAAGTATATCTTGGACACTAATGACTGAAGGTGAAGGAAAACATCTTAAGGAAACCTGGACTTTGGGTCTGAAATCGCCAACCCGCATTGAGCAAGCGTGGTGATTACGCTCAATCCTTCTTTGTATGAGAGGAGACCTGTGCCCAGCAGTGGGACGTTAAAAATGTTAATGATAATGATGATAGGTCGCAGCGATATGTTATAAATATACTATCTAACACCAAAAAGCTCATAAGCTCATAGAAAATAAAATAAAATGTTGTGACATACATGAATGTGCGCGTGTGTGTGAAATATCGCTGAAATAAATATACTTCGTTTTCGCTTGAAACTGTCGTCAATAAGTATTTTGATTGATTTTAATACCAGTTTCGCTCCATAATACACAAACTTTAATATGGTATTTCACCAGAATTTAAGCCCGAAAACTTTAGGTATTACTATCCATACTAATATTATGCTGCGGGCGGTAAGCTAGTATATAATATATTTATGCGTGGATTAAAACACCTTACATAGCTTGACTTAGCGTTGTTTGAAAGAAAGAAAACAGATTATGCTGGGAGCAGGCAGTGTGAAATTAATGACGTAATAATTTCCGGTTCGCCAGCCACCCTTGGCACAGCGAGAACGGTCGCCGGACCATTGCAGAAAAGATGACGTCAGAGGGTTTAAAAAAGTTTACGCATTGTTCTACAGCGTGTATCTGAAAGGCGTGATCATATTTTAAGGTTGTGGTAAAGACCATCAATTTGAAATCGGAATCACTTTTTGTGGTCAACGCATCACTAAATCCTTATTCTTAAAAAAAAATAACATACGTATCATTTACTTTCTGGAAAAGCCCCCAAAAGAGAATAGTAGGTATATAAACTGGTGGATCTGTATTTTATGAATAAACAAAACTTATTACGTATAAAATCCGAACAAAGAATTCCGGGATTTAATTATTGCAACGCTCGTAAAATTCAGACTTGATTATACTCAACGTAGCTTTAGTATTTAACTGCAAATATTAAATTTTCAAACATGATGCGTGTATCGAGAAACTAGACAATACCATCATAGAATTTGGGATAAATTAGAAAGAGTACAAAAAGGAGGTATTGAAGGTGTGATACCTGTACCTAGTGCTGTCCGACGTTCCAAGTACCTCATTTTGACGGAACAACGTCATGGGTGGCCTTCCGCCTTCAATTCGAAAAGGTCGCAAAAGGCAACAATTGGGACGACGACGATCAAGCTCTAACGGCCCTTATGCTTGCTTGTAGTCGTGATGGCCGATTCCAGGTCAGGCAAGTACCAATGTAACTTTTCAAAGTTATATGTACTTTCTAAGTATATCTTAGACACAAATGACCGATTAAAAGGTGAAGGAAAACATCTTGAGGAAACCTGGACTTTAAGTCTGAAATTGCCAACCCGCATTGAGCAAGCGTGGTAATTACTCTCAATCCTTCTCTTTTATGACAGGAGACCTACGCCCAGCAGTGGGACAATAAAAAAGGTTGATGATGATGATTAAGTTTTTTTTATGTACATAAAATCACAAAGAATGAAGCATTCTAATGCATGCCAATAAAACTACCTATTGCTAGTTATCAATCGTATTCTCTAAAAAAATAAGAATCGTCGTTTCTTGCACCCACTCGCAAAACGCAGACTCAAATTAAAAATGAAACTGTTACATCGGGTAATTCAATTACGACTCTAAGTCTAATACGCACATAAGTCAAATGTGCTATAAGAGAATATAATTTATTTGAGAGCCTGTGACTTAATATACTTGCTCATATACTCCGCTTCCGTATCGGAATTGATCTCATTATTTAGAGAGAATCCTTGTGATGTTCTTTATACGAGAGGGAGTGAAAATAACAACACATTTTCATGCAGAATTTATGAGATAAATGGACTTTCCTTTCTCTGTGCCTCTGTTAGATATTTATAGTAGACAATATCATATATGTTTATTTTTTTCATTATAAACTAGTGCTTTGCTGCATACGCCTGGTGGTAAGCTGTGATGTAATCGTTGATGGTAAAGCACGCTAGTTTTTAAGAGCCTTTTCACTCTAGCTTTGAAGACACATAAATTGTAGTCAGATGGAAACACCGCCGTTTGGAAATTGATCCAGTCCCTTGATATACGCGCTATAAAAGACAGTCGAAACGCTTCGTGCTGATCGTAGTGATGTCAACAAATTAAGGGTGGTCCGATGATGGCTCGGAGATGGGGGAATAACGTCATGCAATTCCCTCGCACAGTCTCCAACTACGAGTTTTGAACTAAGTCTGTATCCATATCCATAAAATATAAATATCCATGTTATTTCGCTTTGATTTTGGATTGAATCGACAGTTCAAGCAGTAAGTAAATACTGAATAGGATTTTCTTGAAGATGGGCTGAAAAAGGGCCTTTAATAAAATTTGACGTTGATTTTGACTAGAAAATAGAATGCATTCCATTGAACTATTCAGTTAAGTGTCTCTAAAAGGCTAACATAAGAAGATTGAATTTGTAATATTAACTAATTAAACCTTCCGTTTTTGTGGATAGTACGCTCTCCCGCTCTGGACGGAGCGGAAGGGTATGTCAGACTTTTACTGACTAAAACCCCCCGTGTTTCTTTACTTGCCCGTGCGCCAGGCACACAGGGCACACAGGGGCCACGGTGTATCTTTCGAACATCCCGCAGCACTGGTAGTCATCGAATTGAACCTCGCCGTTTCGAGAGCAATGGTAATGTTAGGAACATAAGCAAAGAAAAACATTGTTAGGAAACCGGCAAGTCTTTTTAACCAAAAATTCGAAGTAATCTAACATCTACTAAACCACTGTGAGCCCGCTTTTAAGAGAGTGGGCTGTAGTCTACCTCAGACGGCACTTATTTCGAACAGAGGACGCTTGTGTTCCAACGGTGAAAACATTATGTGATTATTGAAAAATCACTACACATCACTACTTTACACATGAGGCACTATGTGCCTCATAAGAAAGTTCACGGTCGCATAGAGAGCTACGGAGCGGGCTATGCTAGGTGTTTCTCTACGTGATCAAATTAGGAATGAGGAGATCCGTAGAAGAACTAAAGTCGGCGACATAGCCCAGCTGATTAGCTCTCTGAAGTGGCAGTGGACGGGGCACATAGCTCGTAGAGCCGATGGCCGCTGGGGCAGAAAGGCTCTTGAATGGCGAAAACGTACCGGCAAGCGCAGCGTCGGACGTCCACCGACTGATCTGACCAAATTCGCAGGGAATTGCTGGATGCAGGCCGCTTCCAACCGTTCTTTTTGGAAATCCTTGGGGGAGGCCCATGAAGTCCACTGCCTAGCAGTGGACTTCATGTGGCTGACATGAAGATGACTACTTTACCCTCTATTACTAACTCATCAATACAGCTCACCAAACTCAAAACCGCAATTATCCGCAACGTTTTTCACCGCATCAATATATTACATGGATTTTCATGTCATTGTGCTCGTTGATAAGTTATATGGCGGCCAACTGTTCAAATAAAGACTATGCATGGGTGTAAATAGGCTTTTTTTTTGTTTTTCATCTCCTTTTATGGCTTTTTCCAAAGAGCCCGCTGATTTATAAGGACAGCGCTTTTTCATTTGTGTTACATCACATTTTACTTAGTTTAAATTGCTGACGTAGGGTAAATCAAGATGTTTTAGGAGAGTCATTCTGAGTTTCATTTTGGTTGATTGTTTACTTAAGGAACCTCAGACGTTCAAAGACGCTTTTTTAAGGAAATATTGCAAAAATCTTAATAAAATAAAATGAAGATATCATTTATCACACACAGACACACACATATCTATCACAAATTGTTTAATTTTAATGAACCCCATTCTTCGAAATTATAACCGTAACACAAGAATCTCTATGTAAATTTTACGTCATTTTAACTTTTTTTTTTTTTTTGTAGCCGAATGGAAATTCGTCAAATGGCGTCTCACGCTCTGTGCTATCAGAAGAGCGTGTCAGACTTTTACTGACCAAAACCCAACCGTGTTCCTTCACTTTCGGTGTGCCAGAGGCCACAGAATCTTTTTCAAATAATCTTCGACAATGAAGACCAATTCAGAGCACTGAATAATTACCGTAATCATTAGATAATACTATCAAGCCAGCCCTGGCTCCCAGAGTTTTTATGACATGACAAAACATTAATATTTCCTTTTTAAATGTTAGGATAAATAAATTATACATATAAACCTTTAGGAATAAATTCTCTAAATCATGGTGAAAATCGTATAAAAATCCGTTTCGGAGTTTAAAAAACAAGGTCGTATCACTGACAGACACGAGGAGTGACTTAAATTTATAATAGGTATATCAAAAAAATTATATTTTAAGCACTTTGTAAGTCGTAGTGGCCTAGTGGTTAAAACACCAGCCTCTCAAGTATGAGTGCGCGGGCTCGATTTCAGGTCAGGCAACTACCAATGTAACTTTAGTTATATTTACTTTTAGTTATATTTACTTTCTAAGTATATCTTATACACCAATGAGGTGAAGGAAAACATCTTGAGGAAACCTGGACTTTAAGTCTGAAATCGCCACCCGCTTTAAGCAAGCGTGGTGATTACGCTCAATCCTTCTCTGTATAAGAGGAAACCTGTGCCCAGCAGTGGGACGATAAAAAGTTTGGTGATGATGAAGCACTTTGTAACTAATTTTAAGTGAACTGTCATATAAGTTTCTATGAAAAATAAAACCCCTTTATATCAACATAGGTGAGAGCAGTGATGGCCTAGTGATATCAGTTACGACTTACGAGTTGTAGGTCGTATGTATGAACCCCATCAGGCGCTTTACTTTGTGTAAATTATTTTATCACCACTGCTCTCAAAACGGTGAAGGAAAACATCGGAAACCGGCATGTCCTAGATGCAAAACTTAGAAGACATGTGACATCTACCAACCCGCACTGGGCTCGTGTGGTAGATTACGGCCCACTCCCTCTCACCGTGAGGAGACAACATTATAGGCTGATTATGTATGTTACGTTATTCACGTTAGATTTGATTTCTGCTTCAAAACATCCAATCAATTGATTTTTTTTAGTTATCTGCGGTTTCTGGAAAGAGAATCAAGTTCCTGTTACTCTTCCAGGAAGGATTAGGACCTTCTAGTAAATCTCATTTGAGTTTCTGTAATTTATTTTGTATGTGTAAATATCAGCAGTCATCTGTTTAACTCAATACACGGTTCTACTCAAAACGTTTTAAATCGTAAAGAATCCGACTTGTCCAGAACGAAAAATTCTATAACATGAAACAGCACTCCCGCATTCGTCCCTAGTGGCAGATTACGACCCACTTTGTCTCAAAGAAAAGCCTGTGCCCAACAATGGGAACATGACTATAGGCTGGTTATATTATGAATACATTCAAAGTTATCACAGGCAGCAAATTAAATTTTAAAGGCTTTCAAATCCAAGGGGCCATTTATATCCAATATCTCCCCACTTTTGACTAATAGGCAATTACAGGCCCCGTTTCTGGCGACTTTTAAACCATTATAATTTATAGGTCTTTCATACCTTTGAAGAAAATTCCAGCACCTATATAAGTAACAGAATAGAAATGAGTTTACATTGAAGTCGTTCTTCAAGAAGCAATTTCGTCACAATACGAATTTTCTTCCACCCAGATGTTGATTCAACAAACCGGGACCTCCACTTTGGCTAATAAGTAGAAATTTTAATGGACTGTTTTATTTAAAACATGCTTCTTCTTGCAAAATCGTATGCGTGAAATTTCTTCTCCCCGACAAGTCTCATTGCATCGTAGCGCCCTGCAGTGCTATAACAGACAACATTTTCGCTTAGTCCTCTCCAGCTATATCATCTTTTATATTGTGTATCCATTGTTTCTTTGAACTTTTGACATTTAAATTTTTTAAGGCTGATTTATCAATTGAAGAACTGCATAAAAATTAAGATATTGCTCGAATATAATTATTAAAAAAATATATATATATATGGCGTTGGATAATTCAAGAAACTTGATCAAAGGGGGCTCTGGACTGAGCAACATCTTGTTGTGGTTTTCTGTGATACTGGAGTGATGAAATCGTTCTACTTTCGATAGTTTTCACTGTGGTTACATAGCGGATGCTATGTGATGTTCACCTCAGCTTTAGGAAACCCTGTCTAGATTTAAATTTAATGAAACTGAAACTGACCTTGGATTTACTGTACAAACATTACTAATATTTATTTTTTTGTTTAAAAAACAAGATTTAACAAGTAGGTAGTAATTTCAATATGAAAAAGCCATATCTGTACCTAGAAAAAATTTCACCATTTTATTACGAATATTTTTTATTGTTGAAAATATTTGTTCGACAATTTTTTGGCAGAAGGGAAGTGATCCCCGAATTTTTCGCGATACAATCGCCCATATCTTTCCTGTATTATTATCTTTTCCTTCATTCATCGTTTGTTTGTGTTTCATTGGTCGATTTTCTGAGATTGCCTAAAGCTCCTCTTTTATTCGTAAATAAATAAACTGGTAGTAATATAAAAAATGTACCTATTGTAGGTGGATTCCGGTTTAGACACGTCAATTGACTGTGGGATTATAGGGGTATTTGAAATTGACAGTTATCAGTTTAGCAAGGACAAGTAAACATATTATGTTGTTTCGATTAACTTATGTTTCTTAAAGAAATCAATAATGTCACATACATGCTGCCGAATGATAAGAGGAAGAGAAAAAATCAATTACAATTTTCGACACAGTAAACCTTGAGTTCACTATGTCGAAAATCGTAATTGCTTTTTTCTGATCTCGTAGTATGACAAAGTCGTCGAAATATATGGATGGCGACTTGAAAAGCTGGCTGAAACTGGTGTGAAAGGTGGAGGACAAGGTAATGTCGCGCAGCCTGTCAGAGGTCTACGTCCAGCAGTGGACTGCAAGCTGATCATCATCATCATCATTTCAGCCGAAAGACGTCCACTGCTGGACATATGCCTCCTCCAATTATCGGTATTGCATCTCCCGCATCCAGCGGTTTCCCTCGACCTTCATCAGGCCGTCGGTCCAACTTGACGGCCGCATGGCCGCACGGTCGGCCCCATCCAGATGGGGCCGACGAGTTCTCAAGTGGCGAGTATCCGTAAGGCCGATGCCTTACGGGTAATGTGTCCAGGCCACTGCCACTTAAGTGTTGCAATTCTTCAGATTATGTCCGTTACTCTCGTTCTTCTGCGGATCTCCTCATTTCTGATTTGATCACACAGTGAAACCCCAAGCATAGCCCTCTCCATTGCCCTTTGAGCGACCTTGAGCTTTCATATTAGCGACCACGTCTACCGCAATTTCCATAAAATTCAAGCATAAGCAGCTTTGCAACATTTTCGACATCGGATACGACTACTTTGAGACACAATTATCTTCAGCCTAGCTTTTTCCCAACTATTTTAGGGTCCGCTTCTAGTCTAACCGGATATAGCTGAATACCAGTACTTTACATGGAGCGAATGCCTATCTGAGCTCCTCAGCCCAGTTATTAGGTAATGCGATACGCCTTGATAAGACTTGTAGCGAGACTTTCGCACTTTAGACGTCCTGTAATGACTGTCAAAGTTCTACGAATGACAACCTGGACCAATGACTTAATGTTTCTGTAACATGGAATGATGGGTAAGCTAAGATAAGTATCACGCGCATTTTTCATTGGACTTCTAAAATTATTTGTAGTGTCGTTTACTAAATAAAAGCGCGTGATTTATGTAGTAAAAAGTGCATTCAGTAAATAATTCAGAAAGACCATTGAAATATCGCAGCATAGTGGCCATCATGACTTTGCCTCAAACCTCCCTCATAGACGGTTCACGCGGCCGTCTTTTTCAACTGTCATTGGCGATATCCGCCATCATTGTGAAATAAATTGTGGTATCTATTCCACAGAGGGCATTGATCAAGAGTTGAGGTTGAATCTCACCTTGAAAAAAGAAGAAGAACGTGGAATGATTGAATCTCATCCAATCATTCGTCAAATGTATTGACACATCTGACGTACGTTCCCGGTCTTAGGTAAACAAATAACATTGTATAAACGAAAAACTTGATGAAATAACAAATCACATCACAGTACTGCGTAACTCTTGCTGTCTTGCGGAACTCAACAAATACGGCACAAATAATTTCCATCCATTTTTCTACGGTAATTGAACAACGATTTGCTTCCACTTTCAATGGATAAAATCTATATTTCCTACCTCTTTAGGCGTTTTGTTCTTTGCTCTTAGTGAACTGTTTTCTTTTAAAACAATGGACGCAGGAAATAAAAGAGTGGTTATTACACCGAAGTACCTTATCATCTAAAATCATTATTTAAAAAATATAGTTTAAAAAACTAAAAAAACATGCTTTTAAAGAATATCAAACTAAAAAGTTATAAATATTTTTTTAAAAAAGCGTGAGGCGCTTTGTGCTATAATTTTTGTATATTAAGCGCCTCACTCTTTATTGAAAATTATTTTTAACTTTTTAGTTTGATTTTCTTTAAAAGCATGTTTTTTTTGTTTTTTAAACTATATTTATTTTCAATTTTATAGTTCGATATTCTTAAAAAAAAAATGAACGAACGAACGTATTGAAAACGGTGGGACATTTTACAGTAATATAGGATAAAGACAGACAAACAAACAAGCAAACAAACAAGCAAGTAAGTAAGCAATCAAACATACAATTGAAGCTAAAAAAGCATGTAATAAGTTACCATTAGTGCTCCAGTTAAACAGTAACAGCCAGTCAGTTCGTGGATAGTGCAGCAAAACTGCTTGGCCTGTTTACATCAAAAAATATTACGTTTGAAATTATTCAAACAAAGAAATTGCTTTGATTGAAACAAAGGATGTTTTCTCTGTTATGAAACATAATAACACTTTCAAGTGGCTTGAGTAACGTTTTCTAGGTGGTAAGCTATAATGTCAGCTGCCGGCAGAAATTACCACCCACCAGACAAAGTCTTAACGCCAAGCGATGATGTCTGGTGAAGCCGTACGGAGGACGGGTTTTAGCAATTATGTTGGGATGTGTGCCGGGTACGATAACTGCAACAAATGTTGTTGTGTCGGGAGTTTGGTCATAGAGGGTCTCCAGATCAATCTCCCTCTGGCGCAGCATCGTTGGTCGTGTTGTTGGGTTGAACATTGCATCACATCGCTCACTGCCATCTTTCTTCCTATTCACGATTTTTTTTAAGTGAATAGGCTTATTAACTAACATGCTTTACCATCAACTATTGCATCACTGTTTACCATCAGGCGGCATTGCGGTCAAGCACTAGTTTATAAAATTATTTAAAAAAGAAGAACTTCTATGAACGAAGCCGCCACAAAATTACTACGTGCAATAATTATCAACAATGTTGTAATTACATATAGTAATATTTTTTATGCAAATCGAGTTTCTAAACGATTCGCATAATCACTATTTTAATATCGAGCAGGTAAGTTAGATGATTTTCTCTCTTCTCAAAGTCCGTCTAAATTTACTATCGATTCTGTGATGTTAACTATGGCCTCCAATCTCTAAATGGCTAGGCAAGCTAGGCCAGATTGGTTTAGTGACATTGAAAGCCAAGTCTGCTATTTACAATTATTGGTCCTTATGACAGATATTCCAAAACAACGTCATTCCCAATGTATCGAACGTTCGTAGTCTCCTAAATTTAATCTATACTTAAAATATAAAGCTGAAGAGTTTATTTATTTGTTTGTTTGAACGCGCTAATCTCAGGAACTACTGGTCCGATTTGGAAAAATATTTTTGCGTTGGATAGCCCATTAATCCAGGAAGGCTTTAAGCTATATAATATCACGCTATGATCAATAAGAGCGACCAATAGGAGCGGGGCATATAAATAAAACGCGGGTGAAACAGCGTGGCGCAGCTAGTCACTGCTAAATAGAGCTGTGTCGAAATTATTGTAGTGAGAAATGTTTGAAAAGTACTAAAAGATGTACTGTTATAAATTCTCCTTCGTAAATAATAGCCAGAATTAAAGTCACTCATGATTCTATTTCTGAGTCATGATTGATTTTATCCTATCCTACTTATAAAAGAGTCATGGTGGCCTAGTGGTTAAAACACCAGCCTCTCAAGTATGAGTGTGCGGGTTCGAATTCCAGGTCAGCCAAGTACCAATGTAACTTTTCTAAGTTATATGTACTTTCTAAGCATATCTTGAATTAAAAGGTGAAGTAAAACATTTTGTAGAAACCTGGACTTTAAGTCTGAAATCGCCAACCCGCATTGAGCAAGCGTGATGACTACGCTCAATCCTTCTCTGTATGAGAGGAGACCTGTGCCCAAAAGTGGGACGATAAAGTGGTTGATGATGATGATGACCTATAAACGTGGAAGTATGCATGGTTTACAACCAGCATTAATATATCTAAATGTCACATCTTCTTCTTCTTCAGCCTATAGAGTCCACTCTTCCCCCAACGCTTTCCAAATTGGGGGGATCTGCCATAATCCCCACGCTTGGCGTCATTTATTTTTTCTGCAACGGTAGTAAGTAAATTGTGAATTAATTATACTTATGTCCTAAATGTTTTAGTCACAATTGATTAAGTAATCACTTTTGGATTGCCAAAACTAATTTAACTTTTGGAAACCCTAATGTACAATCGATAGTTATATATAAAATGATTTTGTCTTTTCCAAAGTATAACTTTTACTAATCCTAATTGAAATTGTAAAGGGACTAATATAGTAAAACTAATTATACAGTATGTTAAATAACAGAGGGCGTTCCCTTAAACTCGTTAATATATATCATTAATAGATTAAAATAAAAATATCAGCATAGAAAAATAAGCATAAAAAAATCCGAATAAAAAAAAATTTAATTGGAAATAAATTTGAAACCTCCTGTTTTAAATCAAAATAGTAGTCGTCATGTATAAATAAATTGCGACATTGCCGTCTTTCATGTTCGCGTGTACAGTGTGTTTCTTTTACATGTCAATTTAAAATTTTTATTGAATATTTTCTTATTGGAAAAAATTTTAAAACATTTTGTTTTCGAATGGAAATATTTTTTAGCATGTATGTATGCTATACTATTTCGGGTTAACGGGAACGCCCTCTGTTAGTTAACATACTGTATAGACAGATGCTCCACTAAAGAAAATGAAATGAAATACCAACAGAAATGAAAACTAAAATCATGAAAACACACAGAATAAACGATCACGGTGTCGGATCGGTCATACTCACACGAATTCAACGCTTTTCCCTAATCCAACAAAAGTGCTCAACGTCGCCAAAATCGCTACAGAATAAAAGATGTTTTAAAATGTAGAATGTAAATAAAAAGGTACTTATTTCAGACTTCTCCGCTGTTCGAGTCGCTAAATTTAAGTGCCTGACTGATGATCTGGTGAAGGTAGCGGGAAGCCGATGGATGCGGGCAGCACAAGACCGCTTATTGTGGAAAGCCTTTTGAGATGGGAAATCATCAAATGGCTTCTCCGGCTCTAGGCGGAGCGGAAGGGCGTGTAAGACTTTTACTGCCTAAAACCCAACCGTGTTTCTGCACTTGCCTGTGCGACGGCCAGGGCCACGGTTTCTTTTTTAACCAACCCGGAACCCTGACCCAAGAGGCATCGGTCTTCGTGGACCTCGTCACGATCTGCTGACATCTCCTTGAGGCGCGCGTGAAACACAACGCGGCGTCGACTCGGGCCTGGTCCTTATCGTGGAAAGCCTTGGGGGGAGTCCTTTGTCTAGCACTGCCCTCTATAGGCTAAAGAACAAGAAGATTTCAGACTTCAGCTGGTTTCAAACTTTCTTCCTGACGTATAGATGGGAAGGTTAGATACATACGGGAAGATATCACCAACTCAGAATGGTTCTATCAGTATCGACACGATTGGTGCAATTGATGCGATTCCTGCACGGAAAAAATATTTGTTGAGCCTACAGGTAATGTTTCCAGGTCCAGCTGTTTGTGTATATGAGTTATAATGTTTATAAACGCAGCCACGATATAGGAGTAATTCCTAGTGGAGGCAATGATTTTTTTTTTAATAAACAAATCAAATTAAATTCAAATTAGGCTGAGAATCAGCACTTTTGAACGTCAACATTACATAAGACAGTCCCTCAAAACGCCAGCCCTTCGCCACTTCCTCGATTTCGACACTTCCAAATGTTCGAATAGGTCTGAACAATAGTCGTATCAAGAGATATCGTCTTAACCAGTGGGCTGTGAAGATCAGATCAGTATGCCCCTCCACGTGCCATCTCTAAAATACTGATATTCAGCGGGACTTAGATTTTAACCGACCCCAATATTTACTACTATTTGTACTGGGTATGGCAGGGTACAACACGTTAATTGGGGGGGGATTTTGCGCTCGCAGCGTATGTAATGAAGCTACTGCGTGGCGAAGCGCATAATCCGAGAGTGCTGCGGCGCCTGGAACTCTGCGTGCCAGATCAGTACGTGTGGAGCCGGCGACGATCGCCCTTGCTTGCTGTGCCTGCATCCAGAACCAATCTGCTGTCAAAATGTCCTCTTATTAGAGTCATGCCAACTCGTTGACTACCCAACGAAGTTCATGAGAGAGTTGATGTACTGTAGTGCACCTTGAGTGAATTCTCAAAGGTACATGTCATATGTAATTTCGATATAGGTTAAGTTTTTAGGTAAAGTATAAAATTTTATTATATAACATTTAGATTAAGGAATATAAGGCCCTGCTATCGTATTGGATTGCAGATCTGTAAGGGTAGTTGTAGGTAAGATTTTATAAATAAATAAGTAACTAAATAGTTGGACAATGGCTAGGCAAATGAGAGTGATTTACTTTTCTTTTTATTACTAACTCCGCCCCGTGGTTTCATCCGCGTAAGTTTCGATTCCGTGGGAACATCGGGATAAAAAGCCTATGTGTTATTCCTGGTTATAAACCATCTGTGTGTCAAAGGAGATGTTTCAGAAATGTATGGAGCCTGGGCCAGCACATTGTACACTTAATGCTAGGTATAGTTACGCTATAGTTAACTGTTTTAATGTTAATTTCCTATATTTTGGCTTAGTTGTTATACAGACTCAATTTAACTGGGCCAAGGAGTGCAACACAACTACTAATAAATATGGTGGTCAGCAATAAGCGAAATAAGATTTTGTCAGTGACATTTGATTGACGTGTCATGTATCTAAGGCTGTCGCATCTATATTATCTACCATATTACTGCGAAAAAAACAAAACATGAATTCCAAACATACGGCCCATTAAATAAACACAAGCAACTCAAATCAACACTGGACACGAACACAACGGGAAAATAGAACTGTCAAGGTCGCCAATTTTAAATACAACGTTTAAAATAACTAATTATATATACTTGTATTTTCATTCAAATTATTTTTTATGAAATCTTTTATTTTTTTCCTTTTTATCTATACAATATGTTAAGAAAACCCTGTCCGACCCGTAAGGATAATAAAGGTTAGGTAAACACATGACCAAATAAAATATGAAAATTTACATAGGTAATCATCATAGTAACAATACTAGTCAATTTTGAAATAATCTTTTTTCCCCGCGAATTGATTCCAACTTCCCCAAAATTTGGTAAGTTTAAAAAGTGACAACATTATTTTAGGCGGTATAATTTTGAGCGAATAGCGATGCGCCCGCGTGCCGCGTGCCCTGCCCCTCTTCGCCCGCGCCTGTATGGTCTGCCGCACATGTTTTAAGTTACCTCTTTTTGCGAAATAATATTTATTTTTTTAGGGGGATTTTTTTTTAACTTTAGCCCGGCTTTGTAGGCATTAGTAGAATCAGTTACCGATACCTAATAATACCTTCACGGATCGGACAGGGTTTTCATAACATATTGTATAGCGTACATAGTGGTGGCCCAAAATGAAACATCTCCTTTCATTCAAATCCGTTCCGTAGTTTAGTCGTGAAAGCGAAAACAACAAACTCACTTTCACATTTGTTGAGATACGGGTACAATGTGCCAAATGTTTATCGGATGTTTATAGTTGTGTCGGCAGTTTGGTCGTGGAGGCTCTCCAGTGTGGCTACCATGAGTTCTCATTACGAAGACTCGATCATCGATATCAACCACGTTTGACTCGTCGATTGGCCCGCTTCAAAGTTGTAAGAAGTCTCAACCAATGAGAGCGCCAAACGCGGTCGATGCGTATGATCGAGTCTCGTAATGAAAACTCACGGTAGGCACACAGATCACTCTCCCTCTCGCCCAGCATTGTTAGTCGTGTTGTTGGTTGTAACATTGCATCACCTCGCGCAACTGCCGTCTTGTTTCCTATTCAGTTAGTTGTTTTTTTTTTTCTTTTTTTGAGCGAATAGGCTCTTAATAAAATAGCGCGCTTTACCATCAACGATTGCTCACTGCTTGCCATCAGGCGGGATTACCGTTTATATTTATACATATATTTTTTTATTAAGTAATGATTATTATTGATGAACTCGTGTTCCCACCTCCATCTCACCGGATGGTAACTGAGCGAATGGTTTATTCTATTATTATTCGTGCGCGTCACCTAACTTGCAAATATGTATAAAAGTTACTTTCTTATTATTAATATTGAATAAAGCTTGCTGTTTTGTTTGGAGAACTGCTCAGGATCGAGCTTGTTGGGGTGCCATGGAAGAGGCCTATTTCCAGCAGTAGACGAGTAGAGGCTGATGATGATGATGATTCTTATTATTATGTTACTCCTCACACCCCAAATTAGAACGTGACTCCTATAAGTTGTTCCACCCACGTTTCTTCACTTGCCTATGCGCTAGGGCCATGGTTTCTTTTTTAAACAACCCGCAACCCTGACCTAGAAGGCATCGGTCTTCGTGGACCCCGTCACCATGTGCTGACATCTCTTTGAGGTGCACGTGAAACACAACGTGCCGTCGACTCGGGCCTGGTGCTTACCGGGCGGCGAGCTGGTGTGACAACACCCTTAAGTTTACACCAAAGATATCAAACCATTTTTTAAACAAACTTGAATTTTAATGCGTACCTCACTCTTGTTAGACTAAGTTAATTATAAACACAACAAAGTTGCGGCATGGTGTGACAGGCAGCCGAGGCCTCTATAATCAAATTACAAGTCCCGTCATCGTGCTATCGTAGGCGACAAATTAGTTCCAGAGTGTAATGTTTGCAGAGTTAGGCGGGTTTCTAATTAGTGAGGTTCGTGAATTATGTTAAAATTGAGACAATTTTGTTAGAGGTGGCATGGCTGACTTAACGCGTAGGATGCGAAGAAACGGCCTATTAGGTTACTTGGCAGCTAATAGCGAGGTCTTGGCTTGGTATCGTGGTGTTTCGACTGGAAAATTATAAGCCGAAGTTGCTGAAAAGTGCTGATTCTATCATGTACCCATATTGTTTTATTTTCCATCATGGCCAGAAGCCGAGTAGCAATCTCACAAAACTATGGTCAAGCAATACTTATATTTATAGTTACGACCTTCTTCTATAATAAAGTTTGATACACACTCATACAGTTTGACAACTTGCGACCCGCTTATTATTGTTACTACTACATAATTTCAACGCTGTCCGTAACTGTCTCAGTGGCTAAGCGGTTAACACACAGTTTTTTGTTGGTTCTATCGGTATCGATAAATGAATCTAACATTTTTTTAAGGAATATTGTATCATCATCATCATCCCAGCGTTAATCCCAGTCGCATCCGAAGCCTTTTCAGCTTTGGAGTCTGGGGTCCGCTTCACCAATCCAACTGCTGATATGGCTAAACTTCGACATTTTCCGTGAAGCGACTGCCGTCTGACCTCCACAACCCGAAGGCGACATCGAAGCATTGCAGTTAGACCAATTGTTGGACTTTAGAGGGCTCCAACAACCCGTAACGGCTGCCACTAGATGTTCGTAGGGCAACCGGGACCAACGGCTTAACGTGCTTTCCGAGGCACGACCAGACCAGTGCAAATATTCATATTCATGCATACAAATACTTGCACTGTGCGGGGATCGAATTCTCGCCACCTTGCGCAGCGACCGCGTCCGCTACCGCTACGCCACGGAGGCTGTCACTATGGGTGCAATATATGTATACAATATGTAAAGAAAACCCTTTCCGATCCGTGAAGGTATTGTTAGGTATCGATAACTGATTCTATTAATGCCTACAGAGCAGGGCTAAACTTAAAAAAAAATCCAGCAAAACAGTAATATTATTTCGCAAAAGGAGGTAAATTAATACATGTGTGGTAGGCAATACATGCGCGGACGAAAGGGGGCAGGGCACGCGGCATGCTATCGCATCGCTATTCGTTCATAATAATACCGTCAAAAATGGTGTTGTCACATATTAAAAAAATACAAAATTTTGGGGAAGTTGGAATTAATTCGCGGAAAAAAAAAGATTATTACATAATTCATTAGTATTGTCATGTGTTTACCTAACCTTTATTATTCTTATGGGTCGGACGGAGTTTTCTTTACATATTGTATGAAATGATTCATTATTATTATCCTCTATTATAAGTTACTTGTCTTGCCTTGTTATATGTCGCGACGCCCGTCACAATTTAATTGTTTATGATCATTATAAATTATTGATAATTTACTAGCGACACATCACGGTTTCACACGGACGCGATAAAGAACTGTTATAGAATATTGTATACTACATAATTATTCGACACGATTGGTTGGCAGTTGCTGAACGTTTGACTGCTGCGCTGCGTATCGGAAATTCGATTCCCGCACGGAACAAATATTTGTATGGGTTACAGGTAGTACCAGGTTTGGCTGTTTGTGTATGTGAGTTTTAAAAGTTTATAAGCGCTCCCACGATACACCTAGTGCGGGGCAATGTCTTTTTAAAAATAATAATTAAAAACATTCACAGTCTCAATCTGTCAAATAAAACGATAACTTAGAACTACTCAACTTTTTCTTCTTTCTTCTTCCTCAGCCTATAGATGTCCACTGCTGGACAAAGGCCTCCCCCAAGGCTTTCCACGATGACCGGTCTTGTGCTGCCCGCATCCATCGGCTTCCCGCGACCTTCACCAGGTCATCGGTCCACCTTGTTGGGGGCCTCCCTACGCTGCGTCTTCCAGTACGTGGTCGCCACTCCAGAACCTTACTGCCCCATCGGCCATCGGTTCTACGAGCAATATGCCCTGCCCACTGCCACTTAAGTTTAGCGACTCGCAGAGCTATGTCGGTGATTTTGGTTCTTCTGCGGATCTCCTCATTTCTGATTCGATCACGCAGAGAAACTCCTAGCATAGCTCTTTCCATTGCCCTTTGTGTGACTCTGAGCCTTCGTATGAGACCAAACTTGACTCAACTTTTAAACAACAATATTCGGAAGTAAAAAAACACTGATCTGAGAACCTCCTTATTTCTTTGAAGTCGGTAAATAATACTTAAATTTCCCTACATTGACTGTCGCCGAGATTTTGAACATTAATTATGAATTATAGGAATTAGTATTCTAATTCAAGCCTTTATCGCCTGAGGTTATAAAATAACTTCAAGGCTTTCGTGGTGCGCATACCGAATTGTTTTCTGCCCATCGTGATGAAAGAGGACTTCTAGCCGCAAGACGTGGTTTTCCGTCGCTTCCGCGGACAAATACCACAGAACAGCATTAGAACATGCTAGTAGTAGCGAAGCACTATTTCATAATATAAATATATGTATGTTTAGGTTAAGGTATTTATGTATGGGCCTGCGTCGCCTGAAATAACCAAATAAATAAATAAATAAAGAATAATAAATTTAATTTATTTCAAGTATCAAAAGTCATACAAATATTATGTGTACAAACAAAGCCTGCAGCACAGGCGAAGAGTAGCCAGCCTGTCGGTGTTATATAATACGCATTTCGGAAAATGTGCTAGATAATTGACATGACAGCCTCCGTGGCGTAGTGGTAGCAAACGCGGCCGCTGCGCAAGGAGGCGCGGGTTCAATCCTCGCGGAGTGCAAATATTTGTTTGCATGAATATGATTATTTGCACTGGTCTGGTCGTGCCTCGGAAAGCACGTTAAGCCGTTGGTCCCGGTTACCATACGAACATCTAATGCCAGTCGTTACGAGTTGTTGGAGCCCTCAAAAGTCCAACAATTGGTCTAACTACAATGCTTCGATATCGCCTTCGGATTGTGGAGGTCAGACGGCAGTCGCTTCACAGAAAATATCGAAGTTTAGCCAAAATCAGCAGTTAGACTGGCAAAAGCGGACCCCAGACTCCAAAGCTGAAAAGCTACGGATGCCACTGGAATTAACGCTGAGATGATGATGATGAGTTTAATAATATTAGGTACTCTGTTAAAAAAAGCGTGGGGCAATGCTTTCTATTAGCGGACCCCGGGCTCCAACGCGAAAGCCGCGGATGCAACCGGGATAAACGCTGAGATGATGATGATGATAATTGCATGACTTAATTCCCCCGTCTCCGTTCCTTCATCGGACGACCCGTTATAAGGCGAGTATCCACCCTTTCGTTTTTGACACCACCACGATCTGGACGAAGAGCCTCGGCTTTTGTACCGTGTAAATCGAGGGACCGGAACAATTTGCCAGCGGTGATGTTTCCGCCTCACTACAATTTAAGTGTCTTCAAGGCTATAGTGAATAGGCTCCTAATAAACTAGCGCGCTTTACTATCAATTATTACATCACTGCTCGCCAGCAGGCGATATTGCGGTCAAGCACTAGTTTATAATTACTTAAAAGGTAACATACAAGATGCAAAAACGAACACAAAGAACACATTACCCATAATATGTACATAACTTTCAATAACCTGGACCCTATTCGCTACCCTATAAAGCTTAAGATCACAATTGAAAACGATAAAACAGAACGTGACAATCCACCCTTATAGTATTGCAGATTTTATAGTTATGTCGTTGTGTTCTGCTGCTGTAATTACTTCTTCCCCTCCAACGTGCAATTTGCGAAGTTTAATTAATTAAAGAAATACGATGCCATATACAACTCGTTGTAACTGATGAGCATATTGTTTGAAATTTGGGGGTGTAGTAGTGTTTTGGTTTCATATTTCCTCGATATACAGACTGCGAAATAGGCGCATGTTAAGTATATTGAAATTGAAATACGGAGAGAAACCGCGAGCAAGCACTTCCAAATAATGATTAGGTTGGACTTACAGGGGGCTTCAGGTGATGTACTCCTGGTGTGCTGGAGTGCTTCACCAGATGTTCAGTTAGCGCTATAGACTTGCCCATAAGCTCACCGGCCGGTGGCGGTTTGAATTTCGGTTACTTGATGTTGTTCACAAACCAGGGTTACGGTGAGAAAGCAGAAGTATACTGACGGGTGAATGGAAAAACTTCTTGAGTTGGTTTGTTCTCCATTCCATTATGCTGAAGGGAAAAAATGCGGGAATATTTTAATAGTCTTGCTTATTGATGATCTCTATTTTTGTAGCAATAAGATTGATAATGGTTAGTGCTACCAGAGATAAAACAACGGTCCTAGGCTAAGTGGTTGGATGAAAGTGGCCGAGAAATGAGGTGAATGGCGTGCAATTATATGGCCTATATCGAGCAGAGTCTGGGGACGATGATGGTGATGCACGTAGTAAATATCTAAATATATCATCAAACTAAAATAAAATGCGTCATTGGCAGAGATGCTATAAAAGTTCCATTAGTGGCGGCTGTAATGGGTTGAACCATTAACAGGTGTGTTTAATAGCAAATGTACGCAAAACTTGGATCTTGTCAAGTGCAAAAGTATGTTTATACAATATGTAAAGAAAACCCTGTCCGACTCATAAGGATAATATAATAAAGGTTAGGTAAACACATGACCAAATATAATATAAAATTATACGTAATCATCATAGTAACAATAGTAATGAATGTTGAAATAATCTTTTTTTACCGCGCATTAATTCAAACTTCCCCGAAATTCGGTATTTTTAAAAAAGTGACAACACCGTTTTTGTCGGTATTATATAAGCGATGCGACCACGTGCTGCGTGCCCTGCCCCCCGTTGCCCGCGCATGAATAGGACATCGGACAGGGTTTTCTTTACATATTGTATAGTTTTCCCGAATGTGTTTTGACCATGGCGGCAAATTTGATATTATTTCAGTGCACAAGTATGTACGCAGACATAGGTGCACTTCCCCCCCCCCCCCCCCCCAGTCATAGTCCAATGAGATGGGTGACACGACTGGAGAGAGACCAAGGGTACCGAAAACAAACGCGGTGGAATTTATCACGCACTGGAACTTCAACTTTTGGTGTTGAGCCCAGCATTGAGAATCTAACAGAGCTCAACCCAGCGGGTCTTAAAACCACACTATTGCATTTTCAACTTTCGGCCTTAAGCGGTGCGTTCAAAATCCAATGCGCGAAAAAGTTTTGCCGTGATGTTTTTACACCTTTGGAAACGTCGGTAAATTCTAAGCGTGCCATCATACCCTAGATACCTTCTTTCGATAGTTATTTAGATTTTTTATTCCCTCGAGTAAAGAAAGCATAAAATCGTACCAGCTGCTCATTTCACCCAAGTCGTAAAGTAGACTGTGTGAAAGGTTTATTATTGTACCCAGTAGCTGGGAAAAATGGCTTGTATTGCAGCATAGCGTACTATTATAAAATATATCATTAGGTATCACGTTAGATAGCAACGTCTTCTAGCACAATTAATGGTTAACGCAACGTCTGATCTGTTAAATTGAAATTCTAATTTTAGCTGTATCAAACAAAAAAAAACAGCCAAGTGCGAGTCAGACTCGCGCACGAAGAGTTCCTTACCATTCATTCTCTTTAAAAACGGCAAAAAACCACGTTTGTTGTATGGGAGCCCTTAAATATTTTATTTTTAGTATGTATTGCTATAGCGGCAACATAAATACATAATCTCTGATAATTTCAACTGTAGCTATTACGGTTCATGGGATACATCCTGGTGACAGATGGACGGATGGACGGACGGACAGCAGACGGACAGTCTCGTGAATAGGGTTCCGGTTTACCTATTAGGTACGGAACTCTAACAAAAAGAAGGATTGTGTGGTTTTATGAAATAATGGTAAAAGTGTAACTTTTATACTACGGTCAGCTGCCACCGTTGCGCCGCCATATTGGCCTTGACTGCTCTGACGAGCGCCTTTCACTTTATCCCTACTCCGTGGCCGACCGTCACGCGACATGCAACACACAGGCGAAAAAGTTTGATACGATGTCATAAAAGTTTCACAAATAGCAGTCGTTGACAGAAGTGAAAACTGAAATCATTATAAAATACAGAAAACACAAAAAGTAAAAAACAAAACACGATCACAATGTCGGCTCGGTCACGTTCACGCGAAATCAATGCTTTTCCCCCATCCAACAAAGGTGTTCAACGTTACTAAAAAGTTTTCACTTAAAAAAAGCAGATGAACATACCTGAATAAGTTAATTTATCAGTAGCAACGTTCGAGGAATAACCTTAGGACCCGGACACAAATGTTCTACTACTTCTAGAGGTTTTAGGCTTGAATATGCACATATGTATAAATAACTATACCATATAAGTATGTACACAAAATTCCTTCCTCGATAAATATATTGTATCGAATTCGAAATTCGTTTCGATCAAATTATTGGCTGTTTGTCATATCCAATTGTAAGGAGGCATATGATTGATTTACTTCCCGGGATCGGAATTTCATCTTCATAATTTAAAGGTACAAATTCGAATCGTTTTACGGGTACAATACGGGTGCTTCGCCTTGTAACTTTACGATGTCGATTTATTGTAGGTATTTGACACAGATACATACAATCCCACGCCTTTTATCCATTTGGATAGGCAGAAACTACAGATACCACCTGTTACGATATTTTCCTCCTTTTTCTTCGTTTACGTTATTATACATGTTGCATGCCGCAAATATTATACACCTAACCTTCATTGAAAAACTTCACTAATCAGGTTGCCATGTCTTCCCAAGGTATCCAAGGTCCCAGGGTTTTTTTAACATCATATACTCGTGCTTAACCGCGATCTCGCCTGATGGTAAGCAGTGATGCAATCGTTGATGGTAAGGCTTGCTAATTTATTAAGAACCTATTCACTCTAGCCTTGAAGACACTTAAATTGTAGTCAGACGGAATTATAGATGCAGGTTCTACTCACACGTATCATTTATTTATTATCTATTAGTTTTATTTTACTTCTCAATATATTTATGAAGACTTCTGAAAAGTCATTAATTTCAGCCTGAGACAGCAAAAAGATATGTTTCCAAAAATTATCCGTATTAACTAATCATTTACATAGCAAATTTTTTTTTATGTTTTTAGCAATATTTTTTTTTTGTTTTAATAGATTATTACCAGTATTCAGAACATTGTAAGTAAACAGTGGCTCATGGATAAGTAATGATAGCCACGAACTGATCGATCAGGTTAGGCTATGCTTACCCCTCGTGCTTCGGAAAGCCCGTTAAGCCCAAGAGCTTAAAGCTTAAGGCCCACGAATGACAGCAAAGCAGGGTGGAACATTAACCCCGGCCGTTACAGGTTATGAAAAAGCTAGGTAGATGATGATCGCCGCCGGCACCCCGTCGCTCGAGGCCATCAAGAGAGGACGGGGTTGCGTAGCGGCACGGTTCGGGGAGATAGTCGTGGTGGGGGTATACTTCTCCCCGAGCCGAACTCTTGCCGAATTCCACAACTCCCTTGCGGAGTTAAGAGTCGTCGTCGTAGGGTGTCGATCCCTCCCCGTGCTCGTCCTCGGGGACTTCAATGCCAAAAATCTGGCTTGGGGTTCCCGACTTACAGACACACGGGGCAGGATGGTGGAGGACTTGGCTCTGGAGACAGGCCTGGTCGTCCTAAACCGGGGTTCGGTCCCAACCTGTGTGCGGATGCGGGGTGAATCAGTGGTGGATATATCGTTCGCCAGCCCCGCTCTGTCGCCACATGTCCTTGACTGGCGGGTCATGGAGGGGGTGGAGACCTACTCAGACCACCGGTATATCCGGTTTGACGTCTCCGCCCAGACCTCTAGCGCGCCGGTCCGACCGGCCCCGAGTGGTCCGCGGTGGGCGCTGAAGCAGCTTGACCGGGAGCTCCTCCTGGAAGCTTCGATCGTGCAGGCCTGGGTGTCACCGCCAGACAGGCCTGCTGACACAAACAACGAGGCGGAGTGGTTCCGGGAGGCCATGTCCGAGATATGCGACGTGGCAATGCCCCGAGTCAAGCCCGGACGCGCTCGCCGTCAGGTGTACTGGTGGTCGCCGGAGCTTACGTCTTTGCGCAAGGCGTGCGTGGCTGCGCGACATCGGTACACCAGACATCGCAGGCTCCGTATTCGTCCACCGAATACGGAGGCCATACAGGCGGAGCTTTACGAGGGATACAGAGTGGCGAAGACCGCCCTCCGAGCGGAGATCCAGCGGGCCAAAGGGCTGGCCCGTGAGGAGTTGCTGGGGACTCTGAACAGAGACCCGTGGGGATGCCCCTATAAAATGGTGCGGAATAAACTCCGCCCATGGGCTCCCCCGCTGACGCAGAGTCTCCGGCCTCAGCTCGTGGAGGACGTGGTGAGCGCTCTGTTTCCCTCACGAGGGGAACATACCCCTCCTCCCATGGCTCCGACTCCTGCGATGCCTGATGCGGACCACACCAACGACGACGATGACGCTCCAGAAGTGACCGAGGTAGAGTTAAGAGCGGCGGTACGTAGGCTGAATGCCAAAAATACCGCCCCAGGACCCGACGGCTTACCTGGAAAAGCCTGGGTCCTGGCCTTAGGGGCTCTCGGGCCTCGACTACGGGGGCTACTAAGCGCATGTTTGGAGAGGGGCCAGTTCCCACTTCGCTGGAAGACGGGGAAACTGGTCCTCATAAAGAAGCCAGGGCGCCCTGCGGACTCTCCCTCCGCTTACCGGCCCATTGTGCTGCTTGACGAGGTGGGCAAGCTCTTCGAAAGAATCATTGCAGACCGCCTCGTCGAGCAACTTAGGCGAGCGGGCCCGGATTTGGCGGAGAGCCAGTTTGGCTTCCGCAGGGGGCGCTCAACAGTGGACGCCATCATGCGCGTGCGAGCCCTCACGACAGGGGATGCTGTGGCCCGGGGTGGGGTTGTCTTGGCGGTGTCTCTAGACATCGCCAACGCCTTCAACACCCTTCCCTGGAGTTGCATCAGGGAGGCATTCCGGTATCACCGGATGCCGACCTATCTCTGTCGAGTCGTCGAGGCCTATCTGACAGACAGGGCCATAATTTACCCCGGTCACCAAGGAGTGTGGAATCGGCGAGAGATGTCGTGCGGTGTTCCACAGGGATCGGTCTTGGGACCGCATCTGTGGAACATCGGGTACGACTGGGTGCTGCGCGCTGACCTCCATATCGGCGTCAGTGTAGTCTGTTACGCTGACGACACGCTAGTCCTGGCAGAAGGGAGGTCGCACCAGGCGGCGGCTGACGCAGCGACCCTCGGGGTTGCGACAATCGTCAACAGGATCCGGCAATTGGGACTCGAGGTGGCCCTGCAGAAGTCCGAGGCCATGTGCTTTCATGGTCCTCGGAATGCGCCACCGTCGGGTTCCCACATAACGGTAGGAGGGGTTCACATCGGCGTCGGGTCGACGATGAAGTACCTGGGACTTGTCCTCGACAGCCAGTGGAACTTCGAGGAGCACTTCCGACGTTTGGCTCCCAGGCTGGAACGGGCCGGGGCTGCCCTAAGGCGGCTCCTCCCCAATCTAGGGGGACCAAACGCCTCCTGCCGGAGGCTCTACGCGGGGGCTGTGCGGTCCATGGCCCTTTATGGGGCACCGGTGTGGGCGCGGTCGTTAAGGAAGCGACCAGCCCGATGCCTGACCGCGTCCCAGAGGGTCATGGCCATTCGGCTGATCCGGGGATACCGCACGGTCTCCGCTGAGGCGGCGAGCCTCCTTGCCGGATTACCGCCATGGGATCTGGAGGCCAAAGTCCTCGCCCACATATGGGAGTGGCGAGAGGAGGCAAAACGCCGGGGTATAACTCCGCTGCCGCGAGAAATCGCGGTACGGCGGACAGAGCTCCGGCGGGATCTCATGGCGATATGGAGAATGCGATTGTCGCAACCCAGTGCTGGGCACGCCACAATAGCGGCGGTAAGTCCCCTCTTTGAGGAGTGGCTAGAGAGGCGCCATGGCGCCCTCACCTTCCGCCTGACGCAGGTCCTCACCGGACACGGTTGTTTCGGGAGGTTCCTGTTCCGTATAAGGCGGGAGGAAACGCCAGGGTGTCACCATTGTGTGGATCGCCCTGAGGACACGGTGGAGCATACGGTGGAGGTCTGCCCGGCTTGGGTAGAGCACCGCCGTGTCCTCGTAGCGGCGATCGGCGGCGATCTCTCGCGTCCGACCCTGGTCCAGGCCATGGTCCGGAGCGAGAGTGCATGGCAGGCCGTCACCTCCTTCTGCGAAGCAGTGATGCTGGCAAAGGAGGAGGCGGAGCGCGTGAGGCAACGGGAATCCCAGCGCCCTCACGCCACTAGCCGCCGCAGGAGACGCCCTGGTCGGGAGATGACACCAAACTCCCAGCCACCGTAGGCGCGGGCCTGCGGGCGGTGAGCAGTGGGCAGCTCGCCGCTCGGTAAGGACCAGGCCCGAGTCGACGGCGCGTCGTGTTTCACGCGCGCCTCAAAGAGATGTCAGCACATCGTGACGGGGTCCACGAAGACCGATGCCTCCTGGGTCAGGGTTGCGGGTTGGTTAAACAAGAAACCGTGGCCCTGGCCGTTGCACAGGCAAGTAAAGAAACACGGGTGGGTTTTAGTCAGTAAAAGTCTGACACGCCCTTCCGCTCTGCCCAGAGCGGGAGAAGTCATTTGATGATTTCCCATCCCAACAAAAAAAAAAAAAAGGTAGATGATGATTTTAATAACAGTTTACTGTTATTTAAATCTAGCTAGGCAGATGATGATTTTAATAACAGTTTATTGTTATTTAAATCTAGCTAGGCAGATGATGATTTTAATAACAGTTTATTGTTATTAAAATCTAGCTAGGCAGATGATGATTTTAATAACAGTTTATTGTTATTTAAATCTAGCTAGGCAGATGATGATTTTAATAACAGTTTATTGTTATTTAAATCTAGCTAGGCAGATGATGATTTTAATAACAGTTTATTGTTATTAAAATCTAGCTAGGCAGATGATGATTTTAATAACAGTTTATTGTTATTTAAATTTAGCTAGGCAGATGATGATTTTAATAACAGTTTATTGTTATTAAAATCTAGCTAGGCATATGATGATTTTAATAACAGTTTATTCTTATTAAAATCATCGTTGTTTCAAACATTCAACGTTTGTTTTAAATAGGGAATCATAAAAAAAAAAAAAACTTATCCAACTCTAGGCGGAGCAGATGGGGGTATCAGACTTTTATTGACTAAAACCCACTCGTTTTCCTTCGTTTGCCTGTGTCTGGGACGATGGTATAACTTACGTACAACCCGTGGCTCTAATAGACAACGGCCCTTGTGGTACTCCATCACAATGTGCTGAAATATCTTTAAGATCCGCGTGGAAAACAACACGTCGTCGACCCGTGCCTCGTCCTTACCGCGGCGAGCAATAGGTAGCTTGCCGCCCGGATGATCGCGCCTAAGGCGCGGTGGCTGGAAGTTCGTTGAAGTCCCAACATCCAGGACGTTTCCTGTGGTGCCCTAGTCGTGTGTGAGAGTGCAGAGATTACCTCGCCCTCACTCTCTCAGCCTCCTCTTTCACGAGCATTAGTGCATCGCAGAAGGATGTGCGATTCCCGCCACGAGGACACGGGCGGTACCCAGCACAAGCGGCGCAGACATCCTCCGTGTCCCCCGGACGATCCACACAGTGATGACACCCTGACGTTTCCTCCCGTTTTATCCTAAACAGCTAAACAGGATCCTCCCAAAATAACAATTTCGTGACATTTTACAAAATACATCGGCAAATTCTTGATCGCACATATTTACTACTATTCCACTTAGTAAATTGGTTGACAAACAAAATGTGATATCTGAGTAACTCAAGTCAACGGATACTCTTGTTTGCAGATATTAGTGAAATAATATACCGTGTGGTCTACATATACTCAGTATATTTTGTACATATTAGTTTTGTATAACATAATAGGAGTGCGGATTAGAGGTAAAGAACTTAACCTTCCGGAGCATAGATAATATTACTGTTGTTGTGTGTTTGACATATTGTGGGAATATCTTGGCTAAAGCTCGAATAGAACCTCAACAATTAATGTGAGGAATATTTCCCTCAGTCCAGTTAAGGGTTAGGTAACAAACTAGTATCTACTCACGGCTAGACACAAGCTATAAGAGTCACCAGTATAAGCTGACTTTTGATTGAACGAAAAACTTTTATAATGCAAGGTCAAATAAAACTGTAAATACCCATGTTCTATGTTACGAATTTGGCTTCCGCACTTAATCCTTCCAGTGGAATGCGCGTGTAACTAAAAAATATCTTCATCTCAGCGTTAATCCCAGTCCCAATGACTAAACTTCGATATTTTCCGTGAAGCGACGCCTCATTGCGCAGTGGCCGCGTTCGCTACTGCTACGCCACGGAGGCTGTCTGCGCGTGTAACTACAAACACAATATAGCTTAATATGTAGCCATGTTTACATACACATCTATACTAATACTAATATACTTCCTGACTGAACGGTCCCTCCGAGTTGTTGTCGACGGATGCTCTTCTGAGCCCATGTCAACTAATACCGGTGTTCCTCAGGGGTCTGTTCTCTCTGCAACTCTATTCCTGCTGCATATTAACGATCTGCTGATGCCCGGTATCTATGGGTATGCAGATGACAGCACAGTTGTAGAGATATACCTGCCGGATGCTCGGGCTAGTAGGGAATCAATCCGGTCCGAAAGAGAGGCCATGGTTGAGCGAACGAGTGTTGCACTGCAGGCAGTCTCCGAATGGGGCAATGCCAATCTTGTAGCATTCAATGCCGCCAAAACACAGGCGTGTCTTTTCACTGCCAAAAGGAGCCCGTTCACCTTGGCCCCTACTTTTCGGAATGTGTCCTTGGAGTGTTCCGACCGCCTTCAGCTTTTGGGAGTTGAGATTTCCTCGAACCTTAACTTTGGGCGGTTCATTGAGTCCAAGGCCAAGGTGGCTGCCAGTAAACTTGGCGCTATCGCAAAGGTCCGGCAGTACTTCACACCTGGGCAGCTACTAATGTTATACAAAGCACAGGTCCGTTCGTGTGTGGAGTACTGCAGCCACATTTGGGCTGGTGCTGCCAAATGTCACCTGGCCACATTAGATTCAGTGGAGAGACGTGCAAAGAGGCTGATTGGTGACCCTGATCTAACTCGAGTTGGGCTCCAAAGCCTAAGGCACAGGCGTAGAGTAGCCAGCCTTTCGGTGTTCTATAGGATGCATTTCGGGGAGTGTGCGAGGGAATTGCATGATTTAATTCCCCCATCGCCGTTCCACCAGCGGACGACCCGTCGTACGGCTGGTTTCCACCCTTACGTTGTTAACACCACTACGATCCGGACGAAGCGTTTCGCCTCCTCCTTTATACCGCGTACATCGAGGTACTGGAACAATTTGCCAGCGGCGGTGTTTCCGTCGGACTACAATTTGAGTGTCTTCAAGGCTAGAGTGAATAGGCTCTTAATAAACTAGTGCGCTTTACCATCAACGATTGCGTCACTGCTTACCATCAGGCAGGATTGCGATCAAGCGCTAGTTTATAATATATAAATATATATATATATATATAAAGCTGAAGAGTTTGTTTGTTTGCTTGTTTGTTTGAACGCGCTAATATCAGGAAAAACTGGTCCGATTTGAAAAATTCTTTTTGCGTTAGATAGGCCATTTATCCAGGACGGTTTTAGGCTATATAACATCACGCTATGATCAATAAGAGCGGAGCACAACAAAAATTTAAAAGGTATGCTGTATATTTTGGGGTTAAAATAAAATGTTCAAAGACTCCACCCAAACGAAGTCGCTGGCGTCCGCTAGTAAAACATAAAATAACAGTCTAAGCAAAAATTCTAAATATTTTTCTCACATAAAAATGTATTGTGGGTTTCTCTCTGTCGTCACAAAGTAACTTATTCTAGTTTTTAAAATATCTTCTACGTCATGTCAAGTCCTCCCACACGAGCGCTTCAGTCATCAACCGTCCATTTCTACATTTATATCGAACATTGCAGTAGTGTCACTAGAATTTCACTTAATTTTATTCTTAGTATCTTTCCAGCGCCCCAATTTCGTAACACACTTTGAATCACAATATACTTGTGAGTATTGCTAGTACATACATTGCTTCATATGTCCGAAAAAAATATCTTCTTCTTCTTTTTTCAAGGTGAGATTCAACCTCAACACTAGGCCTCTGTGGAATATGTATCACAATTTTGTTAATAATACGTGTAATAAATCATAGTAATTCTTTGAAAATTTTATTTCACAATAATGGCGGATATCGCCAATGACAATTGAAAAAGACGGCCGCGTGAACCGTCTATGAGGAAGGTTTGTTGTAAAGTCAAGATGTGGCCACTATGCTGCGATATTTCAATGTTCTTTATGAATTATTTACTGAATGCACTTTTTACTACATGAATCACGGGCTTTTATTTAGTAAATGACACTATATATAATTTTAAAAGTTCAGTGAAAAATGCGCGTGACTCTCATCTTAGCTTTCCCGTCAGAACTCTGATAAGAAAAAAATATCTATAATAATATCTACTCAATGTAAATAACTCAATGAAAGTGGATGAACTGTCAAAATGAAAGTAGTTCCTACATTACCGGATGTATCCCCGATTAATGCAGGCCCATACACTGCATAACTGAGACGCAATTTGTTGTTATACAATATGTAAAGAAAACCCCGTCCGATCTATAAGGCTAATGAAGGTTAGGGAAACACATGTCCAAATAAAATATAACAATACTAATGAATTTTGAAATAATCTTTTTTTTCCGCGAATTAATTTCAACGTCTCCAAAATTTGGTAATTTTTTACTTTTGTTAAATAATATTTATTTTTCTGGATATACATTTTTTTTTTATTTGAGTTTAGCCCGGCTTTGAAGGCTATAGTAGAATTAGTTATCGATACCTAACAATACCTCACGGATCGGACAGGGTTTTCTTTACATATAGTATAAACCCTGTGGGGTTTTTTGGTGCTAGCACCAAAAAGAGATGTAAAAAGGTCAGCTTACAACCAACCAACCCTAGGGTTGGTACACATTACATAACAAAACAAAAAATCACGCCTGGAATCCTCGAAGGGATGGGTGGGTTATAAGATGTTTAGTACCTATACCCAAAGTTTGCACGTCATGTTTAAGTTAGGAGGCGAGCCCATTGGGATCAAACGGACCGAGTTTGTAGTTATTAAAAAGGTAATAAAATAGCTCGGTTCATCCAACCAGGCATTCACTTAAGTACGGTTAGTTGACTACACCTGCCGATCGATTCTATAATAATGTCACCGTGAAAAGTTAGGAGAAGTAAGAGAGAGAGAGAGAAAGAGCATATATTATAATGGCTGTTCACTCCACACTTCTTTAAAAGAAAGAAAGAAATAAGTTTATTTGCGATAAACATGACGCAAAAGTTTACAAAAGCACAAAAATGAGAAATAGTTGAAGGAACGTGCGTCACGTCCACGCAAAACGGCTGTCGCTCAGCATTATGCTGCAACCCTATGCAAAACAGAGCCCAGCGCTGGTTTTCATTTAAAACAGTCTTCTTTTGTTTCAGCCTTCAGACGAAAACTAAAAACTTTTTCCTTACTCAAAAAGAGAATCATAACCCTCAAATAAAATAAAGACAAAAAAGCAATACACAAGGAAACAACAGTAACAGCCATACTTAAGAAAAGAAAGGACGATTATAAGAAATATGAAATTCTCTGGATTATCCATAAAACTATGGTGGGTAATAAAAGTTAACGGCTTGAAGTTACGGGTAGGGGAAAAGAAATAAAATCAAGTAGCCGACAAGGTCACTTGGACCCTTTATTGTTATGAGACAACTGAAGCAAGTTGGCTGGGGACGTGACTTTCAAAACTGGACGTATAAATATCATCGTATGGGGGACAACATGTGGCGATTTGCGAATGATTTTAATAAAGGTCATAAATATTTATAAACAACGAATAGTGGAGGTCGATTTTAAGTCGAGGCGTACATCCTGCTTAATATTATAAAATATGTAAAGAAAACCCTGTCCGATCCGTGAAGGTATTGTTAGGTATCGATAACTAATTCTACTATACCTACAAAGCCGGGCTAAACTTAAAGAACAATCTCCCTAAAAAATAAATATTATTTCGCAAAAAGAGGTAACTTAATACATGTGAGGTAGGCAAAATATTCGCGGGCGAAGGGGGGCAGGGCACGCGGCACGCGGTCGCATCGCTATTCGCTCATAATAATACCAATAATACCGTCAAAAATGAAATTTCATATTTTATTTGGTCATGTGTTTACCAAACCTTTATTATACTTATATCCGGACGGGGTGTTCTTTACATATTGTATATTTGTATTTCTTTCTTACTTTCTTCCTTCCTTCTTTTCTTTCTTTAAATCATGTATTTTAAATACGGAAAATGATTACAGCTTATTTGATATTCGTTTATAACTAGGTGGTGCTATGAAATAGCCAATCAGAGAGCAATTTTCAATTTGCCCCTACCCTTGCCGCACCTCGAAATCTGGCGAACTCAAACCGGAAAATAATTTTCAAACGTAATCTAGAGTTATTTGTGTATGGTATGGTAATATAAAGAATCAATATCAATCTTTTTATCGTCCCACTGCTGGGCACAGGTCTTCTCTCATACAGAGAAGGATTGGGCGTAATCACCACGCTTGCTCAATACGGGTTGGCGATTTCAGACTTATAAAGTCCAGGTTTCCTCAAGATGTTTTCCTTCACCTTCAGTCATTGATGTCCAAGATATACTTAGAAAGTACATATAACTTTAGAAAAGTTACATTGGTACTTGCCTGACCTAGAATCGAACCCACACACTCATACTTGAGAGGCTGGTGTTTTAACCACTAGGCCACCACGACTTATATAAAGAATGCGTAGCCACAAAGGTAACGTTGTATTATTGAGATAGTGACGCAAGTATGGAACGGACGACTTTCAAGGCAGGGGTATAAAACATTTGCATGTCATCATCTGCGAACCCGCCTCGCAACTATCTAGGTCATGTAGCCAAACGTAGCGGAACAAAACCATTTTATAAAATACTAGCTTTCCGCCCTCGGCTTCGCCCGCGTGGAATTCGGTTATATCGCGCTTTATAGATTTCCCTTGGGAACATCTTTTTTTTCAATAAAAGATAGCCTGTGTTCTTTCTCAGGGTCTAAAGATTATTTGTGCAAAATTTCATCAAAATCGGATGAGAGGTTTAAGCGGGAAAGCGTAACAGACAGACAGACAGACAGACAGAGTTACTTTTTTTTTAAGATTTATAATATTAGTATGGATAGTATGGACTAGCGGCCGTCCGCGACTTCGTTCTCGTGTAGTTAGTTATTATGCTGCTATTGGTCGCAGCGTGATATTATATAGCCCAAAGCCTTCCTGGGTATTAACCCAGGAAGGCCATTAGAGCTATCAAACACAAAGAATTTTTCAAATCTGAGCTGTGAAAAATACAAAAACCTAGGTGAATTAGTTCAGGTGCATTAAGTAAACGTAGCCGTTTATTTGTATCACGAATATTAAGACACTCCATAAAATACTCCATAGCTTGACGCACCACATCGCTATAACCGATGTGGTGCGTCAAGCTATGGAGTATTTTATCCCATTCAATGACGTGCCCGTCGGTGGCTCGGCTCGCCCATGGTTCAATGCCGATTGTGTCCAAGCTGAACAGCGTAAGCACACGGCATTTCTCGCCTGGGTTGACGCTCGTGACCGCGGAGCTCCGGATCTAAGCTCAAAGCCTTGCCAAATCGGTTGAGGCGAACTTCTGTCGGCCCTCACTGCCTCCGCTGGTTAGGCCTGATGGAACGCTGGCTCATACGGCGAGAGAGAAAGCAGGTCTCTTTGCTTCTCTCTTTGCCCATAATTCGCGTCTTGATACTGGCAGTGCTACTCCACCTAATTTACCTCACTGCGGACCTTCAATGCCTGAGGTTCGCATTAGAAACAAGGAGGTTCTCAGAGTACTGTGTCGTCTGGACGTGAATAAGGCTAGTGGTCCGGATGGTATACCAGCGATTGTTCTTAAAGCATGTGCGCCCGAGTTGTCTCCTGTATTGACGCGCTTGTATCGCCTCTCATTTAGGACTGGTATAGTGCCCAAGTCCTTGAAGCTTGCTAACGTGCAGCCTGTGCCCAAGAAGGGTAGTCGTGCCGATCCTGCCAACTATCGGCCGATTTCGATCACCTCCATACTTTGCAAAATTATGGAGCGTGTATTGAACTCGCGCCTCTTGGCATACCTGGAAGGTAACGATCTCCTCAGTGACCGACAGTACGGGCTTCGCCGCAATCGGTCAACTGGGGACCTACTAGTGTATGCCACTCACTTGTGGGGCGAGGCCCTCGAGAAGAATGGGGAAGCGATTGCTGTCTCCCTTGATGTCTCGAACGCCTTCGACCGGGTATGGCACGCTGGCCTTTTGAGTAAGCTTCCAGCGTACGGCATTTCCCCTAGCCTGACTGGCTGGGTAAAAGACTTCCTGACTGAACGGTCCCTCCGAGTTGTTGTCGACGGATGCTCTTCTGAGCCCATGTCAACTAATGCCGGTGTTCCTCAGGGGTCTGTTCTCTCTGCAACTCTGTTCCTGCTGCATATTAACGATCTGCTGATGCCCGGTATCTATGGGTATGCAGATGACAGCACAGTTGTAGAGAGATACCTGCTGGATGCTCGGGCTAGTAGGGAATCAATCCGGTCCGAAAGAGAGGCCATGGTTGAGCGAACGATTGTTGCACTGCAGGCAGTCTCCGAATGGGGCAATGCCAATCTTGTAGCATTCAATGCCGCCAAAACACAGGCGTGTCTTTTCACCACCAAAAGGAGCCCGTTCACCTTGGCTCCTACTTTTCGGAATGTGTCCTTGGAGTGTTCCGACCGCCTTCAGCTTTTTGGGAGTTGAGATTTCCTCGGACCTTAACTTTGGGCGGTTCATTGGGTCCAAGGCTAAGGTGGCTGCCAAGAAACTTGGCGTTATCGCAAAGGTCCGGCAGTACTTCACACCTGGGCAGCTTCTAATGTTATACAAAGCACAGGTCCGTTCGAGTGTGGAGTACTGCAGCCACATTTGGGCTGGTGCTGCCAAGTGTCACCTGGCCACTTTGGATTCAGTGGAGAGACGTGCAAAGAGGCTGATTGGTGACCCTGATCTAACTCGAGTTGGTCTCCAACGCCTAGAGCACAGGCGTAGAGTAGCCAGCCTTTCGGTGTTCTATAGGATGCATTTCGGGGAATGTGCGAGGGAATTGCATGATTTAATTCCCCCATCTCCGTTCCACCAGCGGACGACCCGTCGTACGGCTGGTTTCCACCCTTACGTTGTTAACACCACTACGATCCGGACGAAGCGTTTCGCCTCCTCCTTCATACCGCGTACATCGAGGGACTGGAACAATTTGCCAGCGGCGGTGTTTCCGTCGGACTACAATTTGAGTGTCTTCAAGGTTAGAGTGAATAGGCTCTTAATAAACTAGTGCGCGTTACCATCAACGATTGCGTCACTGCTTACCATCAGGCAGGATTGCGGTCAAGCGCTGGTTTATAGTGTGTATAAAAAAAAACACAGAATAAACTATTTTAATAGAAAAAAAAAAAATAGAAGATCCGTCAGACCATCGACTATAACAAATATTTTTTCAGTGTGGTTCCTGAGATCCTGAGATTAGCGCGTTCAAACAAACAAACAAACTCTTCAGCTTTATATATATGACGATCAATGACACCGCTTTGTCAAGAAAATAAAAATATATTTTCCAGAAAGTTTCCGATGCGTGTTCAGTAATTTGTATTTGTCTCAACCACTTAGAATATTATAGCGAAAAAACCTGAACATAGAGTTCAATTGTACTTGCCCTCAATTTTCAAAAAGGAATACTACTAAAATATTTAAGTCCAGACGTAAATATTTCCCCAAATAACCTCAATTTATTGAATTTGAACAGAACTGATGTAGGTATATTCCATACAATTCTATCTCAACCAAATGGTGACGATGCAAAAGTGTTGTTCAAATTCATGGCCCACGTGTTGTGAAAGTGTAATTGTTTAGGTTACGATGGGACTGACATACGCTATGCGTAAAAGTCCCTTTAATCAATAAAGAAAAAAAAAACAACATAATGTAGGTAACAATAGTTTAATTTGATTTAAGAGAATGGGGGACCTCCATCGTTTTGGATGAAGGGCAATGGGCAAATCATTCAATTTGAAATTGAATCCTGTTTACGACTAACCAATGTAGGTATTTGATCATGTGCTACAGTCTAAAGAAACGTAGTCCGTCCAGTTTATTTTCATTACACTACGGAGTGTGCTGGCTTAAGGTAGCAATAAAGGGCGCTCCTGAACAGTTGATAACAGCGGTGGCGGTTGACAGCAAAGGTATATTGTATTGATAGTCTCATTCAGTTTCCCTTTGGATATTAACTGCTTAACTTTCTTTACTATGCACTGAATGCGATGCAGTGAATTGTGTCGACGTGCGTCTTCTCGTGGTCTGGTCTGGTGATCTACGAACTCCGCAAATTTGGAGAACTACTGGAATTTGGAGGTACATAAGTGGTTTGCCGCTTTATGCTGCTCATATAAATATTTGCACTGGTCTGGCCGTGCCTCGGAAAGCACGTTGAGCCCCCCGGTTGCCATACGAACATCTAGTGGCAGTCGTTACGGGTTGGTTAGAGCCCTCAAAAATCTAACAATTGGTCTAACTGCAATGCTTAGATATCGCCTTCGGGTTGTGGAGGTCAGACGACAGTCGCTTCACGGAAAATATCGAAGCTTAGCCAAAATCAGCAGTTAAGACTGGTAAAGCGGACCCCAGACTCCAAAGCTGAAAAAGCTACGGATGCGACTGGGATTAACGCTGAGATGATGATGATAAGTGGTTTGCCGCTTTAGCACCTTAATCAGAGAAATATATTCCGAAGGCATCATTCTATCACATATTTGCTTATAGTTTCTAATATATTGCTATCCTAAATATAGTCGAATTGTTTTTGTTCCAATCTAGAATCTTGCTTTCGTGGTAGGCATATTGCCGCCATATACATATTTTTAGTTCGGTTTCATACTGTTTTTTTAGCTTCACCTGTAATGTATGTATGCATATTTGTTTGCAACCGTTTCTTTTAGACTCGATTGTGACCCACTGCAACCGAATAGATTTCATTTACAACTTTGTACACTTATCACGAACCGTTGTCAATAAAATACAGTGTAAAATCATTATAACGACACTGAAGGGACTTTTTATGGCGTTATAGAGAGTTAAATGAAATGTGTCGTTAAATGGAGAAAAGAAAAATCAGAATTATAAAAAGAAAATGTTTATTTCAGGGTTATACATAGTTGTGTACGAACAACAGCAGGTCAAGCTGCCCAAAATGCTCACATATTCCCAATTAATCTTGAGCCTTAATACTTTAGAGATAAAGATGAAAATCTAGTAAAGAATGTAGTAGCTAGATGTGCTGTCGTCTGTCTACAAAAAAAAAACAATGTCATTTAAAGTTGAACGCTATTCCGTGTAGTTTTATTTTGTCTGACGTCTTTTGCTGCATGGATTCACAACTAGTAACATCACTATCTTCCCTTCCGTTTCTATTGCGATTTTACTAACTTTTACATGAGCAACGAAGAATATGAGAACGTATTAAATAATCTAAAACTCATAGGTATTTATGTCATGGTCAACAACAGTCTACATGTGCAAGCAATCCTAATTTATAAACAAAAAAATACTCCCTCTCACCAAGGGGAGTCCCACGAGTGTGAACAAAACAAAAAAAAAAAGAATTTCTTAGAAAGTTTAATATGCCAGGCCTAGGATAATATTTCTTTTGTTTTTTATCAAAATTTTTATCACATAAGGAATTTCTCATGTATCGTGGGTGCGTTTAAAATCATACAGACCCGGAACAGCTACTCGTAGGTCATACAAACATTTGTACCTTGCGGGAATCGAACCCGCGACACGAAGCGCTAACCGTGCTATCAAAACACAGTACATGGTATATTTATTACTTAATCGTTGTTGTTGTTGTTGTTGTTTCAGAGAAATATTGTGTGGAGAGTTTTTAAGTATAAATGTCAATGGCTATAAGAGTAGGGGAAGACCAAAGAAACGATGGATAGAATGTGTGAAGGATGATATGGTTAAGACAGACCACGGTGATGACGTCTAATAGAGAAGTATGAACGAAAAAGACATATTGGACTAAAATAAACTTCGTCATTGGCAGAGATGCTATAAAAGTTCCATTAGTGGCGGTTGTAATGGGTTGAACCATTAACAGGTGTCTTTAATAGCAAATGTACGCAAAACTTGGATCATTCCAAGTGCAAAAGTATACAAAGTTATTTTTTTTAATGCGAAACCTGAATATAATTAATTTATTCAGAATAAGCAACTGAATTGATTCCAGTCATTTTTACACCATGCTATATGTTTTCACAAATACGTTTAGAAGTTTTTGCGGTGTGGTTACTGAGCGCGCTACTCAGTTTACGCGGGCGCATGCCCGCGATCAGCTGATGCCACAGGTCAATACCCCCGGCTCGCCCGTACAAACGGAGCGTGGACCATATTTTTATTGGGACAGCCAAGTAGGATAACAAGCTTATAACTTTGTGGTTCTACATGATATCTTTTTGAAATGTTGTACATAGATTCTTTACTTAAAAATATTGGACACGTGTTTCGGGTTTCGCATAAACAAAAAATAATGTTGTATATTGGGTAAAGGGGTGGGGGGTAGGGGGGGTATAATGTGTGGTAAAGGTCAATCTTTGCTTTACAAAGAAAATGGGAGTGGGCCAGCCACTTGGCACGATACACAGACGACAGATGGACCTTACGGTCGTTAAGATAGAACGGGCTGCACGGCACCAGAGCTAGAGGCCGCCCAAGCACCAGATGAGTCGACGATATAATAGCGATAGAAGGTCAAAGCTGGCAGAACACTGCTTTAGATAGAGAGAGGTGGAATACCTTGGACGAGGCTTTCACCCGAAGAGGGTTTATACTATTACGTCACATATTAATCATAGTTAAGTAACACTTAAACATATTGTAAGAAATTCAAATAAAGATTTATTATTATTGTTTCTTTATTTCGTTTTATACACATATAAATTACATTTTTAAATATTTCCACATAAAAAATACTTTAAAAAAAATGTAGCCCACCGGTATCGTCAACAGGGTCCAAGCTCCCGGCAGTCAGGGCTCCAGAGAGAGGAACCTCCTGACAATGCCAGCCATGTCCAGAATTACAGCTTTCTGAATCAAGTCTTTGATCCAGCTGCGAAACCAGAGCCTGCTGAGGTGTTGGTCGAGGCTCTTGGCTATTAAGCCATTGGCGGTCACGACTGTCGGTACAATGATTGCTGAATCCACTTCCCACATGTCGACAACCTCGTGAGCCAAGTCAAGATATTTTATTTGTTTATCTTTCTCGGCTTTCACGAGGTTCTCATCATCTCTTTCACATCACCCTTTTATTATTATTATTTATTATTATAATAATGTGTGGCGGTAACGTGCCTACCACGAAAGATTTTGAACAAGATTGAAGTGGACTGTATTTAGGATAGCAATATATTAGAAACTATTAGCAAATATGTGTTAGAATGATGAGTTGGGAGTATATCCCTCTGATTAAGGTGCTAAAAGCGGCAAACCACTTACCTCCAACCTTCAGATGCGGAGTTCGTATACCACCAGACCAGATCACGAGGAGGCGCACGTCGATACAATTCACTGGCAGACTCCCTAACTTTATTAACTTTGAATTTTGAGGCCTAAAGTCTCCCGGGGGTTACGTTAAATACTTAAAACTAATTACATATTTGTGACCGTTAAAACATCGCGGCCATGACTCGCTAGCTTGCCAGTTCGATAGGAAGTGCGTTCCGAACACCGTTCAGTGATCGGCGGAAGAACGCGGTCCACTATTGTCGCGTCCCGTTTACTTTAACTAACTAACTTTAAACTTTTCGGGAGCGTTCACCGCCAATGAACACAAAAATCAGAGGAGGTATTCAACAAAATATTATATATAGAGTATATCGTTGTATTGAAAGCATGCTAAAGCAATAAATACTAAGTGATTACGACGCCTTAAGGAGTGTCTCATTAAATCGATTGAAGTTACATGGAGTTTATTTACTTTTTTTTATAAATTATAAGCTAGCGGTTCATAGCAATTCCGCCTGATAGTAAGCAGTGAGGCAATCGATGATGGTAAAGCGCAGACATTAATAAATTTTGAAAAACCTTGTCTTTCTGGGTACTTTTCAGTTCCCTGAGTTTAGTACCAGATAGTTCACATTAGCATACTGTTATTTTTAAGCTACTTTATTCTGTTTATGAATATTTTATTCTAAACATTCATACCCAACCCTCATCGTCCTATAGATGTTTCTAACACCCTTGGGATTAACGTTCTATGTTATATACTTATATGCCTTTCTTTCATTTTCAGATTCGCCGACAATATGGCGCCTTTGCTTAGTCGTCGCTGTGACGTCGCGCTATTAAAACGAGTAATAAAAAGACGTATGAGTGCAATAAAAAACATTTTAAGTTGGTCATATGCCTTTTTTGTATTAGAAATCATTAAATGACTTGTCCCGCTCTAGGCGGAGCGGAATGGAGTGTCAGACTTTTACTGACTAAAACCCACCGGTGTTACTGAATTTCTCGGTGGTAGAACATAACATCGACTGCCGGCAGAAGTTATCAAGTCTTGCCGCCAAGCGATTCGTCGTGTTCCGGCATGATGTTTGGTGAAGCCGTACGTTGGATGGGTCTGAACAGTTGTGTTACAATGTGTGCCCGGTACGATGTGCCAAATGTTGTTGTGTCGGGAGTTTGGGCTATCTTACTCTGGCGCAGCAACGGTGGTCGTTTAGGGTTTAACATACGACGGTTACGGATTTTTATCACCTCGCACAACTGCCGGCTTCCTTCCTATTCGCTTGCCAGCGGCGGTGTTTCCGTCGGACTACAATTTGAGTGTCTTCAAGGCTAGAGTGAATAGGCTCTTAATAAACTAGCGCGCTTTACCATCAACGAACGCATCACTGTTTGCCATCAGGCGGAATCGCAGCCAGGCACTAGTATATTTTTTTTAGCCCTACTATATCCATACTAATATTATAAATGCGAAACTAACTCTGTCTGTCTGTCTGTCTGTTACGCTTTCCCGCTTAAACCTCATAACCGATTTTGATGAAATTAGGCACAGACAATCTTTAGACCCTGAGAAAGGACGTAGGCTACCTTTTATCCCGGAAAAAAATTATATTCCTGAGGGTAATCTAAAAAGCGCGATATAACCGAACTCCACGCGGGCGATGCCGCGGGCGGAAAGCTAGTAATATTATAAATGCGAAAGTAACTCCGTCTGTCTGTCTGTTACGATTTCACGTCTAAACCACTTTGAAATTTGGTACAAAGATAGAGTTGACCTTGAGAAATAACATAGGATAGTTCTGATTCTGGACTTTAGAAAAGTTCTCTTGGAATGGCAATATAACCGAACTCCACGTCAGCGTAGCCGCGGGCGGAAAGCTACGATTATAAACTAGCGCTTGACCGCAATCCCGCCCGATGGTAAGCAGTGATGCAATCGTTGATGGTAAAGCGCACTAGTCTATTAAGAGCTATTCACTCTAGCCTTGAAGACACTCAAATAATTATCAATAAGTAGTGATTACTATATAATTGTCAAAAATGCCTTTGCGCCAGGTGTCAAGGTATCGCTTACGAGCAACTCGCGGCCCTGTGAGACATGGGTCCTCGTGGTCATTACGATATGCTGACACCTCCATCATCCATGACCATCATCGTCTTCTCAGCGTTAATGCCAGTCGCATTCGAAGCTTCTTCAGCTTTGGATTCTGGGGTCCGCTTTACCAGTTTAACTGCTGCTATTGGCTAAACTTCGATATTTTCCGTGAAGCGACTGCCGTCTGACCTCCACAACCCGATGTCGATATCGAAGCATTGCAGTTAGATCAATTGTTGGACTTTTGAGGGCTCCAACAACCCGTAACGACTGCCATTAGATATTTCTATGGCAACCGGGACCAACGGCCTAACGTGCTTTCAGAGGCACAACTAGACCATTGCAAATATTCATATTCATGCATACAAATATTTGCACTGCGCGGCCATCGAATCCGTGCCTCCTTGCACAGCGGCCGCGTTCTATAATCCTTACTAATATACACTAATATTACGAAGGTGTAAGTGACTTTATTCCGCTTTCACACCTAAACTACCGAACGTATTTGGATTAAGATTTTTTTTAATTCCGATATTCTCACGGAGTCGAAATTTACACGAGTGGAATCGCGGGGCACAGCTAGTAACAATATATAGTTTATTTTCTCTCACAAAGGTCACACAACATCTTTCATACACAGTATTCAAGTTACATGAGGACTCACAACCTTTGTGCACTCTACACTGCGCTCAGGAACTGTATGATAGATCTCCAAGCTCACAACATTATAATGGAACTAAAAAGCTGCACTGACGTATTATATTGTAAAAGCCCTAAGTGTTGAGAGGGAGAAAGTGGAAATAGATAATGTTGGCTTGCTTCTAACCAAACCGAACGCAGCTGCTGGCAGGCACTACTTGTCTTCCGGGTTATGAGTTCTTTAAAAAAGAAACCGTGGCTCTGGCGCACAGGCAAGTAAAGAAACACGGGTGGGTTTTAGTTAGTCAAAGTCTGACACGCCCTTCCGCTCCGGTCCCAGAGACCTATACTAGGCCACTACGACCCATTGTTGAGTTCCATTCTAGATAATATTTCCCAACGTAAGTTTATCTCTCAACGGCCGTCAACAACGTTACACACACAGCGACACATCCCGCCGTGATATGACAGGTGTGTGTACACGTCACACATAATGTGAAATCGTGTCTGACAGACTCGACACAACCGTTTTCCGTGTATATCGAGATGAATTTACTTTGTAATAATGTGAAACTAATGCAAACAGCTGGGTAACCTGGAAGTTATTTTAGTGTGTTGCAATATATATTTTGCATATACTGGAACGCGCTCCGAGACCACTAAGTCGTGTCCTCAGTAAATATTTTCGAGAAATTACTTATTAGTGTTAATTACTTTTACTTTTATCTTAGGACCAAATCTGGTATACTATAACCCTTCAAAAAACTGTGTTCGGTCCTTTACGAAGTGAAATTCTAACTTTATTAAGCAGTGAAAAATACATAAAAGTGTCTTGTCACTGTTGAATAACCTGCGAGTGCACGGAACTTTGACACTTCTAACGAAGAGCTAAACGTGAAGGTTCTGTGTACGCGCAATCTTCATTGCGCTGACAGTGCTACCAACCTCCGGGCGGCAAACTTCGTGTTGTGTTCCAGCGACGAATATAAGCGAACCTGAGAGATTGGGAGATTGCTGCATTTGGGCTATGTGACTAGTGGCGCCACCCCGTCCACACGCAGAGTTCCGAGGTTATTCAGCGAAAAACAGAAAAGCACGTGGTCTGAAAAACCCTAAGAAGACACGTCAACAGCCTGAAACTTCGCAGCAAGCAAGAGGCTCGTGGGAGAAGACCTTTCCTACAAGCAAAATATTTCTATCGTATATACCCCCTTTATTATTAACACTTGAAAATTGGGATTTTGGGTACATTTGACTCCTGAAATATCAGGAAATTTTCAAATCCTACAAGTATTAATTTTCTCTATTGTGTAGCGTACTAGAGTGAAATTGTGACAGGATACCTTTTTAGCGGTTTTCAGGACCTGAAGGTTTGGGCCCTAAAATAGGCTTGCGTGGTTCTCTAGGTTGTGCCTGTGTGTATGCCGAAAACCTCTTTCTTCTGCGAAATTTCGTTGCGGAGATATCGGCTCTGGAAATAAAATTTTGACAGTTCAGCCGCCATCTTGGTGAACTTTAAGCCGTTATAACTTCGCGACGAGGAGTCGTAGGTGCCTGCGGTTTTCTTTGTGACGGTCGGGAGCTCTCTGACTATAGCTCTTGTCTTTTTCAGGAATTTCAAGTGGGAATTTCCTGAAAAATTTTCAGGCCGCTGAAAATATTTTTAACGTGTGGTTCAGCTAAGGGCGATAACAGCAAGCCCAAGCTCGGTTGCTCTGCGGCGTTTGGATCGGGAGCTGCAGGCGGTCAAACTTCTGTTTTGACAGTTCCGGCGCCATCTTGAAAAGTTTAAAACGACCATAGCTTTCGGTCCGAGGGTCGTAGGGCATCGGGATTTCTTGCGGCGGCATTGTCTGAACTTATACTTACTGATCCTGAAGTTTCAGGAATTTCAGGGTCAGACATTTTCGCACGCCTGAAGACGGGCTTGCGGGCTGGGTCTTGTTGGGGCGGGTCAGATAAGACCAGGCACGGTGTGTTTTGGTCGGACGGTTGAGGGGATACGCAGAATAACCATTTTGGTTTCAGTAAAAAACCAGAACTTTGAGTTGCTGTGTCTCCGAAACCCGTAGAGTCCGGTGGGTCGTGCTTGGGCTTGTTAAAAAGGTCTCGGGGAGACCTTGCTGACTGTGCCCACGGAACGGCTCTACTTAGAGTCTCGTTTTATTTGTTGCTCTACGCCCGTAAATTAAGAACTGGATTAAAATTATAGTAGAACGGGACTCAGACTTAGCTATAGACTTGCTTTATGCCCATTGACCTTTTCCGTCGTTAATTATTAAGGACTGACCGAGCACTGAGTCTTTTGACCAGTACTCTTAGGCTAAGTTTAGTTAAGGATTATATAGTTCTAAGAACTATTATTTATTTATTATTTTATAAATTGACTGCTGTCCTACTTATAATATGTTCCCTCGGACCCCAGCAGTAAAGCGGGTAGAAGAAGAGCGCCCTAATGCGCTAAACATAACTTTTGAGAAGGAGAGGGCAGGACCCTCCCCTAAAAAGACCACCACGCCTCCCGCCGTAAATGTAAGGCGCAGTGCGGGGGAGTATGAGCATGCTCTTAAGCCGTGTTCCCAAACCGGGCACAAGCACGCTTCACCGAGATGTGCTTCAGTGCCGGCGGCGCCGTCGAAGCCACGGCAAAAGACGGCACCGGCGCGGGACGCGGAGAGAGCAGTGCACGATTCGCTGGCGGGCGCTGCTGTGGCGGCGACTTTGCCAACTGATGATAGGGTGGAACCCGCCAATAGAGTGACCGCGGCCTTGACCTGGATGCGGAAAGCAAAAGCGTTGCTCGGTGAGTCGCGAAATTTAAAGACCGACTTGAGGTCAGGAATCATCGCGGCGGTGGACGCCCTGTATGAGTTGGTCAAAGAGGCGGAGGCTTACAAGGAACCTGACAGCACTATTGACAAGGGAAGGGGGGAAAAACTGACAAGCGAGGCGGATACCTCGCAGATATTAAGGATCCTGCAGGAACAAGGGAGAAAACTTGACGAGAATGCGAGAGAGATTGGCTCTCTGCGTGAGATCGTGACCAGTTTCCAAGCGGCCCAAGTACCAGACAGACTCACCTACGCAAGTGCAGTGGCAGCGCAGCCTAGAAGGCAAATGCCGGACAAGAAAGCGCTCCACTCTGTAATAATAGCCGCAACAGATAAGGAGCAGACTGGAGAAGCTGTCCTTAGCAGAGTGCGGGAGGCAGTGAATGCCAAGGACGGATGGGTCACGGTAGAGAGAGTGAGGAAAGTCAAGGATAAGAAGGTCCTAATAGGATGTAGAACGGAGGAAGAGAGGAATAAGATAAAGGAGCGACTTGAGAGGGCGGACGGCCTGGTTGTCGAGGACGTGAAGAACCAAGACCCCATGCTGCTCCTCAGGGACGTGTTGTCGTATAACACGAATGAGGATGTCCTCATGGCCTTGAGGAACCAGAACCGGGAGGTGTTTCACGGCCTCGACAAAAAGGACGACCGAATGGAGGTGAGGTTCAGGAGGCGAGGCAGGAACCAGCTCACCAGCCACATCGCGTTGAGGGTGTCCCCACGGATATACAACCTTATTATGAACAAGGAGTATGTCCATATAGACATGCAAAGGGTACAGGCAGCAGACCAATCCCCATTGGTGCAGTGTTCCGTGTGCTTAGCGTACGGACACGGCAGGAGGTTCTGCAGGGACACCCTTCCGAAATGCAGTCATTGTGGTGGCCCTCATGTGCGGACGCAATGTGCTGATTACCTGGCGGCAGCACAACCATCTTGCTGCAACTGCGTGGCCAGCAAATTAGAAAATACCCAGCACAACGCGTTTAGTACGGAATGCCCAGTACGCAGAAGGTGGGAGGCCTTGGTAAGAGCCAAGGTGGCTTACCATTGCTAAAGTGGTTACAAGTCGCTCCGGTGCAGGCAGCCCCACCAGTATATATGCAGTAGCCCAGGCGAACCTCCAAAGAAAACAGCTGGCGACCACGGAGCTCATCGTCGAGGCCAGCAGGAGAAGGCTTGCTTTTGCTCTGGTCCAGGAGCCATATGTGGGCGGGGTGAGGAGGATGAAGGACTACCGTGGGGCGAGAGTCTTCCAGTGTGCAGCAGTAGGAGGTGGGACTGTGAAGGCGGCAATCGTCGTCTTTGACGCCGATCTTGACGTCATCCAGTGCCCGAAACTCACGACCAACAATATTGTTGTAGTGAGGATCCGAACCAGCGCCTGGGAAATCGCGGCGGTGTCCTTCTACTTCGAGCCAGACCAACCCATAGGGCCATACCTGGATCAGATCAAAAGCATCCGAAAGGAGCTGGGCTCAAGAAGACTGCTCATTGGTGGCGATTGTAACGCCAAGAGTAGCTGGTGGGGCAGCACCACAGAAGACCACAGGGGTGTTGAGATGTCCGGAACCCTAGAAGAGTGTGGTCTACAGGTACTCAACAGAGGTGATACTCCCACGTTTGACACAGTGAGAGGTAACAGGGAGTACACCAGCTATATCGATATAACAGCCTGTACGGATAATCTACTAGAATTGGTGGAGAACTGGAGGGTAGACCAGGAGATGACGAGCTCGGACCACAACGCCATACTTTTTGAAATTGGACTCCGCAAAAGTAGAGGCCTAAAAGTTCAGAGAACTACTAGGCTCTACAACACTAGGAAGGCAAAATGGGACCTCTTCAATATCACGCTAACGGAAATAAATTCGACAAACCAGTTTGATGCCGAAACAATATCAAAAATTTACACAAGACTAGAACTGGAAAAAGCCGTTATCAAATTCACTGAGGCAATTACCGAAGCGTGCAAGATCAGCATGCCCGCCAAAAAGAGTACGGAGGTACTCAAGGTCCCATGGTGGAATGATGAGCTCGCAAGGCTGAAGAAGGTCACCACCACCTTCAGGCGCAAGATTAAGAACGCGGCACCGTACCGTAGAGAAATAGTGGTGGCCGAGTACCTGAAGAAGAAAGAGGACTATGAGTGCCATGCCAAGAAAGCCCAAATAAACAGTTGGAAAGAGTTCTGCAGGAGGCAGGACAAGGAGGGAGTATGGGATGGGATATATAGAATAATCCGTAGGACCACCAGGAGACAAGAAGACTTGACCCTAACCAAAGAAGGTGCATTCCTAAACCCAAAGGAGTCGGCTATCTTACTAGCGGAGTCATTCTACCCACAAGACCTGGAGGAAACTGACGATGAAGACCATCACCGCGCTAGAGAAGCAGCAAAGCGGGTAAACGAGTGGCGTCATGATGAAAATCATGACCCACCGTTTACACTGCTGGAGCTCAAGACCGCGGCGGGTAGTTTCAATCCCAAGAAGGCCCCGGGAGCTGATGGCTTCACAGCGGATATCTGCAGCAGAGCTATCTGCCGGGACCTGGACGCATCCCTTGCCCTTTTCAACAAATGCCTAGAGATGGGTCACTTTCCGGACATCTGGAAGCAGGCTACTGTGGTGGTCCTGAGAAAACCGGGCAAGGACGATTACATGAACCCCAAAGCTTACAGGCCAATTGGCCTGTTGCCGGTTTTGGGGAAGGTCCTGGAGAAGATGACAGTAGCAAGGATCAAATGGCATATTGTACCGAGGATTAGTACTCGCCAGTTCGGTTTCATGCCCCAGAAGGGTACCGAGGACGCCCTCTATACTCTGATACACCGAATCCAGGGTCTTATTAAGCTGAAAAAGCTAGTTGCCCTAGTGTCATTGGATATAGAGGGGGCCTTCGATAGCGCATGGTGGCCGGCTATCAGAAATCGTCTGGCTGAGGAAAAGTGCCCGGTGAACATCAGGAGGCTACTGGATAGTTATCTGGACTGCAGAAAAGTCAGTGTAAGATACGCCGGGGAGGAATGCACGAGGAGCACCAACAAGGGTTGTGTGCAGGGGTCAATCGGTGGTCCCGTCCTATGGGACCTTCTTTTGGATCCATTGCTACGTGAGCTGGAGGCGATGGGGGTATACGCACAGGCCTTTGCGGATGACGTCGTCATGTTGTTCGACGGAGACACTGGCCTTGACGTCTCGAGGCATGCGAACGCAGCGCTTGCCTATGTTCGGCAGTGGGGTGTCAGAAACAAGTTGAAGTTTGCGCCACAAAAAACTTGCGCAATGGTACTCACCAGGAAACTGAAGTATGGCGCCCCGCAGTTGAACATGGGTGGGGTCAGTGTTGGCATGTCGCGAGAGGTCAAGATTTTAGGACTGACCATTGACGACCGGCTCACCTTCAACACGCACGTTGCGTTGCAGTGCCGGAAAGCCTTGGACATTTACAAACAGCTGTCCAAGGCTGCTAAGGTTGACTGGGGGCTGCACACGGACGTCATTCGCCTAATGTACAACGCCACTATAGAGCCAATTGTCCTCTATGCATCAGCTGTGTGGGCGCCCGCTGCCAAAAAGATTGGAGTGCGTAAGAAGCTCAACACAGTCCAGAGAGGCTTCGCTCAGAAGCTCTGCAAATCCTACCGGACGGTCTCCCTGCACTCGGCTCTAGCTTTGGCGGGGATACTTCCTCTCGACCTCAGGGTACAAGAAGCAGCCGCATTGTACGAGGCTAAGAGAGGGTCGCCCCCGCCTGAGCTGGCAGATGGAGAGATAGAGTGTCCGGTAAAGTTTGCAGACACTCCTCACCCGGCAGAACATATGGCTTTGGAAATCGCCCAACTGGTGGACCAAAACCTTGTGGACAGGCACAATGTGCAGCAGGTGCGAATTTTCACCGACGGCAGCAAAATTGATGGGAAGGTCGGATCCGCGCTATCCTTGTGGGATGGCGAGGCCGAATTCCGGAACATCAAGCTCTGTCTGTCCGAGTACTGCACAGTCTACCAGGCGGAGCTCCTAACCATGTGTAAAGCCGCGAGCGTTGTTCTCAAGGGTAAGGAGTTGACCTATGGTCTATACAGCGACTCGAGAGCCGCTTTGGAGACGGTCGCTAACCATTGGTCTCTCCACCCACTGGCTGTGGAGATAAGGGACTCCCTACGAAAGGCCTTGGCTCAGGGCAAGACTGTGTCCTTGTTTTGGGTCAAGGCCCATGTAGGACTGCCCGGCAACGAGCGCGCTGACTGTCTGGCCAAACAGGCTGCCTTGGCGTCGGGAAGGAGACCTGACTATGACAAGTGTCCAACTTCATTCGTGAAGCGGATTCTGCGACAATCCTCTCTGGATGAATGGAACCGTAGGTACGTATCCGGGGACACCGCGTCGGTCACGAAGGTCTTCCTTCCCGATGCCAAAATGGCTTACCGCTTTGCCATTAAGGCAAAGCCTGAGGGTAGGCTCACACAGATTTTGACGGGGCATGGTGGATTCTCCCAGTACTTACACCGCTTTAAGTTAAGGGAGAGTCCATCATGCATTTGTCAGCCGGATGCTGTAGAGGACGTCTTCCACATCCTCCTAGACTGTCCGGTCCATGCGGTGCATAGGTACAACCTAGAACAAAAACTGGGCGTGAGACTGAACAAGCAAAACTTGTCTGAGTTGCTTACTGACAAATCAGGTTGCAATCAACTGATCAAATATTGCACAGATATATGCTTAATAGTAAATAAGAGAAATAAGAATTAGATATATAAGTTTGTTAAATTGTATATTTAAAAATATATAAAAATTAACAAAGTGTGTTTTAGCATAATAAGTAATTAGAGAATGTTAAGTGTGTAATATTAAGTTAAAAAGTATTGTAGACAAGTTAGTTAAGTTGTAAAAATGATAGTTGTTAGAATAAGACTTAGTTGTAATAATAAGCCTGTTTAATCACTTGGTGTAAGAAATAGTAGGTATATTAGAAATAAATGTATAATGTAACTAGTAAAAGATATAAATGGATTAAGAAAAGTAAATAGCAGTAAGTAGTTATATAGTCATTAAAGTTGACAAAAAAATAAATGTATGCATATAGATGTAAGAGCATAAACAATAAATACGTATAGATATCAGTAAGAAAAGATGTAATAGATTATAAGATAATAGAATATAAATTATAAGATATTAATTAAAGATACATAATAAGATGGGCTAGCCGCAACTGTAAACAAAATAAATAAGGTTAGAAAACCCACCCCCCTCCTGCACTAAAATCCTAGAAAATACATCTGGGGACATCTTGTAGGATAGCTCATAATGCCCTGTGATGGCGGGTGCATATTAAAAAAAAAATATATATATATTTTGCCTTTGCCAGTTCATAATGGCATCTACCTACATATACATCTAATAATATGTACAGCATTTAAAACAAAATCACAGTATTGACACTGTGATGTTGATTTGAATGCTTTATTTACAAACTACCTACTGTTGTATTTTAACTGCATCTCTTTGAAAAGGCGCAAATGTATACAACGTGTAACATAAAGGGTGTATACATAACAAAGGCATGGCATCTTTACATGATATCAAACGATATTGGAAGGGTTTTTTAATTCTATCTTTTTATGTTAGGAAGTTATGAGGAAAAACACCGCCTGTGATAGGCTACTATCATACTAGTCGCACAGAGATATTGAAGGCATTTATCGGATTTTTGCAAGTAACGTGACGGGTAACGAGTAGTTATTAACGTATGTAGTGTGCTGCCACGTTTGTTATGATTTGATTTTAAGAAACACACGAAACCGAAAATTTGGTACCAATTTTTTGTGTATTTTATTTTGAGTTGAAACCCTTCCGATATCGTTTGATATCATCTAAAGATGCCATGCCCTTGGTATGTAAATACCCTTTTTGTTACAAGTTGTATAATGATAGCTATAGGTAGCTATGAACGCAACATGCGAACGACGTCACACAGGTCCTACATTGTGCAAGCAGAGTTTACAATACAACTAGCATGTACACAACTTCCCAACATCAACCATCGGGCAAGTGCCTTCCAGACACAACACGAACCCTCCCTTTTCTATGGATGGTGAGAGAATTTTACACAGTGTTCCTAATACTTCTAAACAAATACTTATTTTGTTAGAATTGTACCTAAAGATATGTTAATTTTAATAAATTAATAAGTAAGACATTAATAATTAATACCTCGGTAGTTAGCAAAAGGAATGCTTCGATATCGTTTTCGGGTTGTGGAGGTCAGCCGCCAGTCGTTTCACAGAAAATATCGAAGTTTAGCCAAAAATCTGCAGTTAGATCGGTAAAGCGGACCCCAGAATCCAAAGCTGAAAAAGCTTCGGATGCGACGTTTGATGATGACCTAAGTAGTTAGTATAAATAACAAAATCAAATAAGTTTTCTACAAAGGACCAACCCTTATCAAAAAGAGTTCAGCTCCAGAATTTAGATTGAATATTTTTATAAGATTTGCTCTCCGAGACATGTACGCATTAAACTCCTCAGACATTTATTGTTACATAAATAAAATATGTCAATAAAAATAAAAATCACAACAAGTAGGTACAGTCGGCGGCAAGCTGGTGAATATATAGTTCAATAGAATAAAAAGCTAGCTTAAAAAATGTTTTTTTTTTTTTTTGTATCCCATGACTCTACGGTTATATTTTAGTCTCCTACGCTGGTACGGCCATGTCTTACGAAAACCGGCAGGTTACGTGGGTAACAAATGTCTTGCCATGGCGCCTCCGCCGGGCCGGAACAAGCGATGTAGACTAAAGAAGTGCTGGCTTGACGTTGTAAGAGATGACATGCGTGCCAACAATCTCACACCACAAGATGCTAGAGACCGTGAGAAATCGAGGAGTAATTGTAGGAAAGCGGACCCCGGGCTCCAACGCGGAAACCGCCAATGCAACCAGTAAGTATTATACGCTGAGATGATGATGATAACTCTTTGGTTATGTTCTAAAATGAATACAAAAAGTCCTAGATATTCAGTCCAAAACTGCTTAATTTCGAAGATTTAAGATAGGTGTATAAATTTAATTCATAAATACGAGTAATAAATTTTCATTCAAACCAACAATTCATACTAAAAGCTAAGAAAATGCGACGTTGTCACATTTCACGTAAGGGTGTTTTACATTATTAACGAGGAGAGACTTTGTAGATTTAATTTGACTGAAAAATTTGAGAACGAATGCGTTAGCAAGTTGATTTTTTTATAATAATTAATATGGTCTTATTCATACTCTAGACTTTTAGAATACAAGCTTTCCGCCCGCGGCTTCGCCCGCGTGGAGTTCGGTTATATCGTGCTTTTTAGATTTCCCTTGGGAATATCAAATTTTTCCGGGATTAAAAGTACCCTATTATTTAATCCGGACTTCTAACTTTACGTCTGCAAAATTTCAAAGCAATCGGTTCAGTAGTTACGGCGTGAAAGCGGAACAAACAAACAAAGAAACTCACTTTCCCATTTATAATATAGTAAGGATTAAACAACACAGTTGAAAGAACTTGAACGTTAACGTTATGCAATTTTGAATATTTCGGAATGGTTAGAGAATAATTTTACATTTATTTGTATTTATTACTTTACTAGCTGTGCCCCGCGGTTTCACCCGCGTAAGCTTCTAACCGAAAGAGCTCAGTTGATATAAAATAAGCGCCTGTTAAAATAATGGGAGCAATATGTACGTCAGCGTTTGCTCCCGATTTCGCAACATTTTTTGTTACTGCTCTGCTCCTATTGGTCATAGCGGGATGTTTTATAGCCTGTGTCCTTTCTCAGGCTTTAGACTATCTGTGTACCAAATTTCATTACAACCGGTTCAGTAGTTTTGGCGTGAAAGCCGGACAGACAGACAGACAGACAGAGATACTTTCGCATTTATAATATTAGTATGGATATTACGAATTTCAAAAGTATGTCACCATCCGTGTATGTGCGTAGCAAGCTGTAGCATAAACACACACGCACGGTCGCAGTCGCGCAAGCCTCCTGCGCCGTTAATCGAAACAGCAAGACCAGGCATACAGTTTTGCCGTGCGGTAGAAAGAGAGGAAGAGATTACTTCTTCTTTATTTTATAATTGTAAACTAGTGCTTGACTGCAATCTGGCCTGATGGTAAGCAGTGATGCAATTGTTGATGGTAAAGCGCGCTAGTTTATTAAAAGCCTATTCACTCAGAAAAACTAAGTGGCTAGGAAGGAAGACGGCAGTTGAGCGAGCTGATGCAATGTTAAACCCAACAACACGATCAACGATGCTGCGCCAGAGTGAGATTGATCTAGGAAAAAAGACCGTCTAACTTATTTTGGATCAGGTCACGTATCCTAAAGGGAGTTTAACATTGTTTACCCATCCCAAAAAATTTACAACGATCAAGAAGTATTCATAAATAATAAAAAGTAAAAAAACTAAAACCCAACTACGACAAAAAACGATGCTGAAAAAGTATAAAACAAGATTTTCAGAATACTGCACTAAACAAAGTTGCTAGTTTTCATGTTTGGAAAACCGCAGTCACACGTTGTCAAAGTGCTACGGTAGGTATATGTAACGTGTGACTACGCCTTTCCAAACTTGAAAACTAGCAACTAGTGTTTAGTGCAGTATTCTGAAAATCTTGTTTTATACTTTTTCAGCATCGTTTTTTGTCGTAGTTGGGTTTTAGTTTTTTTACTTTTTATTATTTGTACTATTTTGGTGTTAAAGTGTATTTGTGGCGCATAATATTAACAAAAGCTAAATTGATGAACTAAAAAGCATTCCTGTAATTATGTACCAACATAAAGTACTCGTGAAGCTCTTTCAATTGATGCCAAACACGGTATATTTATTTTAATTTTATATTTACATATAACTTTTTGTCCGCTAGAGGGCGCAATCTTTATAGCTCATAACCAACAGAATATTAAGGCCCTTCTAATGGTACTGCAGTGGTCTTATTCTGATAAGTAGTAAAGAAGCTATGAACGAAAAGATGTAAATTATATGCAATCAGCCCATGAATACAGGTAAAGTCACAAGCAAATGCTTGTAATATATATATTCAAAATGTAGAAGTAAAACGCTTTAAAATGATACCAAACACGGCATATTTATCTTCACTTTATTTTTTTACTCTGTATGTTTTGTCCGATAGAGGGCGCCACATTAGATTTTGTGAAACCCCATATAGCCTATAACCAGCGGACAATTAAGACGTTTCTAATGATATATCATTTGTCGAATTCTGATAAGTAGTTTAGAAGTTACGAGGGAACAGATGAACATACATACATAAATATATACATACATACATACATACATACATACATACATACATACATACATACATACATACATACATACATACATACATACATACATACATACATACATACATACATAGCCTGTGAAAATCATAACCCTCCTTTTGCTTTGCCGTAGTCGGGTAAAAACCATTGGTTTTTGTCACTGCCTTGTAGCCCGTTGTACAGTAACATACATATTTCCTGTTACGCGCCCATGTTGACAGGTGCTGAGTTCGCTATCGGCAAATGTAACAGCTAAGCAATTGTTGAGTGAATTTATTTGGCAAGAGTGGATAAAGCGGTTTATCGATCGGCACACATAGCTTTATTTTCTTTTTTCAGAATCAGAAATATTTATGTGTGTAAAATGGGTTTTCACATGAAGGTTTTAGGTTAACTTAGGTTAGGCATAGCGCCGTGGAAGAATTTAGACTCCCGCGGCCCCACGCGCGCTCGTGACAGAAGAGACACCGGGGTGGTTTAAGTCAGTAGAAGTCTGACAGACCCCGTCGCCCACCCCAGGGCGGCAGACACGTATGAGCATTTTCCAGCCCTGAACAAAAAAAAGGTTAGGTATGGCGCTATGTTTTGTCGTGAAGACGTACTAATCTTGTATACACTAAAATCTAACAATGCAATAAAATAAAGATATAAAAAAGCAATACTAAATACCTACTTACAAGAAATAAAATAAACTTATTGAAACTACTAAATTTAATTAAATATCATCTACAATTAAAATATTAAAAATGTTTATTACAAACGTAATATTAAAAAATTATCATTTATAAATTCGTCCACAGTGTAATAACAATTTTCCATAAAAGCGAATAGAGACATTTCATCATATAAGTTGTACTTGCAAAAGTTCTCTATTACAGATTTACTCTATTCTAATCTTACTGCTTCATTTCGTGTAAATTAATTCATAAGCACTTCAAAAACGATGTGGACATCGGCATATCCTAGGCCCATACATTCGAAGTCATGTAACATTTACCAACACGCACTGGGCCCGTGTTGTATACTTACCTACAGGGCTACAGCCCACTTCCTCCCACCGGGAGGTCTGTTCCGTTTTGGACTACTCTAGCCTACGTCAATATTGTCGCTAAGAAACAAGCTGCAATGCAGACAATGCGACAAATTGAAAAAGGGAAAAAGCAGAAGCGCTGTACCAATAAGGACAGGCCGAAAGAGCAGATCGACATGGATGGCTTTATCGCGGTGCAAAAGAAAAAAAGGAAGCCAGACCTAAACAAGTGTGGCACTGCACCGACCGGAGCGAACCATTTGCTGCGTCTCGCTGTACCAGTGACGCCGCTGTTTGTATCCAGGCTGCATTATTCTACAAAATCCGAGGACGTTGTGGAGTACATACAGATCAAGGCGAGAAGGACTTTGAGGGTTGCGAGGTTGGAGTCTCGTCACACCGTGAATTTTAATTCCTTTGTGGTGGGAGTGCCAACTGAGGAACTCAAGAAATTCATGTTTCCAGAATTTTGGCCGAAAGGCGTTATTTTCCGGCGATTTCGAGGCCGGATCGGCGTCGTGTATTGTGCACGGCACCGATGCTGCAGAATAATCGTGTATGAGTTTACTTTTATATAGAGTTTATAAAGTTAAATATGTATTATATTTTATATTTGTTTTTATTGTATGTTATAGTATATTAGTATCGTATTTTATTTTGGGCCTTTGTTGCCTGAACCAAATAAATAAATAAAATAATATAATTATTTACAGAAGTTGTAACCCAACACTATCATAAATACCTACACGCAAAACAAAATGGCGCGTCAATTGCGAGTGGCAACTAAAGTCGCAAGATCCAATCTCAAGGCCCAATCTCAATCACAAAGAACAGAAACTATTTACTTTTAAAAGCTCCAAAGCTTTGTTCCACTAATCCTTCAATTACTCAGTCGGTTTCATATAGATTGTGTGAATCTTGCCGGTCGAAGCGCAGACCCTTGTCTGGAACTGTTCGGATATCCAACGTATTTTATTCACCCTGTCAATCCAATGTCCGTTTTAATTTTGCGGATCTTGGTGCTATCGAATAATAGTGGCCGAAAATATATCCTTTTTCATCATTGGACATTGAAGATGGCTGACGGCTTGTCCCTAAATAAGTTGGACATGTAAGGGACTCAAAAGATTGGCGCCTTTGGTTATATTTGTACCTATAGTGTTTACATTGAGTTACATTAATGATATTATTTTTGATCGAATAGAAAACTTATACAACACACTTGACAGCCACGCATCTCTTTCAAACATCCCGCAGCCCTGGCAGCCATCGGTAATCGTGGATATTGTCACGATGTGCTGACATCTCAGTGACGAGCGCGTGGAAAAACCGCGCCGTCAACCCGGGCCTGGTCCTTACCGGGCGGCGACCTGCCCACTAATCGGCGCCCGCAAGCCCGCACCTACGGTGGCCGGAAGTTTGATGTTGTCTCCCGACCAGGGCGTCTCCTGCGGCAGCTAGAGGCGTGAGGGCGTTGAGATTCCCGCTTCCTCACGCGCTCTGCCTCCTTTTTTGCCAACATCACTGCTTCGGAGAAGGAGCTGGCGACGTGTCTTGCACTCTCGGTCTGGACAATGGCCTGGACCAGGGCCGGCCGCCAGCCGCCACGAGGACATGACTATGCTCCCCCCAAGCCGGGCAGACCTCCACCGTGGCTTCACGGCGATCCCAGATATTGATGCCTGAAAAACTTGTGCTTTAGGTCACCAGGCTTTACGGCTAGAACTAGCTTTTACAGAGATAGCATGATAGAGTTGGAGTTTAACAATATACATAACAAAAATAAAAATTAAGTAAGAGTTAAACGACCTAGGGGAGCAGTGGCCTAGTGGTATCGGGCGCGACTTACAACTTGTAGATAGTAGGTTCGAACTCCATCAGTTAAACGACCTAGTGGAGCAGTGGCCTAGTGGTATCGGGCGTGACTTACAACTTGTAGATAGTAGGTTCGAACTCCATCAGTTAAACGACCTAGTGGAGCAGTGGCCTAGTGGTATCGGGCACGACTTACAACTTGTAGATAGTAGGTTCGAACTCGATCAGTTAAACGACCTAGTGGAGCAGTGGCCTAGTGGTATCGGCCGCGACTTACAACTTGTAGATAGTGGGTTCGAACTCCATCAGTTAAACGACCTAGTGGAGCAGTGGCCTAGTGGTATCGGGCGTGACTTACAACTTGTAGATAGTAGGTTCGAACTCGATCAGTTAAACGACCTAGTGGAGCAGTGGCCTAGTGGTATCGGCCGCGACTTACAACTTGTAGATAGTGGGTTCGAACTCCATCAGTTAAACGACCTAGTGGAGCAGTGGCCTAGTGGTATCGGCCGCGACTTACAACTTGTAGATAGTAGGTTCGAACTCCATCAGTTAAACGACCTAGTGGAGCAGTGGCCTAGTGCTATCGGGCGCGACTTACAACTTGTAGATAGTAGGTTCGAACTCCATCAGTTAAACGACCTAGTGGAGCAGTGGCCTAGTGGTATCGGGCACGACTTACAACTTGTAGATAGTAGGTTCGAACTCCATCAGTTAAACGACCTAGTGGAGCAGTGGCCTAGTGGTATCGGGCACGACTTACAACTTGTAGATAGTAGGCTTAGTAGTTGCCTTTTAATCAGTCATTAGTATCCAAGATAAACTTAGAAAGTACATATAACTTAGAAAAGTTACATTGGTACTTGCCTGATCTGGAATCGAACCCGCACACTCAACTTGAGAGGCTGGTGTTTTCCACCACCATCACCACTAGGCCACCACGACTTCAGGCGCCCTACTTTGTGTACATTATTTCATCATCACTGCTCTCAAAACGGTGGAGGAGAACATCGTGAGGAAACCGGCATGTCCTAGAGCCAAAAACAACGAAGACATGTGACCTCTACCAACCCGCACTGGGCCGGCGTGGTAGATTACGGCCCACTCCTTCTTACCGAGAGGAGGCATGTGTCCCAACGGTGGAAACATTATACGCTGATTATGATGATGAGTTAAACAATGTGCTTAATACAAATAAATATGAAATGTCTACCTATGATTTTGCAAAATTAGTTGTTGATTCATGTTGTGAGACGATGAGTGAGTGAATGTTGTTATTTTAAAGAAATGAAAGATTGTTTTCTTGGTAGAAATACCTATTAACATAACTACTATTTTGTCTGTTTTTTGCCCAATTGATGGACCTCTCTGTCTAACCCTTCAACGATACTAGCGTGTTTATGTATGTGTTAAAATAAATAATGAAACTTTGTTGAAAATTACAATTCTGAATTTCATTAATTATTGGAAATATTGTAATTATGCGTGTATTTTATTCAAACCCACTAATGACACAAAGCTGAAAGCTTTTGTAGGCCTACCTACGTATATTTCATGCAACCACGCTGATGGAGTGTGGGTTGAAACTAGGTGGGCGCAAAATTTGCATTCAGTTTTCATAATATATTTGAATGAATTTCATTTAAATTTGCAAATTCAGTAAATAATAGGTATTCGAATTGTCTTCCTCCGAGGTTTACCAATTCAGCAATGTTGGTGTGTTTGTGTGTGTAATATATATAGGGGCATTTTAAATAGGACGTCAATTTGGTTAGCAATTTCAAAACAAACGTACATTATAAAAAGGCAAATGAATCCAATACTTGTTACCAATCATGTTTAAAACGCCTTTAGTCAACCACCTGCCGCCCGCGGCACCTTTCATAATACTCCCGCGGCCCTATACCTACTCACTGCGCGTCGCATCTCATCACCCGCCCACGCTATAACTTATTTTCGCCTATTACTCCTTCAGAGAGAAGATTCTCGTAATTTTAATTACGTTCATAAAATATCAATCCATACTAATATTATAAATGCGAAAGTAAGTCTGTCTGTCTGTTACGTTTTCCCGCTTAAACCTCTCAACCGATTTTGATGGAATTTGGCACAGACAATCTTTAGACCCTGAGAAAGGACATAGGTTACCTTTTATCCCGGAAAAATTAGACAGACAGAGTTATTTTCGCATTTATAATATTAGTATGGATACTAGCTGATCCGACGAACTTTGTTCCGCCTTCAAGGCAATATCTGATGATCTTATTTTTTACTTTTGAAATAAGGATAATTTTATTAGGGTATCACAAAAGTGCAGCAGTAGTCGAAACAATGAAGCTCATCATCATCATCATCAACCTTTTTTTATCGTCCCCCTGCTGGGCATAGCTCTCCTCTCATAAGGAGAAGGATTGAGCGTAATCACCACGCTTGCTCAATGCGGGTTAGCGATTTCAGACTTTAGTCCAGGTTTCCTTCACCTTGTAAAATCGGCTTGTAACATTTCATCATTAAATCACAATAATAATGCATAGAAGAAATTTCATTTTCTCTACTTTGTGGAGATGCAAAGGTGCCAGGGTAGCACAAAACTGTAGGAGAAGTCGAAACAATGTAGCTCATTCATTCCCACGGGAACGAGGGGAACGGGATAAAAAGTATCATATGTCCTTCTCCCAGTTTTTAGCTACCTCTCCCTACCAATTATTCAACAAAATTGGTTCAGCCGTTCTTGAAAAATAATGTTGTATAATAATTATAGATAATATATTATATACATGGAAGAAGTTTTATTTTGCCTACTTTGTGGAGGTGCAAGGTACCAGGGTAGCACAAGAGTGTAGGAGAAGCCGAAACAATGAAGCTCATTCATCATTAAACCATAATAATTACATGGAAGAACTTTTATTGTGCCTAGTTTGTAGAGGTGCAAGGTACCAGGGTAGCACAAAACTGTTCAAGGCATCACTCAAACGCATACATAAAAATTCATTTAAATCGGTCAAGCCGTTTAGGAGGAGTTCAATGACATACACACGTACAGCAGAATTATATATTTAAAGATATTAGTTTGGAAAAAAAGATTGATGGTGATGATGATTGGACACTTTCGACCCGATAGGTACTCTTACGGGATTGATACATAGGCGGGTGAAACCGCGTAACAATTAAAAACTATCAATACAATTAGGTAAATTCGGTGAATTACAAATTGCACGAAATTAGTGAAAATGTGTTGTTACATTTTGCATTGATTTGAAAACTGTTTAAATAAATTTCTCGTTCGTGATTTTATGATCTATGTTCTCTTCTTCTTCTTTAGCCTATAGATGTCCACTGCTGGACAAAAGCCTCCCCCAAGGCTTTCCACGATGAACGGTCTTGTGCTGCCCGCATCCATCGGCTTCCCGCGACCTTCACCAGGTCATCGGTCCACCTTGTTGGGGGCCTCCCTACACTGCGTCTTCCAGTATTTATGTTCACCGAGATATAACACGATATAAAAACAAAACAATCACATCAAAGTTGTCAAAAAGTTCCGTAAACTACACAAAGCAAATCTCACATCAAATTGGTCACAAAAACTTCAATACTCCAAAAAATCTACAAAACACTCCGACATCAACAAACAAGCATGAAAGAGGCAACTTTTATCAACACACAAAGAAGGAAAAATGTCGAATTTACCCACACCATTCACATCCCTGTCGAAATAGATGGTTGTCCTAAATGGAACGAGAACAAAGTTCTACATATATAGAAGTGACTTTTTACATCCATTTTGCTGAAACATCGGACCTAATGCAAGTCAAGTGCGTTCATTTACACGGAAAAATCTTTAATCATGGCGGGTCTACCGTACTCTAATGCTTGAGCTACATTAGCAGGCGAAGATTCGATTGCGTTGGCGCGCAAAATATCCGTTGTCGGACATACACGATGTTCTTGTCTACATTGTTTTTTTAGTTGTGCGGCCGACACGATGGAGGAAGCAGTGGCTCTACATTTTTTTAACTAGTGCGATTTACCATCAACGATTGCGTCACTGCTTACCATCAGGCGGAATTGCGGTCAAGCACTAGTTTATAATTGATAAAAAAAAAATATATCAGTAAATTATTATTTATTACATGTGTACAAAACAAACAAAACATACACAATGAAAAAAAATGCAAAAACAACATCAGTCCCACTTCAAAGTCTGGACGACACTGAAGTGACGTAGGTGTGGCCACTCCAGCGAATATTGTCGCGACAAGTCCTTTGAAGCGCGCCACTTTACCGACAGTGCCCCGGTGCTCATCGTCTGCGCACGAATACATTGCGTTGCAACGATGTACCCGGCCACATACATCGCCATAGCCCGAATATTCGCCGTAGCCCGCTAATGTAGCCCCGGCATAACAGATGGTCGAGGGAGTATCGTAGATTCGATGGATTGAGGCACAATGGCTAGGGAAGAAGGTGTAGATAGGAATAGAAAGTATGTATGTATATTCCTATTCTACATTCTGAAATAATTCTGTCCCAATATAAAACGCTAGTAAAAAGGAAACTATGAATGGCCACAAAGTCACAAATTGACTATATTATTTATTTATAATCAAGGTTATTTTTCTTATACAGTTATTTACCTTTTAAAACCCTGACTTTGTCACTTGAAATGAGAATTATATACTATCTAATATATTACTTATGTTTCACGTATATATTTTATTTAATAGTTTTACATTTTACATTAAATCGTCAAAAAGTTATAGCTACGTACGCCCAAAATAAACGAATTTCATTAAAAAGTAGCATAATATTTTGAGATCGGTGGTGATCTCAAAATAGTCATGGGGAAATACGCTAATTAATTATAATTAATTTACCCCCGATTTTTTTAAGTAGCGTATTTTCCCATGACTACCCACACACACACACACACAGTTAAACCCATTGCTACTGATAGTGTTTTACGCAATTGCGTAAAACTTTGACAATTGAACAGCATTGATTGCGTTATTTACGTTGTTGGGCAGACACATTTTTTGGAACATATAGAGCAATGGATTAGCAATATGCTTTAAAATTATTCAAATCGCGAGTAATAATGTATTACGTAATTAGGATGCTCGATAGATAATCTTAGCGCGATACGTAACCAAACTTTCCTGATCGGGATTTTATTTACAACTAGCTTTCCGCGCGCGGCTTCGCCCGCGTGGAATTCGGTTATATCGCGCTTTTTAAATTTCCCTCGGGAATACAATTTTTTTTAAATAAAAGGTAGCCTATGTCCTTTCTCAGGCTCTAAAGATTGTCTGTGCCAAATTTTATCAAAATCGGTTGAGAGGTTTAAGCGGGAAAGCGTAACAGACAGACAGAGTTACTTTCGCATTTATAATATTAGTATGGGTTATTATAGATATAGAAAGTTCTGTGTGAGCGTGGAGCCTAAAACTCGAATCGCGTTAACATGGCAATAGCGGTCATTGCCCTTTCCCTAAAATCTCACCCAAACGAATAAAGTTTGTGCTACTAACAGCATTAAACAATTTCCCGGTAAGAGGAGCAGCTTGTAAAGTTCACTCATCCTACATAGCCTCCGACCAGACGGGTGTTACTGCCTGCCTAATGCTTGATGTTGGGAAGTTGTGTATCTGCCAGTTGCATGGTAAACTTTGCTTGCGAGAACAAGGATCTGTGTGACAGCCTCCGTGGCGTAGAGATAGCGAACGCGGCCGCTGCGCAAGGAGGCGCAGGTTCGATGCCCGTGTAGTGCAAATATTTGTATGCATGAATATGGATATGTGCACTGGTCTGGTCGTGCCTCGGGAAGCACGTTAAGCCGTTGGTCCCGGTTGCCATACAAACATTTCATAGCAGTCGTTACGGGCTGTTGGCGCCTTCAAAAGTCCAACAATTGGTCTAACTGCAATGGTTCGATATCGCCTTCGGGTTGTGGAGGTCAGACAGCAGTCGCTTCACGGAAAATATCGAAGTTTAGCCAAAACAGCAATTAGACTGGTAAAGCGGACCCCAGACTTCAAAGCTGAAAAAGCTTCAGATGCGACTGGGATTAACGCTGAGATGATGATGATGATGATGATGCCGGATCTGTTAGACTTCGTATGACGCGTTGTTTGCATTAGGCTTTTGTGAATGCTGCTAGGACAAAATTTATTCAGTGGCCAAGGTAATAATGGCTGAATGATACTTCATACCCGACGAACGCTCCTTGAGCCAGCATTCGTTGACATCGCATCCGAGCAGCAGAACGTGAGAAGAAATCGGCACGGTGTAACGTATTTTATGTGTAGAATCTTTCCGACACCCGTCTGCTCTGGTACTGTTTCCTAGCGCGGAAATCCAACATTTGTGGCTGATTTAGCCCGACCTACAGCGCTGGCGACCCAAAGATCGACCTATTGCTACTTTGTGACCAAGTCGATACAGGACTCAGGTATATCTTTATCCACTTGGTCACAAAAGGAACTCTTGTTTTGGTCAATGAAGTTAAGCGTCAGGTGCTCAGCGCAAACCGGCTAATATTATGACATCTTTGAGTTTACGCTTGGTTGTTCTCGCTACCCTAGTCGTGTCGACTGTCAACTTCGGCCGCCGAGAATCTAAATCAAACCAATTTTTTTTTTATATGGCATCTCGTAGGTGGCCATTAGAGGCCGTAACTACTTAACCGGACTTTATTAAACCAAATCATATCGTTTATTGCAATCCATAATGGTGTTACAGGTGGTAAATATAATAATATCCCTAATATTGGAAACAATTATGGACCCTGTTGGGCACAGCAAGTTTTAAATAAGTAGAGAGAAAAGGAGCGCTTCATGTTTCCATTTATCTATTAATTAATTGTATTGCTATTGAATATTTATTCTCTTGCTATCTCTTTATATTATATTAATTATTAAGTAGTATTATTAGTTTGACATGGTGGCCTAGTGGTTAAAACACCAGCCTCTCAAGTATGAGTGCGCGGATTCGATTCAAGTTCAGGCAATGCAATGTAATTTTTCTAAAGTTATATGTACTTTCTAAGTATATCTTGGACACCAATGACTGAAGGTGAAGGAAAACCCACCAGACAAAGTCTTGCCGTTCGGGCCTGAGCAGTTGTATTGCGATGTGTGCCGGGTACGATGCGCCAAATGGTGTTGTGTCGGGAGTTTGTTCGTGGAGGGTCTCCAGATTAATCTCCCTCTGGCGCAACATCGTTGGTCGTGTTGTTGGGTTTAACATTGCATCACTTCGCTCAACTGCCGTCTTCCTTTCTATTCAACCGTTTTTTTTTTATGAATGAATGGGCTCTTAGTAACCTAGCGCGCTTTACCATTAACGATTTCATTACTGCTTACCATCAGGCGGGATTGTGGTCAAGCACTAATTTATAACTATAAAAACACCTACAATTCTGGCTAGTTAGTAGGTTATTAATAAACACGCTAAGCAGCATTGCATTATGTTCATATTCTGTTATAATTCAGAGCAAATTGTACAAAGACGAACCAAATGACCAAATGGAATACTTTAGTAAGTACTTCGTAAATTTTGGTTATGTAGCAAATGTGTAAACCAATCGAATGAATTCCGGAGCATTTATTAACTGAAACCATGGGCGTAGCCAGGGTGGGAAGGGCAGTTGTCGGATGCGGATACTTGCCCAGTCGTGGGCAAAGATTCCCATGTCTTTGTCTTTTGCCCGTTGAAAAATGTTGAAAATTATTAGACTTACAAAGAAATCCACAGTCACGTAAGCGAAGCAGCGGCTGGTTTAAGAAAATAGGTGTACGGACTAATTATATAATATGTTTAACTTTAAAAGGGTTTGGACAGACCTACTTTCATAAAATATATCATTAATTTATTTAATGTTTTTGTGATTCCAAACCGAAAAGAGAAAGGTTTTGATGTTTGTTTGAAGCACACAAAATCTTGTGAACTCATTCACAAAGATAATTAATTCATTTTAATCAAAAGGATGAACAAAATGACTAATTATATAAACACGGTCAGTGAATATATTTTATTTTCGAACATTTTTGTTCGAAAATAAAATGTATTACATTATACTTATTTTTGTGGACTTAACAAATTTCAATTCAATGTTTTCATTGAATTGATATTTGTTAAGTCCACACACCTAGTCATAATGATATACTCAGGTTGGTCAGATTTTATTTTCGAACAAAATTATTGAATACTAACCTACTCATAATTATATACTCAATTTGTTGTTGTTATATATTAATTAACTTTTAGGATTGGTTCAAAGTTGTAACCATTGAATTCAAAAATAATATAATGTCACATTATAGAAAAGAAAAACAAAATATTAGAAAATCGCAAATATAGATGTGTGGGAGAGCAGCTTTGATCGACCAGGAGATCAAACACCGCCAATGGAGCTGGATTGGTCACACGCTCCGAAGGGAACCTGAACATATACCAAGTCCTAGATTGAAATCCCCAAGGAAAACGTAAAAGTGGCCGCCCTAAGCAGACGTTTCGGCAATCGGTCATCGCAGAAACGAACAACATAGAGAAGTCCAGTGTGGTTACCATGAGTTTACATTATGAGACTCGATTGTCGATATGTAACGCGTTTGACTTATCGATTGACCCGCTTCAAGGTTGTAAGAACTCTCAACCAATGAGAGCGCCAAACGCGCTCGATATCGACGATCGAGTCTCATAATGAATACTCATCTTAGCTAAACGAGATGGCGGCGCACTGCGGACGGCCTCAACCCCTTCTAGAGGATACAGGAACTTAAGAGGGGACTTTAGTGGCATTTTCTCCATACAAACGTATTCCGCTGTTTTCTTCGTGGATAACGCTTTTAGAGTAATGATTTTTTGTTCTACAATTTAACACCTCGATTATACGCGCCCCTATTATTTGATTTTTTCGAAAACTTAAGTAATAAAAGAAATATGATGTTTCAAAATCCCGAAAAATAACCAATTTTTACCGCGATATTCAAACGACTATTACACAAATGTGATAATATTGTGACAAAAAAAAAATGATAGAGGTATAGGTATACCCATCCTCTAAATTTTGATATAAAAATAATTGAGATCTGCCGTGTTTTGAAAAAGAAAACAGCGGAATACGAAACCTCTTTTGGTCAAAGTTTTTGTAGGTAAAATCAGCCTGAGTTGCAACTGTCCCTTGCGCACTTTCGGAGAAAGGTTGAAAGCGGCGCGACGGCAATAGTTCCTTCAAATATCTAATTCCTCAGCAGTAGAGTCCACTCTTAAGTAAGTAAGTAAGAGCCTTGTCGGTGTTCTATAGGATGCATTTTGGAGAGTATGCGAAGGAATCGCAAGACTAAATAGGGGTATTTAGTCTTGCGATTCCCTCATACTCTCCTTGCCTTGAAGACACTCAAATTGTAGTCCGACGGAAACACCGCCGCTGGCAAATTGTTCTAGTCTAGGAACGGAGATGGGATGCCCCCATCTCCGTTCCATCATCGGACGACCCGTCGTACGGCGAGTTTCCACCCTTACGTTGTAAACACCTCCTCCTTTATAACGCGTACATCGAGGGACTAGAACAATTTGCCAGCGGCGGTGTTTCCGTCGGACTACAATTTGAGTGTCTTCAAGGCTAGAGTGAACAGGCTCTTAAGAAACTAGAGCGCTTTACCATCAACGATTGCGTCACTGCTTACTATCAGGCGGGCTTGCGGTCAAGCGCTAGTTTATAATTTAAAAAACCCGCAATTTTGATAACATTCACACAATAATCACAGTTTCGGTGTCTCTAAACATCTTAGAATTTCTCTACGTTTTGAGAAGTTGCTCTCATTTATTTGTCACTGGGATGAGACCAATTTTCGCTGGCCTTCTGATGTCCGACCATTTTCAACTAGGGGTCACTCTAAGCCCGACACCATTTTTATTCCCTAGAGGTACTCGGCCTAAAGAATAACTTTGTAAAAGTAATTAATTAGGTTCAACGCAGACGTGGGACGTTTAAATAAGGTCACGTTTTGACTTAGGAGTAATAAAAATGAGTTGCTGTTACCTTTATAGAAATAAAATTAACTTTGCCCCTTTTTTGGGTCGACGGTATTTGAACTGGCGGGGTTGTCGACCTCTCCTTTTGTATGCTTTTTTTTATTTTCTCTTTGTTTGAGATTGTCAATTCGCTGAAAGAGTACCTACATAGTACGAGAAATATTTTCGAAAACCAGATTTGGGATTAATACCTTTTATTTCTTTTTTTTTTTTCAGAAGAGTGGTTTAGCCAGTGTTATCGGGACATCCACAGAAGAGGAAAATGTTAACAAATAAAAAAGATACGCCTGAAAACGTCAAATTAAATTCAATTTGGAATTTTATGGCCAAGTTAACACATAATAAAATTGAACTGCGCCCAGTTATACAGGATGGTATACATAATGTCATACAGGTAAGATAAACAATTCTGGTACCTATCAAAAATATTAAAAATCAGATTCTACTAATTTTAAGAAAATCCAATCTGATCTCAGTCCCAATATGTCTAAAATATTTCTAATTTCCTTACATTTTGACAAGTTATTGACATTTGTTTGTTGCCGAGAAGCCGTCTAATATCAGTCTCTCTATTATCTATCAGGCGTTTCTTTTTTAACCAACCCGCAACTCTGACCCAGACGACATTGGTCTTCGTGAACCCCGTCACGATGTGCTGCCACCTCTTTGGGGCGCGCGGGAAACACAACGCACCATCTACCCGGGCCTGGTCCTATCGAGCAGTGGGCAGCTCGCCATCCGTAAGCTCGAGCCTACGGTGGCCAGGAGTTCGATTTTGTTTCCCGACCAGAGCGTCTCCTACGGCGGCTAGCGGCGTGAGGGCGCTGGGATTCCCGCTCCTTCACGCGCTCCGCCTCCTCCTTTGCCAGCATCACTGCTTCGCAGAATAATGTGGCGGCCTGCCATGCATTCTCGCACCGGACCATGACCTGGACCAAGACCGTTCCTGGTCGATGATCTCTCGCGCCCGAACGCGAGAGATCATGGCCGATCGCCGCCACGAGGGCACGGCGGTGCTCTACTCAAGCCGGGCAGACCTCCACCGTATGCTCCATCAGGCGATCCCCACAGTCGTGACACCTTGCGCCTTATACGGAACAGTAGCCTCCCGAAACAGCCGTGTCCGGTGAGGACCTACGTCAGGCAAAAGGTGAGAGCGCCGTGGCGCCTCTCTAACAACTCTTCAAAGAGGAAACTTACCGCCGCTATTGCAATAAAAATTGCAATTTTTTTTTACACACTATAAACCAGTGCTTGACCGCAATCCTGCCTGATGGTAAGCAGTGACGCAATCGTTGATGGTAAAGCGCACTAGTTTATTAAGAGCCTATTCACTCTAGCCTTGAAGACACTCAAATTGTAGTCCGACGGAAACACCGCCGCTGGCAAATTGTTCCAGTCCCTCGATGTACGCGGTATAAAGGAGGAGGCGAAACGCTTCGTCCGGATCGTAGTAGTGTTAACAACGTAAGGGTGGAATCTAGCCGTACGACGGGTCGTCCGCTGGTGGAACGGAGATGGGGGAATTAAATCATGCAATTCCCTCGCACACTCCCCGAAATGCATCCTATATAACGCCGAAAGGCTGGCTACTCTACGCCTGTGCTCTAGGCTTTGGAGACCAACTCGAGTTGAATTGTGTAGTTATTGCATTTTTTTTCAAAAATGTAATACCTACACGATATTTAATTTTTCTATGAAATGACAGATTTTTCTTCCTTACCACCCTGTATAACACTTCTGCTTACCTCTTCGAATAAAGGCGGAATATAATGAAAATTGACGCAACCATTCATTATTCAGTGACAAAATCTCCTTAGTCTGCGAACTCCCAATTTCAAGGTAAAGGATTCAGCGTCAACACCTTCAGGCTATTTACGAACCTCTTAAAAAGGGACGAAAGGACATTTCGGCGTACTAATGAAATAAGAAAAGTGGACTAAAAGGATGGCAAGAGAAATATACATATTACCATACTACAGTAGGGTTGAAAAAAAAAACTTATTATAAACATTTATTTCATACCATGTCCATAACATGTAAGTAACAATAAACTTAAAAACTAGTGTTGGTATTGTGAAACAAATATAAAAATTAAATATATTATATACATGAAGCCGCACCCACCTTTGTAGCATGGGGGACTCCCACCGATCAGTAAAAACACCCAGTATAGTGTGCGAGGAAAGATATGTATGTGTGCGTGTACAGGACACGACAGGGGTTAAGATTGCCAAATGCTATTAGAAGAAATAGGGTATATCGGATTTCCAAAAGGTACATAAAGAGTGCGGACTTACATAAAAGAGTACCTATCATTCATTTTACATTTTTAAAAGGTTTTTCTCGTCCTTAAAAGCAATAGGTCATATGTATAGGTAGGTCCGAGGACCTATACATAAAATCTAATGCTTCTAAGGTCGAGATTTATTTATACTGTTTGCATAACAATGTTTTAAACTTAACAAACAACTAATTATCAAACTTTCCAACTCTAAATTTATATAAATCTCGTTTTTGATCAAATTCAACGAAGCTCTGTTTCTCTCATCCCATCGCCTAATACAGGGTTTGTACAATATTCCATAACTGGGACTAGTATAGCAAATATTGTGTGGAGGTATGAGGAGCAGCGTGTAAAGCTCACTCATCCTCCATAGAAAAGAGAGGATCCTCCGACCAGACTAGTTGTCTGGCGGGCCACTTGCCCGCCGGTTGATGTCGCGAGCTTGTATATATGCTAGTTGCACGGTAAACTCTGATTGCGAGATGTAGAATTCGTGTGACGTCAGTATGACGCGTTGTTCGCATGTTGCGTTGTAGGCACCGCTACATTACTCCCCTCCGTCTGAGGGTTTCGATTGTTTTTCGTCGAGATCGAACAGGGATCGGGTCGAGATCGGTATGGTTCGTCGATCGGATCAGGGTCGGGTCGAGATCGGATCGGGGTCGGGTCGAGGTTGGTTCGGGATCGGATCGGGGTCGGATCGAGATCAGATCGGGGTCGGGTCGAGATCGGTTCGGGATCGGGTCGGGATCGGGTCGGAATCGGGTCAAGATCGGTTCGGTTCGTCGGGGTCACCAGTTTGGAGGTATGAGGAGCAGCGTGTAAGGCTCACTCATCCTCCATAGAAAAGGGAGGATCCTCCGACCAGACTAGTTGTCTGGCGGGCCACTTGCCCGCCGGTTGATGTCGCGAGCTTGTATATATGCTAGTTGCACGGTAAACTCTGATTGCGAGATGTAGAATTCGTGTGACGTCAGTATGACGCGTTGTTCGCATGTTGCGTTGTAGGCACTGCTACATTACTCCCCTCCGTCTGAGGGTTTCGATTGTTTTCGTCGAGATCGAACGGGGATCGGGTCGAGATCGGTTCGGGATCGGTTCGGGATCGGGTCGAGATCGGGTCGGATCGGGTCGAGATCGGTTCGGGATCGGGTCGGAATCGGGTCGAGATCGGGTCGGATTCGGGTCGAGATCGGTTCGAGATAGGGTCGGATTCGGGTCGAGATCGGTTCGGGATCGGGTCGGAATCGGTTTGGGATCGGGTCGGAATCGGGTTGATTCGGTTCGTCGGGGTCACCAATGTGGAGGTATGAGGAGCAGCGTGTAAAGCTCACTCATCCTCCATAGAAAAGGGAGGATCCTCCGACCAGACTAGTTGTCTGGCGGGCCACTTGCCCGCCGGTTGATGTCGCGAGCTTGTATATATGCTAGTTGCACGGTAAACTCTGATTGCGAGATGTAGAATTCGTGTGACGTCAGTATGACGCGTTGTTCGCATGTTGCGTTGTAGGCACTGCTACAATTGTTTGAAAAAGAGTATCTTAGCCTCCTAGAGTATCTTAGTCGTCCTCTGTGGCGCAGCGATCAACACGCCTGCCTGCGACGTGGAGGCCCCGGGTTCGATCCCCGGCCAAGTCGTGATGGAAAACGATCTTTACCTGATTGGCCTAGGTCTTAGATGTTTATCTCTAAATGTATCTCTTATAAATATAGTATCGTTGAGTTAGTATCCCGTAGCACAAGTCTCGAACTTACTTTGGGGCTAGCTCAATCTGTGTGATTTGTCCGTATATATTTATTTATTTTTATTTTATTTATACTGTTACGAATGCACCTTATGTTGATAGCATAAGGTTCAATATTGCGTGCCATGTAGTGCGTAATTTTTAGGCCCTACATCTCGTGACCTAAGCATTGTACAGGTGCAATATAAAAACTCATTGCTATACCTAGGGTGGCCTATCGAATGGTACAGGTTTCACCAATGTTGTCAACGAAGTGTCGACATCGAAATTTCTAGAAACTCGTCTCCGGTGAAGTACCTGTATGTACCTGCTGAACGTACTCGAAATTATGCCCTATTATTATTAATTCTAGACACATCTGGAATGTTCGATCAGCTGACCTATATAGAGCACCGTGACGCCAGCGCGCAGTCAGTCTGCATTTGACTAACGAAGTGAAACAAACGACAGTTAAGAAGCGATAATCAAGAAAATCTACGGCAACAAACGTAACGAGAACTTTGAGGACTACGTGAAGTAACTTCTGTAGGGTTGTTATGTGTTTACGACACGAACTTCGTGGACGTAAGGAAAGACTTCGGTGCGATATCAGCTACGCTCCACTTGTCATTGCCTACTATCGATTATACCTTCGTAGTGAATAAACTTCGCAACCCTTTACCGGCCATTTTAGTTCAAATCCGGGTGTTCAAAGTAAATGTAGATTAATTTTTATATACATATATAGATTTAAGTATTTTGTAGACAGATCAACGTACACCGATGATGGCATGACTTCTACCGATAAAACAGGCTGACATTTATAAAGTTCAGCAGTATAAGTAATATCAAGAAGGGCTTTTTTTCCGCTCTAGCCGGAGCCTTTCGCTCCGTCTTCATCGTGGTGGAGTGTCAATTTTTTACTGACTGAAACACTGACATGAATGTATGATTCATTGTTGTAATTGTAATGTGACTATGTATTTCTATATGAGTCAGTGATACTTGAATTAAAATGATTTGATTTAAAACCAACCAGTATTCCTTCACTTGCCTGTACGCCAGGGACTATTGTATCTCTTTTGAACAACCCGCGATTCTGGCAGATGTGAAGAAGAAATTTGTTCTGCAGCGAGAAAACATACAGGCAAGATGAATTAGTAAAAAAGTAGGTATATAGTCTCTGTACCAATTTAAGCTACAGTGTATATATAGGCTTCTAAACTGATCCTTTATAGATTTTATTACAAATAAAATTCAACACCATGACAAGGAGATTAACGTTGAAACTGTAACAATGTACTTGGTTCATGATAACTGCGTTGAAAGTATCGGTGGATAATAAAGATAAACTGATCAATTGCGAGTCGGACTGTCGCAGGAAGAGTTATGTACTATTTACAAAAATTACAGGCTTTGCATGGTGCCCATATTTTTCGGTTTTTAGTATTTGTTGTGCGGCAGCAGGAATACATCATGTGAAAAAATGTCAACAGTCTAGCTACTACAATTCATGGCAACGGAGTCTTCGTAATAGGATCTTGTTTTTACTTGCCTACTCTTTGGGTACATAACAAAAGAAATTTGCTGTTTCTTACATAAACTTTTTTAACGCAATAGCGGCGGTAAGTTTCCTCTTTGAGGAGTTGTTAGAGAGGCGCCACGGTGCTCTCAGCTTCTGCCTGACGTAGGTCCTCACCGGACACGGCTGTTTCGGGGGGTTCCTGTTCCGTATAAGGCGCGAGTCACCACGGTGGGGATCGCCTGATGGAGCATACGGTGGAGGTCTGCCCGGCTTAAGTAGAGCACCGCCGTGTCCTCGTGGCAGCGATCGGCGACGATCTCTCGCGTCCGAACCTGGTCCACGTCATGGTCCGGTGCGAGAGTGCGTGGCAGGCCGCCACATTATTCTGCGAAGCAGTGATGCTGGCAAAGGAGGAGGCGGAGCGCGTGAAGGAGCGGGAATCCCAGCGCCCTCACGCCACTAGCCGCCGTAGGAGACGCTCTGGTCGGGAAACAACATCGAACTCCCGGCCACCGTAGGCTCAAGCTTACGAGTGGCGAGCTGCCCACTGCTCGATAGGACCAGGCCCGGGTAGATGGTGCGTTGTGTTTCACGCGCGCCCCAAAGAGGTGGCAGCACATCGTGACGGGGTCCACGAAGACCAATGTCTTCTGGGTCGGAGTTGCGGGTTGGTTAAAAAAGAAACGCCTGATAGATAATAGAGAGACTGATATTAGACGCTTTCTCGGCAACAAACAAATGTCAAAAACTTATGAAAATGTAAGGAAATTAGAAATATCTTAGACATATTGAGACTGAGATCAGATTGGATTTGCTTAAAATTAGTAGAATTTGATTTTTAATATTTTTGATTAGGTACCAAAATTATTTATTCTACCTGTATGACCACGACTTTGGATTGATTACCGCCATCAAGTATTAATTTCATCACAGAGACAAGATAACACTCACTTGGCGGGCAAAACACTCGCTGCAAGACTCATAAATGGTACTTAAACCTAGCTGGGATTTCACCCGATAAGTAATAGAGTGCGGGTATGTAATCTGAAAGTTTTTGGTTATAAAACATGCCGGTTTCCTCACAATGATTTTCTTCGCCGTTTTGTGAGCAGTTGTGATAAAATGCATATGCATTTTATCACAACTGCTCAAAAACATGAAATATGTAATATTGTATAGATATATATATATCTATACAATATTACATATTTCATGTTTTTCATATGTGTTTTATGTATTTCATCAGAAAACCCTGTCCGATCGAAAAGGATAATAAATGTTAGGTATACACATGACCAAATAAAATATGAAATTTTACATAATCATCATAGTAACAATACTAATGAATTTTGAAATAATCTTTTTTTTCTGCGAATTAATTCCGTCTTCTCCAAAATTTGGTATTTTTTTAAAAGTGGCAAGACCATTTTATATAGTATTACTACTTTAAATATATTTATTACTTTAATTTATCAGAAAAGCGTGTTTTTAAAACCATATTTGTTTATACAATTTTTTTTTTCCAAATTGAAGTGTATATAAACTCCATGTAACTTCACTCGATTTAACGACACACTCCTTAAGGCGTAATCACTTAGTATTTATTGGATTAGTTTGCTTTCCATACAACGATATATTCTATACTAGCTTTCCGCCCGCGACTCCGCCCGCGTGGAGTTCGGTTATATCGTGCTTTTTAGTTTTCCCTCGGGAACATCATATTTTTCCGGGATAAAAGGTAGCCTATGTTCTTTCTCAGGGTCCAAAGATTCTCTGTGCCAAATTTCATCAAAATCGGTTGAGAGGTTTAAGCAGGAAAGCGTAACAGACAGACAGACGGACAGACAGACAGACAGACCGACAGACAGACAGACAGACAGAGTTACTTTCGCATTTATAATATTAGTATGGACTAGCTCGGTCATTTGTTGAATTCGGTTGTATCGCGCTTTTTAGATTTCTCTCGGGAATATCAAATTTTCCGGGATAAGAAGTAGCCTATGTCCTTTCTCAGGGTCTAGAGATTGTCTGTGCCAAATTTCACCAAAATCGGTTGAGATTTTTAAGCGGGAAAGCGTAACAGACAGACAGACAGACACACAGACAGACAGAGTTACTTTCGCATTTATAATATTAGTATGGATTATGAGTGATGCGACTGCCGCGCGCCCTGCTCCCTTCACCCGCGCATGTATACCTACCGTATTGCCTACCACACATGTATTAAGTTACCTCGCTTTTTCGAAATAATATTTATTTTTTAAGGTATTTTTTTTTAAGTTTAGTCAGGCTTTGTAGGCATTAGTAGAATCAGTTATCAATACCTTCGCGGATCGGACAGGGTTTTCTTTACATATTGTATAAGCAAATCCTCACTCGCTGATATGCGTCAGTCGCTTTTGAGCACTCGCTGCTCGCTGCTGCCCAACTCGTTATAAGTTGCTATTATTGCAGCGTTCTTGAACTCATCTTGAAACTTTATTGTTCAGAAAAAACATCACAATATTTGAATAGCACTAACCTCCACAGTAGAGTTCCCTGTGTCGTGGAGACTAGTCTCCACTAGGTAGGTTTTTTTAATAAATATAAATTAGTGCTTGATAATCCCGCCTGATGGTAGGCAGTGATGCAATCGTTGATGGTAAAGCACACTAGTTTATTAAGCCTATTCGCTTAAAAAACTTAAGGAATAGGAAGGAAGACGGCAGTTGAGTGAGGTGATGCATGTTAAACCCAACAACACGACCAATTATGCTGCGCCAGAGGGAGGTTGATCTGGAGACCCTCCATAACAACATAACCAAACTCCAAACACAACAACATTTGGTGCATTGTACCCGGAACACATTACAACACAACTGCTCAGACACGTCCTCTTTACGGCTTCACCAGACATCATGCCGCAACACGAGAGGTTAATTCATAGTCGCGTGTATCTTTGTATCCAAACTTCGTTATTTCAAGCTGACCTTCTGAATATAATATTAATTTTATGATCGAAAGCAAATGGTATCAAAGACCACAATCTAAATGAGATCTTGGCTGCTAGTTGGCTATTTATGTGGGATAAGCCTTTGGGAGGGTTTCAAAGGGATTATCTCAGGTGTGGGCACAGTTTGAGACTTAAAAGTGATAACAGCGTGCGTCTACCTGCTATGATAATCAATCCTCTTGAAATAGTGAAGAAGCTGTGTTATTTGAAACAAAATTATTAACTTATAAGGTTGAGAAAAGAGGGAAACGTAAAATAATTGATGATACAGATGCAAACTAAATTGTTTTCTTCAATGTAATATATATTTTTTTTAAATGATAATCATAATCATGAAATATGACCATGTGTCGAGCTACAACAGGTCTGAACTCAAATGGATGCCCATTCGCCAGAGAAGAAAATTGCGCGCACTGACCACGCTTTTCTCCCTCCTAGCTTGAGACTCACTTCCAATATTTATGTTCTTTACACACTAAGAATCTGCGATCTTCTAACAATCTTCTCTTACTCTGTCCTTCACATACGTCTGACTTTGCTCACTCTTCATTTCAAGTTCAATCCATTCTTTTGTGAAAAGCGCTTCCTATTGATATCAGGATGGCCGCCAGCTGGTTTGCGTTTAAGAGGAAATTGCAAAGTTATTTTTGCAACAATTAGGGCAGAGTCATTTAAAAAAGCTCTCTTCCAAATTTTTAGTTTTGTATGTACCTATATATTATAAGTATGTTTTGGTGTATATTTTGGTAATAATATGTATATAGCGTATATAGCTTATTTATTTAAATAGTGTTAAGTTTTTTTTTTGGATTTTATCAACTAGAGCACCTGTCATCTAATCTCTTCACCACCTATGTTTGACTGGTAGAGAATGCCTAAAGCATTAAGTCCGCCTCTGTACAATTCATGTGCGAAAGAATAAATAAATAAACTAGCGCTTGACCGCGGTCCTACCTGATGATAAGCAGTGATGCAATCGTTGAAGTAAACGTTAAGATGAAAAGTTGTAATCAGACGGGGAGACCACCGTAAAACGTTGAATGTAGGAAGAAAACGTTGATACAAAGGTCATTCTATATGCTTGTTTAACTATTTTTATCTAGGTAGGAAAACAAGCACACTATCTTGCACGATGGGACTCTCTGCCAGTACAATGTGCACTATGTAGGTTTATATAAACGAATGATCAGCTCTATTATTTTACTATAACTTCAAAGCATAGCATTCTAAACCATTTACATTAGACTGAATGAAAATGACTCTAAAGAGCAGTCTCAAAGGAATGACACAACAAAAATATATAAATAAATTTAGTTTAATTCAAGTATCGAGACTCGCCAACCCACATTGAGCAAGCGTACGCTCAATCCTTGTCTGTATGAGAGGAGACCTGTGCCCGGCAGTGGGACGATACCAAAAAATGTTATGACGTTCAGTAGTTTTTGCATGAAAGAGTAACAAACAAACACCCATCCAGACATCCATTCAAACATATCTACATCCTCTCAAACTTACTCATTCATAATATTAGTAGAACGCAGAATTACTATATTAAAAAATATATATAGTTTAGTTGTAGAAGAAAATGAGAGTCACAATTGGTGTAACAATTAAATCGACTCATACGTTCCAAGTTGACCCAGAACAACCCGGGACAACTTTACCAGATACACAATATTGGAACAAAGCCAAGTTGGCGATTACTAACATGTATGTAACTGCTGAATTATCTGGTCACATTCGGACGAAACAATCTATTCGGATGTTAAATTTAAACGGGTTATTTTAGAAATAAGTTCCTTCTCACGAAATATGTGGACATCATTTGTTTATTTATTTGTTTTATAAATTATAAACTAGCGCTTGACCGCAATCCTGCCTGATGGCAGTGATCCAATCGTTGATGGTAAAGTATGTTAGTTTATTAAAAGCCTATTCATTCCAGCCTTGAAGATACTCTAATTCCAGTGCCTCGATGTTCGTATAAAAGACGAGGCAAAACGCTTCGTTCGGAGCGTTGTGGTGTCAATAATCTAAGGTCGGAAACTCGCCGTACGTCGGGTCGACCGATGATGGAACAGAGATGGGGGAATTAAATCATGCAATTCCCTCACACACTCTCCAAAATGCATCATAAAGAACACCGGCAGGCTGGCTACACTTCCCCTGTGCTTCAAAACTAACAGCTACATAGCATCAAAATATTGGGTCATATGTTTCTGCGTTTAGTGCGTGTGAGTGCTTTCAGAGCCATGGAGGAGTCTCAGTATATAACGATGGAATTCCATCCATTGAGCTAAAAACGTGGTAAACATAGCTTCATCTGGTCAATCGGCGTGTACGCCTGTTATAATTTATCCAGGGGTCCCTAGTGCACACTAATAGATGTATTATACCGGCTTATATTTGAGACTGAAAATGTAGTCTCTTTCTTACACTAAGGTTTTTCCTGTCCGTTAAATATCTTGGATGGTTATGGCTTCTTAACACTTATTCATTGGACACAACTGCCGTCTGCCCTGACACGACAGCTTGTTGGAAATTGGAAACCCTTACAAAATGATAAAAGGTAAAACTATGAGTTTTCATGCTCAGTTCGTACATTTATACTCTAACATGTCGATGTATATAACTTATTTTTCTTCTTCTTCAGCCTATAGAGGTCCACTGCTGGAAAAAAGCCTCCACCAAGACTTTCATTGCTTTGTGGAGGTTTGCCATAATCCCCACGCTTGGCAGGCAGGTTGGGGACCGCATTAATTTGATATTCCACAGGAAAAGCGCTGCTGCTCGATTCCCTGGTGAGAGTTCCCTTAGCCGGCTTTTACGACACCCACGGGAGGATATGAGTTGGTACTATTCTAAGCCCGGTATCACAAAGGCTGATAAAACTAGTCGTAGGTAAATATTAATGCAGAACTCCCTGCCCTGATTTTGAAGTATGTTGTTAATCAATGCCGTCATATGTTCGATAAATGTGTTTGCTCAACGACGTTTATAACGCAATGTATGTTGTAACACTGTCGAAATGAAAGCCACTGTTGTGTATGGTACTCAACTATCCTGCTAGGCTTTGTTAGAAAGTGTCAAAGCCGCCGCTGTTTCAATGAGGAAAGGGCATAAAGCTATACATTCTGCATAGCGTCATCTGTTATTCACACTGGAACAATGGTCACTTTGACATTTCCTTAAACGGCTTCACGTCCTTTCAGATTGCACGTCATTGCGGTTTACATATAACCTTTCGAGCAACCCTCCATCTATTGAACAAATGTCAATGACTATCGAATTTTCCTCAACAATAAAACCGCAAAAACTCATCCATTATTTCATTGGCAGATCTTCAATCATTTTGAAAGTTCCAGGTAAATACAGCCAGTCAATAACCAGACTGTAAGATGAAATTAATGCAATTTAACAAACGGTCAGTTTAAGGTAGCCAGGAAAGCAGCTAAATGAGAGTTCCTGAGGAGCAAGCTTAATGATATTAAATAAAAAACGTTGCCCAACACTAGGAATTTCTCCTGTTTGGTGTGGTTAGTTGGCATATGATAAATAAATTCATTGCCGTTATTTTTTTTTCTTGTATTACTGTACCTACATAGAATTGTATGAAGTTATGTGTTTTTTTTTTTTTAATGAACAGACAGCTGAGTTGCTGGGGAGTTTCTTCCACCACTTCTTCTTCCCAGCGAAAGCACTAGGAAGTGTCGATGGGTGGGCGTTTTGGGGGACTGTCTTATGTAATATTGGCGTTCAAAAAGTGCTGATTCTCAGCCTAATTTGAATAAATGACTTTTGATTTTGTATCGTGGGTGCGTTTACAAACATTCAAACTCACATACACAAACAACCAGGCAGTTGGTAACAACTACCTGTAGGTCATACAAATATTTGTTCCGTGCGGGACTCAAACCTGCGACACGCAGGGCAGCAGTCGATTTGACGCTCAGCCACTGCGCCAGTCGTGTTATATTATTGAATTGAAATATTATTAAAATAGTTTTGAATTCAAAAGGTCTGTGACCCTCAGTGGACTGCCGTAGGTTGATGAGCTCAAAGTACTGGTAAGTACGTATCGATCACCCCACTGTGGCATATATATATTTTTTTATAATTAGAAACTATACATTGAGAAGCTCTCGGTAGACTCAGTTCTGCCGCCTTTGCTGTTAAGAAAATTAGACAGATAACTGATGTGGATACAGCCAGAATTGTTTATTTTAATTATTTTCATAGTCTTATGACTTATGGGATTCTTCTCTGGGGAACTTGTGCGGACATCAATACCATCTTTGTTTTACAGAAAAGGGCTGTTCGAGCCATTTACAACCTTGGTCCTAGAGATTCTCTTAGAGAAAAATTCAAAGAGGTGAACATTCTGACTGTAGCTTCACAATATATATTTGAAAATCTTATGTATGTACATAAAAATATATCGAATTTGAAGAAAATAAGCGACATTCATAATATAAATACCAGGAACAAACACAATCTTGCTGTACATCACACTCGTCTCCACAGAGTAGGCAACTCGTTCATGGGTCAGTGTATACACTTTTACAACAAGCTTCCCATGGACATTCGAAACTTACCCATTAAACGATTTAAAAACTATACAAAAGGCCAAACTTTGCAAAAAGGGGGATTTAAAAATCACAGATTATTTAGAAGACAAAAAAGCTTGGGACTGAGCTGCTCTCTCTGCTAAGCGTTATTAAGCAATATGCGTAATTATAACGTAAATTATTGTAAACATTTTTATTTTTAATGTCTGGACTTGAAAAAGACGATGATCCCTGAGTTTGTTTCGGCTATTTCTTCTCAGAGGTAGTCAGGAAATGCCGGCTTCATCTAGTTTAAAAAAAACATGACGTGTAAAAATGATCGGTGATCCTACTTGCTTAATAAACGATTTCATTTTTTTTTTTAATAATTATATACTATTGCTTGACTACAATCCTGCCTGATGATAAGCAGTGATGCAATCGTTGATGGTAAAGCGCACTAGTTTATTAAGCCTATTCACTTAAAAAACTTAGGAATAGGAAGGATGATGATGATGATGATGTTAAACCGTCTTGGGTTTAACATTGCATCACCTCGCTCAACCCGACCAACGATGCTGCGCCAGAGGAACATTTGACGCATCGTACCCGGCACACATCGCAACACAACTGCTCAGACCCGTCCTCCGTACGGTTTCACCAGACATCATGCCGGAACACGACGAATCGCTTGACGGCAAGACCTCATTTCATTTTATTTCATTTCAGTGCTTGACTGCAGTCCCACCTGATGGTAAGCAGTGATACAATCGTTGATGGTAAATTGCGCTAGTTTATTAAGAGCCTATTCACTCAAAAAAACTCAGTGAAAGTGCGAGGTTACAATGTTAAACCCAACGAAAACACGGCCAACGATGGTGCGCCAGAGGGAGATTGATATGGAGTCCCTTCACGACCAAACTCCCGACACATCAACATTTGGCAAATCGTACCCGGCACACATCGCAACACAAAAAGATAACATTATACAGCACTACTACAACACTTATTAGAAAAGCAAAATTAAATTAGTTTATGAATAAGTGAATCGGGGCCATTTTGTACTTAACTAAACCAATCAAAAACTTAATAGAGGTTTCTAATTAAGTTTACATAAATTGAAACGATCGCGTCAAAGACATCATTTAATTTAATTATTTTCAGATAAAGTACAAAAAAATCATGGGTGATAAAAATTATGACAGTCATAAGATTTTGAATTATACATCTATATTTTTAATCTTGAATTAAATTAAATTTTATTGTAATTCATATTTCACTAACATTCTATATTTTTATTTTTGGTTCGTGGATTGAGTAGTTTAATTTTAATTTTATTGTAATTTTGTTGTTTTAAATTTAAATTTTGTACTTTAATTCTAATTGTGATTTAATTTCCGTTTTATTTCTGATAAATATTATTTCTTCTACAATTTTTATTTAAGTTTATATGATTTTTTTATATAATGTTGTTGCTATTTTATATGCTATCTCAATGGACCGTGGTCTTACAAATTTTTTTATTATATTATTGTTATAAGAATTCGGAACCCTTGGAAGAATGAGAAGAGGTTTTATATAATCCTTCTAAAATATAAAATATATATTCATATAACAGTCCAAGGGGTAAGCACAGATATATATATTATCGTAAACCCGAAGTACAGATCTGCAGCCGACGGTTATAGATTTCAATCTGTTTGGGCCTATCGCTTTATCGGGCACGATTCCAAATCCCGGCTCCAGTCGATATAAATCTAACCGGAATTTTTGTTGGAGGAAATCCCAATTACAATTTTCTTCCATCTATGGATAAGATAAGGCTTTAGCAATCGTTTCAACTAGGTCACCATCTGCCTTTTACCAACTATTTTTGTGGACTCATCATCATCATTTCAGCCGAAAGACGTCCACTACTGGACATAGGCCTACTCCAAGGTTCTCTACTACAACCGTTTCGGTGCCTACCGCATCCAGCGGTTACCCGCGACCTTCACCAGATCGTCGGTCCAGCTTGTCGGAGGCCTACCCACGCTGCGTCTTCCGGTGCGTGGTCGCCACTCGAGAACCCGTCGGCCCCATCGGGCATCGGTCCTACGGGCAATGTGCCCAGCCCACTGCCACTTTACTGTTGCAATTCTTCGGGCTATGTCGGTTACTCTCGTTCTTCTGCGGATTTCCTCATTCCTGAGCTGATTGCCTGCCTAACCTCTACAACCGAATTTCTGGGTAACATGATACCCCTTGGTTAAGACTGGTTATTTGATTAGGCTTTGGACGACAAGGAGCAGTGAGTCAACGCGTTGGAACTGAGACGCATTTGAGCTGGTGCTGCAAACTGCCACCTGGCTACTTTAGATTCAGTGGACAAGCGTGCGAAGAGGTTAATTGGCAACCCAGATTTAGCAAAGAACGGTCTCCAAAGCTTGGGGCACAGGCGAAGAGTAGCCAGCCCGTCGGTGTTCTATAGGATGCATTTTGGAGAATGTGCGAGGGAATTGCATGATTTAATTCCCCCATCTCCTTTCCATCATAAGACGAGCTATCGTACGGGGAATTCCACCCTTACGTTGTTGACATCACAACGATCCGAACGAAGCGTTTCGTCTGTCTTTTATACCGCGTACCTACATAGAGGGACTGAAATAATTTGTCGGCGGCGGTGTTTCCGTCGAACTACAATTTAAATGTCTTCAAGACTAAAGTGAATAAATTGGCTCTTAATAAAAAAAATCTAACTTCATTACATAAAATTAAACCGAAAGTTTTATTGTTCTAAACTCGTAACGTAAGTACTCGACACACAGCCTACAAAATAACTTTTTGCATCAAAAGCCTGAGGGGGAGACTGCCAGCACTCTTCAGATCTTTTCAAGGCTGAATACACGTGGCACTTCAATTGTGAGAACCCGTCTTGTATGCATAGTTGGGCAAACTAACTCTGAAATTGTTTTTCCGTGTACATAGGAGAGAAAATCATTATAAATTTGTGTAAGGCCACGCGTTTGTGGTGAAAATACACGTTTTATAATTTTGGCTAATTTTGTAATAGTGTTATTTTTAAATTGTTTTTTTTTTGTTTTTAATTGTAATGATGATGGTTGTTATTCGACTTGTGATTATAAAAGAATAATAATTACTGCTAACTTTTATATTTGTGTAATTACAAGGGACTTATGACCGAATCGCGAAAAAGTCGATTCGCATGTATTGGCGAAGCACAACAAAAGTTTTTCGACCATAAAATGAATAGTGGCGCAGCGGTCAACACGCCTGCCTGCGACGTGGTGGCCCCGGGTTCGATTCCCGGCCAGGTCATGATGGACGAAACGATCTTTTCCTGATTGCCTGGGGTCTTAGATGTTTATCTATATTTATGCATCTATTATAAATATAGTATCGTTGAGTTAGTATCCCATAACACAAGTCTCGAACTTACTTTGGGGTTAGCTCAATCTGTGTGATTTGTCCGTATATATTTATTTCCTGGTTGTCTCTTTCTTTCCTCACTCTCTTAGTCCTAGTCTTAGTCTTAGTTAATAGTCGATATGAGAGTAATCCGACTCGACCAAAGACAAATCAAGCGTTGGACCAACGTTTCCGTTTCATCTCCGGTTGCTGTGAAATTTCTGACCTGGAAACTGATCACAAAATCTGACGCTCAGCAGTCGCCCTCGTGACCTCAAGATCAAAGGGCTAACTTACAAATCACGATTGTGAAAACCAAACATATATGTAGATATATACGAGCAGCTACTTCAATTTATAATAAATATATGTTAATATAGAAGTGAAATACTCGGCAATCACTACTTTGCAATATAAAAAGCAAGCCAACCAATACAGAAAAAGAGTTATCCAGTACACTAACAAATAACCAATACCCTAACTTTCTTGGAACAAATGAATACCAACCCACAAAACAACATCTGTGCGAACAAAGGAAGGCTAGGAGAACCTTACTAAAGAATTATCTGTAGGAAATTTTTACCGACGTTCAGAGTGAATGGATGCGAAGCTTTTTCCTTTGCCAAAGACACAAATAAAGTCCACATACGTAGAAATTTCTAGTAAAATAATATTTCTTCAGGAATCTATAGACGTTGCCGCAGTTTTGTGCTGAATATATTTTTCCATGATTCCTATCAGTTTATCTATTCTATTTGGGAATAGTGAATAATGAAAGCAGTATTCAAAGAAGTCTATTCATGGTGATAAATTATGCTACCATATGATGATGATTTTTGAATACAATATTTATTTAAATAGAGAAAAAGAGCCAAAATCTACAGAGGTTTTAATTTGATCCCAAACAACTTTTAGGTCTTTTTCCAAGGGCTTTCCGAAACAACATCTGTATGTTTAACGAGCTTAGTTGTAGTCCATAATTACTAAAACAATTAAAAAGCTATTGTCTCTCGCCTGAGTCCAGGTCCTACAATATACGATGGGTTTAATAGACCAATTTGCATTATAAGTGTGAAATATAATAAATCCCTCTGTATATTGTTTATTTAGAGTCTTAAGAGGGGACTCTAGTGCCGAGGAATTTGGAAAATAGGTATTTGAAGAAACTATTGCCGTCGCGCTGCTTCCAACCTCTCCCGATAAAGTGCGAAAAGGACAGTTGCAGCTCAGGCTGATTTTACCTAGAAAACGTTGACGAAAAGACTTTTCGTATTCCGCTGTTTTCTTTTTCAAATTACGATAGATCTGCATTATTTTTATATCAAAATTTATAGGAAAAGTATACCTATGCTTCTTTAATTTTTTTTTTTTTTGTCAAAAACTTATCACATTTGTCTAATAGTCGTCTGAA